>CM022299.1:244443568-244905399 GCA_011799875.1 Thinopyrum elongatum | reverse complement strand
GACCCCGCAGGACTAGTTTAGTCGACAGGGGGGGGGGGGGCCCTCGGGGACTACCCACCTAGTGGGTGCACTCAGCGTGCCTGCCCCCATTGGATCATGAACACCCAGGGGGTGTGCCCTGCGCTCAACCCACTAAACAAAAATCCTACCAAGAGGAAAAGCGAAAACAAACTTCGATTGGAAAAATCTTACTCACAATGGTTACTTACTCGGGACGTTGGTCTGCAATGCCGCGCTGGCATCGTAAGCCTCCTTTCAGCCGGTCGCAATCAACCCCACTTGGATCAGAGCCTCCTTGCTTGCCCCCCAATGATCTTCAGGGACAAGGTTACAGAGGGGAAGGAGGTAGCCAGGGGGCGGCCGATTGGAGGAGCAAACACACGGCCTTCGGGGCCTGAAAAAACCACCGCCGGACCCACAAGTCGGAGGAGGGAAGCCTGGGGATTGACATGGCCTGATGGGGGAACATCGTTGGTAGAAGGCGGCGGGGCCACCCTGAGCAAGGGGACTCAGCCTGCAGTCCTGGTGGCGGCCTTTCGTCGGAGATACGCGGGTCACTCGGCGAGGGGAGACGTCCGGCATTGGGCACATCGACACTCGGGCTCCCTCCCTGGTGAGCATCTGGATTGGGCGGGTTGTCCTCTCGGTCGTCGTCCAGCTGGATGATCTAAGGTGGAGCTGCCACCGAATATATGGGCCAAAGAAATCATTGATGTTCCATCGAAAGAAGACCTACCGTTGAATTAGTCAGCACGGACCATACCTTTGGTTAGTGGTGCATCCGCCGCATTCAGCATCACTCAGACCCGGGCTTGCTAAGCGTGTGGGTTCCTTCGCAAAGTCGGAGGTTGCCCATTGCTGCGAAAAGTCAAACAGCACTCGGTCAGGCAAACGAGTCAATGCAAAAAACAAAAAAGGGAATTGGCAAAGGAGCACTACGCCGAGCCACAAGCATTGCAACTTGATCCGAGGCCACTGCAACCTTTCGTTGCATGGAGAGATCTGCTGCGCAAACATGGGCTGCTTCTCTGCCGGAGCTCTCAACCTTAGACAAGGCACGTTTGAGTCCGAGTCATTCCGACCAGAGGAGTTCGATGCTGAGCCCCACACTTCCTTGCCCTTTGAATCATGCAGTGCCTGGGAGCGGAGGTTCACTTGGGAGGCCTCATAAGACGGAAGGGACTCGCCTCCTCCCATCCTTAGAGTTATCCTCCCACGTCGCTCTCCTCCTCATCACTATCGTCTACGTCTTCGGATCCCTCTGAGTACTGCGCTCAGTGTCACTCCTCACGTCCGGGTGAACCCGGTTCCACCATCGGGATCCTAGGAAATCAGTTCTGAAAGTCCTGAGCTGAAAGGCACAAAACCACTACAGCACCAAGGAACAGGGGCTATAACAGGGCACAAGGAACAGCTGCACAAGAAGGCAACAGGTGGTGATTCAAGTAACTGAGTAGGGGCAAATGATACCTCAATGGGCGGCAAGTCTTGTGGAAGGCTAAGCATAGCACAAACCGGAGCCCCACGAGGTTGCCAAGGCACAGGTGATGGCCTTGATCTTGGACCCCCACACCCTTCTCTCGGTGAGCGCTCCTCAGGGTGCACCCGGGGTTGGATCACTCAGCCCCTTGTACAGGCACATGGGTGAGCCATGGCTTGCAGCGGCTGGATGCACCGAGTGAAAGAAGGTATCCAACAAATCATCATGTTGGTCACTCCAGCATTAACAACTCCGATAAAAGCACTTGGAAAAGATATCAAACACCCGCCTTCTCCTCCTTCGCACGTAAAAAGGGACGCAGGGCTCCTTACTTCCCCTTGGATGAGTACGGAGAAGCAAGGCCCGACTGGTTGTTGTGCGGGTACATCCCTGCAAGGTAGAAACAGGTTCATTGCACCAATTGACAGAGTCGGGGAAGCTCATATTCGGGAAGGACCCCCCCCCCCCCCAAATGAAAAAAAACTAGGCCCCGCCATAGCTGGGTGACGTTGGTCTTCTCACCAGTCGGCGGAGTTCCTTCTTGATGGCATCGAGACAGGGTGAAGATGTATTTGAAGAGGCCCAGTGAGGATGGCAACCCAAGAGGTTTTAACAAAAGAGAGATGAAGGTGTCGAATGATTAAATGACGGTTGTGGGGGGAGAAGATGGTGGAGGGGCACATGAGTGTTTTTTTTTTTGTAGTCGAAGGGAACGATTGAAAAAAAGGCTTGTGAGGCATCAAAGAAGCCCCGCTCGACGTGGGTGACGAGACAGGACGTGGTAATCCTCCTGAGGGCACCAGCTCGGCCTGCCCCCGCCCGGGCGACATCCAACCGTTCAGCAGGATCAGCCTCCTCTTCTCTGAGATCCTTCCCCAAACTGTCAAGTTGTATTGCGCAACGGGAGCCAGTCCCCCGCCGGCGCCGCAACCAGGCCGGGAGGAAGTGAGCCTTCCCGCCCTTATTCGACTTTTCAGCCTGGACGTGGAGTCCCTCGCCCATCATTGCGTGCTCGAGTGGGAGGAGAACGGGGGGGGGGAGTCGGCAAGGACAAGGGACTGAGGCTCCTGCCTCGGTCTCCAAATTCTTTTAGATCGCCAGGTGAATTCTTCAGCCGGGATCTCCCGCCGCAGATCTCTGGATCGACGGCACACGCTACAGGGCTGCGTGAAGGAGCAAGCGCGGGCACGTGGTGGTCTATGTGCGCGAAACAATCAAGGAGCCACGCCCCCCCCCCCACTTTCCCCACGAGCGATGACGCTACCACTTCACGCGGCGAAGCACAAATTCAAATCCTAGATTTTCGGGCCGAATCAATTCCAATTGAGTACACACGATCCTCTTTCCAAAGGATGTATTGTTAGTAGATTGACCACCTCATGGCGGACCCGTGCACTCGGCCACTCTAAAACCCCACCCCACCCGACTCTAAAGGTCTCTTTAGGTCGGATACGTGATGAGCTTGACGCCCCTCCGCGGGGGTTCGACTTGGCCCCTCCTCGTAGGCCCAAGGCAAATGACTCGTAAAAACCTAGACCCATAGAAGGCCGCACTAGTGTTCACTGGGATTTAAGGAGTGGTGTGTATCTCTTCCAAGTCCAAGAGTCAGACCACGTGCCGGGCATCGCCACCGAGTTGTCAATGGCATGGCCCCCACTCGGGCCTTCTAGTCCTACCTCCTCCGAGAGCCCCCCCCCCCCCCCCCAAAACGGAATTGCCACCAGGTTTTTCTCGGATGATCAACAACACCCCTTCATCTAGGTAACCTATAGTCCAGAATCTGTTGTGTTTCGTCCAAGGAACAAAAAGCCATGATTCAGAAAACATATTCCAGTGCCCCCGCAGCACTTTCGAACTTCAAACGAGGATCGTTTGTCTGTCCTACAAAAAATCTCAACGATTCGGGGGCTAATGATGCGGGTACCTATTAATAGGTAGGGTCAAGGACCCCATACATTTAGGCCCACATGAGGCCCCATCACCAGCAAATAGGGTAGGTCCCTGAACCATACCAATGTTCGTTATAACTTACTCAGGAACGGGCACTCGGACGGCTCCACGGACAATTGGGGTACGACCACACGTGACTCGGTGATGTACCACCACTTGGGGCAGAGCTATCAGGAGGGGCGTCATCGGAGTTGCAACGGTCCAGGAATCCTAAGTCATTGATACGTCCCATTTGCATCCTGATTACTACTGATTTATAATGTGTTATGCATTAATAATGCTTTTGGAGTAATCTATGCCTTTTCTCTCATCAATGCAAGGTTTACACAAAAGAGGGAGGGGAAGGAATACCGGCAGTTGGACTTTTGACTGGAAAAAGGACGCCAGAGATACCATTCCGCACAACTCCAATAAGTTGAAATTCACGGAGAATTCTTTTGGATTATATGAAAAATATGGAGCTAATAACTAACTGAGGGGGGGCACCTGGTGACCACAGACACCCCCCCCCCCCCCCCCCAGGGCGCACCATGGTGGGGTTGTGGCCGCCCAGCCCACCTTTGGGGCCCATTTCTTATGGGTATAAGTCATTTTGAACTAGAAAAAATACGGAGAGGACTTTCGGGCTTTCGGGGACGGAGCGCCGCGTCTCCAGGCGGAACTTGGGCAGGAGCACTTTTGCCCTCTAGCGGATCGATTTCACCGGGGGAACTTCCCTCTTGGAGGGGGGGAGGAAACGAAGCCATCGGCATCACCCAATAACCCTTCATCTTTGGGAGGCCAATCAACCATCAACATCTTCAACCAAAAACATGGGCCCTCTCAAACCCTAGTTCTCTGTGTCTTCAATCTTGTACTGGAACCTCAGATTGGAACCTGTGGGTGACTAGTAGTGTTGATTAGGTCTTGTAGTGGAATTACTATATTTTTATTTGGGACGATTATTATGTTCAGTCCCATTATGCTATTTAATTACCCCTCTGATCTGTGCTATGAATTTAATTTGTTGAGGAGGTAATCTTATTCTGAGGTTTCACGGGAGAAGTCATGTTGCAAGTAATCATGTGAACGTGATATGTGGTCGATATTTGATGAATGTATGTTGGATACCCTTTAGTGGTGTCAGGTGAACGTCGGACTAAATGGCACTTCACCATAATTTGGGCCTAAGGGAAAAAGCCATTGTGGAGTAGTTATCTAGATGATGGGTTTGTTAGAGTGACAAGGGAAGCTTAAACCCTAGTTTATGCGCGGTATCGTAAGGGACCGATTTGGATCCAAATGTTAATGGCATGTAGATTTTATCGTAAGACGTTTCTCGTAGGCAGCGCTGCGAGGGGGTTAATCATAAATGGGGAGTTTGGTCAAGAAAGAACCACACCTAAGCAACGGTCCACCCACATATCAAATTACAACAGTAGCAAATGCAATCAACCAACCAACATAATGAAAGTGACTAGATGAAATTCCCGTTGTGCCCTTCAAGAAATTTTTCTTATTATAAGCGACCATTTTGGCCTGTCCATTGCTAAAAAGGATAGGGCTTACCTTGCTGCCACTTTATTTACCCTTACCATTACTTTTCCGTTACAAATTATCTTGCTATCAACACTACCTGTTTACCGGACTATTTCAGTGCTTGCAGAAATAACCTGCTTTTGAAAACACTTATCATTACTTCTGCTCCTCGTTGGTTCGGGACACTTCTTACTTATCGGAAGGAACTAACATTGATCCCCTATACTTGTGCGTCATCAAGACTCTTTTCTTGGCGCCCTTGCCAGGGAGTGAATCACCTATTGGTAAGTCGAATTGGTAGGGAAAAAATTATATTACGCGCTGAAATTTTATTGTCACTTGTTATTATGGAAAACCATCCTTTGAGGATTTTTCGGGGTATCTTCAACTCGGACCAAAAGCACCAATTAAGTTAACCCTCAAACCTACGCACTACTGAAAATATTGGTTATGAAATTCCTCAGGTATGATAGAAACAACTGACTAGCTACTCATATGACAGAAAACAGAACTGAACATCTGATATGCATTTGATATATGGTTGAAAAAATTTGTTGATATTTCAGTTGTAAGATTTACCTGGAGATGAAGCTAATATAAGAAGGTTTCCACTTATCTTGGAAGGGAAAAAATCTTGACATGGTATAGGCTATGCGATGATATGGTCTGAAAACTAGGAATCGATTGAAATTGGAATGTCACCAAATATATTATATATATAATATATATATATATATATATATATATAGATTATATAATATATATATATAAGTTGTGGCCTCTGTGGAAGGAGATAGTAGGCTCTAGCTTGAGGGAGGCTTAAGTCATATGTTATATTCATGCCCCAATCATGATCCTCTAGAGGAATTATCATTCAGAATTTTTATGCTGGGACTTTCTCATGATGATCAATCCATGCTCGAGAACTTCTTTTTGTTACTGGTTCTTTATGAAGAAGATTATGAATCGGGTGGGATCTTTTAGAAAGAATTAAATGCAACTCTTGAAGATTGAAGATTGGGAACTTGACGATGGTTAAAGGAGTCAGGTCTTAAGGCTTGAGTTTGATTGTGTTAAATCTTTTCATGAATACCGATGCTTTTTCACAGTTTAGCCACTAAACTATGGACTTGCTCTGAGATAGTAGCCTCTTTTTGTGAATCATTGCTAACTCAGTGATCTCCCTAGAAGGAAGTGGTTTTTTAAAATATCATCCCCCTATTAAAAAAGAAAATCAAAAGAGCCTATAATAGTAAAAGATCGAACTATCATTTACAAAATGTGATCAGTTGTGCCTACTTGTATATTGAAAAAACAAATTTCCCTGTTTGGATAAAGGAAACATGCTAAGGCGGTATCAGCTTGTGGTATCGCAAAGTTAATTATTAAAGCACCTTAAAACTCCTGAGCAATTAAGTAGAAACTAGTGTTGCGATGGTGTATTAAAGATCTCTTGGGTAGAAACTAATTGAGGGGCATGTTATTACTTTGTGATGAAGCTGCTCGAATTGCCAAAACACGATGGGAAAGAGAAAAGATAAAACAAACCGGGTTGTTGGGGCATGCCTCCTTGTTTCTTAGTTAAAATCGGAGGATCAATGTTATCATGGTCTAGTGATTTAGGTGCTACGGTGAGTGCCAGTCCTTTACTTTATATCAAGAAAAATTATTGAATGATTAGCCCTGCTTTGAAAAGAAAGACATAGTTGTTACTATTAAAACTGCTAAAGAGGACACCATTCACAACCACTGGGGATTGTTATGTTGAAGTCTTGGTTGGTGAAAATAAAATACCCTAAAGGATTTCTAGTTCTTGGTTCCCCACAAGAGGGACTTTTGTCCCATTATCTTTGGTAGACCTTTCTTGAAACACTATCCCCACTGCTAGCTATAGATTGCCATAAACAAACTGTCAGTGTTAGCTTTGGTGATGAGTATCATAAATTTAATTCTGCCAAGTTTAGTAGACAACGCCGAATAAAGAATTACCTAGTTAGGAATGAAATAAATGGTCTTACTTCTATTGCATGCTTCCTTACTGATCCCTTAGAACAATATTGGCTCGGCCGTTGACAATGATTATGCACTTACGTGAAAAAGAAATGGAAAATAGATATAAAAATATTATTTGAAACAACAAAACCTCCCCTTAAACCAATTTGCTATGAAACTCTTAGGAGGTCCTCCTCCACCTAAAAGTGATTCCTGTGTTTGAATTAAAGCAATTGCAAACACTTTGAAAGATGCTTATCTTGATGAGAAGAAGAAATCATGTTTATGTAGTGCTTAACCTGTTTTTGTTTCAGAACAGGGAGAGAAGAAAAAGATTTATTGAAATTTCGAAGAAGCACCATGCTGCTATTGGAATATACTCTTGTGTTATGGATTATTAACTCTCTTGATGATCTTAAGGGGAATTTAGTCCCAATCTCTGTCAGCACAAAAATTAATATTGACCACCCCTGATGACTTAAGCCCATTATTGATCATCAACGACGGATTGAAATCCTAAGATGAAAGAAAGTGGTCAAGAAATGAAAAATACCTAAAGCTTGTGGAAAGCAGGTATAATCTATCCCATAGCGCTAGTAGCTGGGTAAGTCCCATCATTGTTGTCCCGAAGAAGGGAGGTATTAATGTTTTCCTAATGATTAAAAATGAACTTATTCCACAAAGGAAAAGAATTGTCCTGGCTATTAGAATGGAATTGATTTTAGAAAAATTTAAATTAAAGCAACTAGGAAAGATTCATTACCCGATGCCCTTTTATTGATACAAATGTTGGAAATATATCTAAGCACACACACTTTTGCTTTTCTTGATGGATATTTGGTTTTTCCAAATACCCTGGTTTCACAACCCCTGACAAGAAGAAAAAACCACATTTACTTGCCTTTGGAAAACTTATGCTTATAGACGTATGACTTGTTGACTTTTTGTATGCAATTGCACCTCTACTTTTCCAAAGATGTTGGACTCCTATATTCTGATTTTGTTGAAAAAGATTGTTGAGATTTTAATGGTGGATGATTTTTCCGTTTTTATGGAAAATTCTTTTTGATGATTGATTAAGCAACCTGATCGAGTTTGCAGAGATGTGAGCAAAAACTAACTTGCCTTGAATTGCGAGAAGTACCACTTTATGTTTAATGAAGGTATTGTCTCGGGGCTAAAATTTTTGAACGAGGAATTGAGGTGGATAAAGCTAAAGTTGATGCAATTGATGAAGAATGCCATGTCCTAAGATATTAAAGGGTATTCGTAGTTTTTCTTGGTCATGGCTGGTTTCTATAGGAGGTTTGGATTAAAGACTTCTCTAAAATTTCTAGGCATCTTACTAATCTTTTACCCCAAAAGTATGTTCCATTTTTTTTATGATGATGTTGTAGATGCCTTGAAACACTTAAGAAAGCTTCACTTCTGCACCTATGTTCAACCACCTGATTGGAACTTGCCTTTGAAATTATGTGTGGGATGCATAGTGATTATGTTGTGGTTGTGTTCTAAGGACAAACAGTTGATAAAGAAATAATGTTATCCAGTATGCTAGCAAAACTTCTCGACAGGCCCAAAGAAATTATGCTACTATGAAAAAGAATTTTTAGCAGTTGTGTCGCTGTGATAAATTCAGATCTTACATGTTGATTCCAAGTATTGTTCACACTGAATCATGCTGCTATGAAATATCTTATGGAAACGAAAGATTGCTAAAACCTAGACTCATTAGGTGGGTTCTCTTGGCTACAAAGGAATTTGATTTACATATCACTGAAGGAAAGGAGTTGAGAAAAAACCCCATAGCAGATAACTTGTCTAGGTTAGAAATATTCTCGATGACCCACTACCTAAATGATGATAGTTATTCCTGATGAACAACTAGCTGCAATAAATGTTTTCCCATAATATCCTTGGTATGCTGACTATGCTAATTATATGGTTGCTAAATTATATACCACTAGTTTCACATACCAAACAAAGGAAAAAAAATTATTCTATGATTAATACAATACTTTGGGTATGACCCACATTTCTTTATAAAGAAGGGAGTAGATTGGATATTTAGACGTTGTGTACCTGAGCATTGCGACAGGAGCAAATCCTACGGGAAATGTCACTCCGACGCCTATAGGAGGACATCCTGCGGAGATTAGAACTGCTCAACAATGATGCAATTGGTTTTTTATTGGCCTACTTCTCTTTCGGATGCCCATAAGTTGGTTTTATCTTTGCATGAATGTCAAAGAATGGTAAGAATCGGTAAACGTCAGAAATGGCCTCTGAAGTATCATTGTTGTTTGGAACCATGTGATGTTTGGGATTTTGGATTATATGGGGACCTTTTTCCTTCCTCTAATAGGTATACTCATATTTTTGTTGTTATTGATTAGTTACTAAGTGTGTAGAAGTTATTCCAAACTATTAGTGCTGATCATAACACTTCCATTTTTTTAAAATGCTTTTAAAGAAGTTACTTTACCCAAGGTTGGAGTCCCTTCAGATATTTTAGACTTATGGGGTCACCCTTTATTCATGGTGGCTTTCGGTAAATCATTTGCGTAAAATCCTATGGGTATGTCTCCATATAAAAGGGTTTATGGAAAAGCTTGTCAATTGCCTCTTAGTTAGAACATTAAAGCATATTGAGCAATTTTAAAGAAAACTCATTATGATTTCAAAACTTGCCAGTGAAAAGAGGGTTCTGTGATATTGCTCACGAGACGGAATGGATAACCCCAAGCTTATGAAAATGCCAACTATTCAAAACAAAAAGTTCAAAAGATGGCACATGACAAAAGAATCAAAAGCGGGAATTCAAGTTGGAGAATATGTTCTTTTGACAAACTCTCATTTTAGATTCTTTCAGGAAAACATTCTCTCCAAATGGGAAGGACCAGATATTAGCGAAGAGTTTACGCTCGGGAGCTATCAAAGATAATAATGCCCCACGGTACTAACCGAAGGGTGGTCATATGGACAAAGAATTAAAACACTATATCTCAGCGTCGGGCCTATTAATGTTGAAGCAATATTATCAAACCATGAATAGGAGGAAACACATAAAAGAAAACCTTCTGAACCACTCCAGGAACCTAAAAAAGAGGAGGTACGTGATACGGTAAGTAAACGGGGACTCCAAAAATTTTATCCACAAAAATAATTTCTGTCAATTTGGAATATTATAAAAATAGGAAAATAAGAAGAGTGAAGTAGTAACCAGGAAGGACAACCGAGGAGGGCATGCATGATCCACCACAGGGGCGCCTTTGCCATCCCTGGCTTACCCAGGTGGGTTGTGCCCACCTCGGGAACCTTCCCGACCGTTTTCCTTCCTGTTTGCTTGTTTTCCAGAGATAGAGAAAATTGTCTTTATATACCCCCCGAATGTATTGACCACGTATCAGGAGAAATCTTCTGTTCTGTGTGTGGTTTCTGTGTCGATCTATCAAGCAGCATCCGTCTTCTCCCTCCGCCAACAAAAGTAGAAGAAAAGATGCTTGGTAGATGAAGATAGAACTGAAAAGGAGAGGAACCAAAGGAAGCCCTTCAAGGAGGCACAGAGCAAGGAAGAGCTTACGGGGGAGATCAAGCTAAACAGGAGGGGAGGCCATCTGGGAGATTGCAAGAATAAGCAATCCTCAACCTTACTACAATCATCTCACCCCTACTGGAAAATTGAGCTTTTAGGGCCTTTGAAACGGGTTTCATTGTTCCAAAATAAATATCATCGCCCTCAGAGTATCATTCGATGAGATTGAGTACTTCGTGAGCCTGAAGTGTGACACTATGCCTCATCACCACCATCTTCATCAGCCTCCCCCACCAAAGGAGGACATGGAGTAATGGGTATGGGCACTCCCCTTGGCTTTTGCCAAGCTGGAGGAGATGCCCGGTATGTATCACACATGACTGTTATTGCCTTTACCTATCTAGTTCGATCTTTAGTTATATAAGAATTAGGTGAATAAAAAAGTTAGCATTGATATCTCTTTTGAGTGTAGTTGTCATGATCACCGATCTAGTGTACATCGGAGTGGAGAGTTATATAATAAAGTTAGTCTTGGCCTATGCTTCTTTACTTTTATGTTGCCAATCAAATAAAAAGAAATATAAATGAAGAAAAAAAGATCATATGCTAATCTTATGGTAAGTAATGACACATCACATAAGGGAAAAGTATTAAGTGGTAAAAATTATTGGAGATTAACAAGATAACCATTGGTCAATGATTGCAAACTATGAAGGAATTAATAAGGAAGAAAGAGTTCACAGCAAATACACGATCTTAGGACAATTTTGGGATTGGGCCCCCATTAAATATTATATGTCAAAATTATGTTGTGTGGATAAGGAAGACAACTTAAATTGGATTTATGTGGTTCAATTCACATGGAGAAGTATATTGTATAGATTCTACGGAGCTTAGGCTTGCCTATCCATTTCACACTATACAGTGTGGATCAGTTTGCTCAATATCTTGCTAGCCAAAATTCACGCACTAAGTAGCGATACTATCTGTGCATCCAAAAAACCCTAAACCAAACTCAGTGTTTTGAGGAGTCCACCATACCTACCTATGGATGTGATAAGATCCTTCAAGTAAGTGTCATCGGGGCAATAAGGCAAGTAAAAAATTGCTTCTAAATGTGTTAGATCATTTAGTGTAAGAGAAAATCTGAGCTGTGGTACAAACTATGGATGGCAAAGTAATAAAAGCGACGGACCTACTAATTAAGGTCTATCATAAGGGGTATATAAACATGACTGTTCTTTTGCATTAAGGGATTGTGCATACAAACCCAAAAAGCGCATGACAACCTTGCTTCCCTCTGCGAAGGGCCTATCTTTTACTTTTATGTATTACTTTATGCAAGAGTCAAAAGTATCTTCCCTATTCCTTTTTATTTTCTCTATTTGCAAAGCATCATGTTGGTGAGGAAAGATCTAGGGCACTATAATCAGTGGATATGAGTGAGCATGAGTTATATTTGTGGACATCACCCTTGAGGGAATACGTTTGGGAGCAAATTCTCAAGCCTATCTTTCTAGTGTCCAGTTGAAAAAATTTTTGCCATGCGGTATGCTGTGTGAGCATTAGCAACTATAGAAGATAAGATGGTTGAGTATGGGACTTGCCAAAAGGGCTCTGATCACAAAGACCCTTCCTGAAAATATGATGAATTGTAGTTGCCAAAGTTTGATTGGAAGGAACAAGTTGTGGTTTTCATAGAGTTTATGCTTTTTGTTTGTGATGAATTGTTTACTGGTTCATGAGATAGTTATATGAATAAAAGCGTTTATGATAACGTTTGTTGTGTTATGATAATAAGACTTTGATGCTACGTATGTCCGTATTTTGTTTTATCGACAACAGTCTCATCTCTATAAGCAGATGTGACAGGTTTTTCGATATACGGTTTTCGCTTGAGTGAAAGCCGAGGTATAAGGCTTGCGGGAGTTGATCGTTCCATTTTGCATCATGATTTCTATATGTTATTCTGTAATGTTTTATGCATAATAATGCTTTATGGTAGAATTCATAATGCACTTCTCTCATTAATGAAGAAGTGTTAACAAAGAGGGAGAGAGTGAATACCGACAAGCGGCCTGGATTTCTAGACCTGAAAAAAACCTACAAGAGATACTATTCGACAACTTAAATAAGGACTGGAAAAACTTCACGGAGAGAATATTTTGGCAAATATGAAAAATACGGTGGAAAGCAAAATGAACTACCGGAGGGGGGTGACAGGTGACCACCAAAGACACCAGGGCCGCCTGGTGGGTTGTGGCCCAGACCCAGCACACCTTCGGTTCACCATCTCTAGTATTATAAGTCATTTTGAAACCTAGAAAAAAAATAAGGAGAGGACTTTCGGGATGGAACGCGCCGCCGTCTCGCGGCGGAAACTGGGCAGGAGGCACTTTTGCGCTCCGGACATAGGATCTGCGTGGGGGGAGGAACTTCCCTCCTGAGGGGGGAAATTCAAAAGCCCATCGTCATCACCAATAACCCTCTTCATCTTCGGGAGGCCAATCTCAATCAAAACATATTCAACAGGCACCATCATCCTCTCCAAAACCCTAGTCCAGCTCTTAGTGTTCAATCTTTTTTTGACCAGAACCTCAGATGGTGACCTGGGGGTGACTAGTAGTAGTAGTGTTGATTATTATCTTGTTGTTATACTATGGTTTATTTGTGAAAGAAGGAGATTATATGGTTCAGATCCATTATGCAATTTAATACCCTCTGATCTGAGGATGATATCATTTGTGAGTAGTTATATTTTGTATTGGGTACGGGAGGAAGTCAGGTTGCAAGTCATATATGTGAAACTTGATATGTGTTTCATATTTATGGAGTGTATGTTGTGAGTCCCTTAGTGGTGTCATGGTGAACATAGACTACAGGTCACGTCACCATATTGGGCCTAAGGAATGCCTTTTGTTGGAGTAAGTTATTAGATTGATGGGTGCGTAGAGGGACAGAAGCTTAAACCTAGTTATAAGCTACCTTCGTAAGGGACCGATTGGTTCCAAAATTTAATGCTATGGTTAGAGTTTTATCTTAATATATTTGCCAATAGTCGGATGCTTGCGAGGGGGTTATCATGAAGTGGGAGGTTTGGTTCAAGGAAGAACAGCACCAACAAGCACCGGTCCACCCACATATCAAAGTATTAAAAGTAGCGAACGCAAATCAAACCAAATGTGAAGTGACTAGATGAAATTCCCTGTGTCTCTAAGACAACTTTGCTTATTATAAGAGGATGTTTTGGCCTTGTGTCCTTTGCTTAAAAAAAGGATTGGGCTACACCTTGACTGCACTTTATATAGTTACCATTACTTGGTCTGTTACAAAATCATTACTTCACAAACTACTGTACGCGACATTTCAGTGCTTGCCAGAAACACCTGTGAAAAAACCACTCTTGTATTTCTTCTGACATCCTTGTTTGGGTTCGACACTCTTATATCGAAAAGACCTACGAATTTGAACCACTATATCCTTTAGGTACGTAAATAGGATCATTAGATATTGCTAGCTGTTACCTGTAAACTATTGTAGTAGAGGCTCAAATTTACACTAGTAACTGACCCTTCAGTGCATTAGTTCATCGAGGCAATTGGGACATGGGGCTGCAGTGCACTAGATAGAAGCCGCACCACTCTCCAATAGCAGCACAGTAAATCTTGGTAACCATTACCATCAAATCAAAGCAAGGCTCAGGGCAGATAGTAGGGGTGTTTACCTCTGTCGAGAGGGGCCTGAACCGTTTAAACACCAAGGTTACACCTACGACGTAGCTAGGTTCTGCCCATATTCATTACCCCTTACGTTACTCATGTCAGGATCGTAACCCGACAGTTGGTGGATTGCTCGGCAAGGGGAGATGGGTAAGAATAAGAAAGTAAAGGGAAAGTGTTGTGGCCTCCGGAGAGTCTCGTGGAATCGATCCTCTCTAAGGTGGCGCCATAGCATAGACTTATACTGGCGCTTCGGTCCTCTTCCCAAAAAACCATCAAGCGGGGGGGAAGGTTGCCACAATGGCCAAAATTATTTTGAAGGGGGACATTGGGTACAGCTTATCCTGGCCTAAAGTTGGTCTCCTGCTCTAATGCTAAAGCTCTGCCATGATCCGCTAGTGGGATCGGGTGGTGACCTCCGTCCTGGGCGAACCCGTGTCCTGGTCTTCTTGAATCAAAGGGAGTGGTAACTTGGGGATTGCTTCGCGAGCCGGAGCATTATGCTCCCTGTAGAAGAAAGAGGAAACCTTCCTACACTACAGGAATCAGGCTTCTTTGCCGTCTGCCGAACGAAAGCAGATGGCAAAAACCTTGCTGTCAGCCCAGACGGCAAAGGCTGGCCGGCAAAAAAGACTACGGTAAACAAGTTTCTTTGCCATCGGTGCGACGGGTAAAGAACGTGGACGGTAAATAACAGGGTTAGCCATGTTAGGTGGGCTAACGGGAGGGCTTTGTGTCTGCCAGCGGACGGCAAACATGCCGTCCCTTCCTTGTCGTCGCTATTCTGCGTCAGCCACGAGCATGCCCTACCCCAGCCTTCTGCCGTCTGCCACAGACGGCAAACTCCACCAACTTTGGTCGTCTACCAAAGACGGCAAGTAAACCAAAAGATAGTCCCAGATTGCCAACCGGTGCTTGCTGCCACATGGGATTTCCTGCGTGATGCAGTTTGTGGCAGACGGCAAAGGCACCATTTGCCAGTATGGTGGCCGACGTGTAAAGAGGATGCATTGGCCTCTTTTTGTTCTGCCATTTATTATATCCAACCATTTTCACAGCAAAAATATGATTTCACACCAAACATAAGATATCAAACACATAGATAGCAAGTTCCCACATAACCATATGACATATCCAAAATACATAGCAAGTTCAACATACATAGTTCATCCATATACACCGAATACAAGTTCCCAGTGCAAGTTCCACTCATTATTCGAAAAATGAAAACAGACAGGAAAAAACAAGCCCTCCAATCAATGCAAAGCTTCGTGAAGTTAATGAAATCTACAAAATGCGGAAAACCAAAAAAACATTAGAAGAAGGAACGAAGTATATGACTTTATGAACTACTTAGGGTAAAAAGACATTATGAGCTAAACTTAGCAAAAGGATCATTTTGGAGCTAAATTAACTAAAATAGGGTCATTTTGGAGATAATCTACATAAAAATGACATTTAGTAGCTTAACCTTTAATATAAAATGGATCAGTTATGGGAGCTACCTAGTTAAAATGGTATTTTGGAGGCTAACCTAGCCAAAATGGATCATTTGGAAACTAACCTAGGTAAATGGATAATTTGGAGACATCCTAGGTAAAAGAATCATTGGAGCTACCCAAGGGTTAAAATGGATCGATTTTGGAGCTAACTTAGTGTAAAAAATGGATCATTAGTTGATCTAACCTGTAGGTAAGTAGCCATTTTTGAGTTATTCAAGCATCTTAATTGCCATTTTTCAATAAGTAAGCTAGAGTATAGGTATTTTTTGAGGCTACATAGGTAACTATGCATATTAGAGCTAACTTAGCATAATTAGAAGCTAAACTTAGGTCATGGATTCTAATGAAGCTAACCTTAGGTAAAATTGATCATTTGGAGGCTATAATTAAACTTATTATGTCATTTGTCAGGAAGGAAAATAAGGCTAAGTATATGACATATAGTGAAGGTTACCAAGGTTTTGTAATGCCATTCAAACCTACGTAAGCTAATTATTGCCCATTGTTTGACGATAGTAAGCAAAGTGTATGTCATTATGAGCAAAACCTAGGTAAACTAGCATAATTGAGGATAAATTAATATATTAGAGCTAAACGTTAGGTCATTTTGGAGTAAAACAAAGCTAAGTATATCTCTCGTTTAGAGCTAACTAAGGTAAAATGATCATTTTGGAGCTAAGTAAGATTATTATGTCATTTTGGAGGAAAAATAAGCTAAGTCTAGGTCATTATGGTAAGCATATTGAAGGAAAAATTAAAGCTAAGTCTAGGTCATTATGCATTTGTTAAGAAAACACTAGAGAAAAACTTACCGTCAATCACGGAGCAGTGAAGCACCGGCGTGGGCTCATGCCGGTACCACCTGGAGAAGGATCATGTGATGCTTGTCTAGAGGCACGCTGCACCAAAGATATTTGCAATGTCCGTTAGCATGACGACACCCAAATGGTAATACTAGTAACTAATGGACCATTCAAATTAAACTCACCGTGGTCCGGAGGCAATCTCTAGCATGGCGGACGGGGGTCTGGATCGGCCTCTAGCACACAGACTCCACATTTGGTTTTGACGGGCCAGTCATACTTAGTTAGTATGTAATGAAACGAAATATTACGTGAATAATTTGGCTAATATGCAGAAGAAACTTACCATGAGGAGCTCGTACATGCCAGGTTCTGCATGTCATTCCATGCCTCTCCTCTCCATCATCATTTGCCGTCTTCTCCTCCAAACTCCCGCTGCTCTCCTCGCAGGCCCGGTCCCTCTCCGCCAGAAGCGCCTGGGTTCATCTCTCTCACTTGACTGAAGAGCCAGCGCAAACACCCACTCCTTCTCGCCAAAGGCCACTACAACCACCCAGACCAAAGCAATGTTCAAGTCATGGGATGGGAGCACCTAAGTTTCGGAAAGCGGCGGGCGGGTTTTGGGTTTGCTGATATATGAACAAGTTTTACTTACAGGAACATGTATGGATAAGAGAGAGAAACTATCTGTTTGGCCTTGCCGGGGGATCGCAATGTAGGCCTGTCTTCACTTCTCCTCTTCAGAACCGAATCCATGGTAGGAAGCCTGCAGTTTTGTTGCAAGATGAAAATGATGCCCACAGCGACCTTATCTATATGAACATGCTATGCTCATGAATTGATTATGCAGGCCTGCAATTTGTGGGGCCCCCCAGCCTTCATTATTTCTATTGCTCAGGGTCTGCACCTGGCTTTGTACAAGGGTTACATGCAACAGGGGCAAGGCCTGTACAAATGGGTGGCGGCCGGGCAGGGCCCGACAGCCGCAGCCTTACGGGTAGTAGAACTTGAGGAGATGCTCAATTGTCCATGAGTTTTACAAACTAATGGCATCTCGGTCTCCAGATGGACTACGCAGGTCTGGTGACTCGTACACACTCGTAAGGGCCTTCCCACTTTGGCATCAATTGTTTGCACCCTTGGGAAATGAAACACGCCTATGGACAAGGTTCGCCTTCCTCAAAAACGCCAGGGCAGAACCATGCGGCTGTGATAGCAACACAGGGCTTGCTGGTACGTGCAGCATGCGTAGCAGCCTGGGTGACGGTTCTCCTCGAGTAGCACAACATCGTCATGTCAGTGCTGATTTCTACGCTATTTATCATAGGCAAGTTAAAATGAGTTCCGTCGGGATTACTGCTTCTTGCCCCCAAGACTAGGGAGAAGGGAGTCTGCCCGGTAGCTAGATTTGGTCTCGTTCTGAGGGACAAAGAACCACCTGTAGCTCATCGATCCATGCCTGTCTCGCACTTCTGTAGCTTATCAAAGTTCTCGTCTTGAGTCCTCACAACACTTCAGCATTCGCCCTCTCAGCTTGCCTGTTGTTCTGGATTAGCGACATAGGCGAATAGAGATCTTGCTTTTGAGGCAAATGAACGTATTGCATGAATGCGTGGGCTCGTTGAATTGGGTGCTGTTGTCCATGATGATTCGAGCAGGGACTCCAAGCGGCCACACCAATCCTTTCAAGAACTTGATAGCTGATGAGAAGCAGTCACCTTTCTCACGGGCTCTACTTCAGCCACTTGTAAACTGTCAATTGCAACGAACAAGAATCAATGCCCTGGTAGCACGGGGGAAAGGGCCCAAGATAATCAAGCCCCCAGACGAAACGGCCATGACAAAGGGATTGTCTGAAGAGCTGGGCAGGCAGGGTGGATATTCTTGGATGGAACTGGCAGGCTTCACATTTGGTGACCAACTCAATGCATCTTGGAGCGCGTGTGGGGGGCCAGGTAAAATCTTGCCGGAAAGCTTTCCCAAACCAGAGCCCTCGATCGATGGGTAGCCGCACATACCCTGTGTGTATTTTTTGCCAGCAGTTCCTTTCCTCCTCCCGGCAAATGCACTCAATTCCACCATTGGGCCTCTTCTGTACAGCACTGTCGTCAACGAAAATGATACATACTAGCCCTCGGGCTACTCTTTAGCTTCTTCTGCTCTTCGGGAAGTTCTCCAGTTTGGAGGAAAATGGACTATGTGCTGCACCCAAGTTGGGACCTGGAGGCTCGGCAACGAGGACTAGCGGCACCTCTATTCATGGGAGTGCATTCCTCGACCGTGGGGACGGTGGCCGGGCAAGGAGATGCAGCTCAGAGAGCGAAGGGGAGTGTGTGTTCCGACAAGTTCTCTACCGGGGAGCCTCAGAAGTGTCTAGGCGAGGAGAGGCTTGCCGGAGTCCAGTTTCCTCCTTTTCTGGCATTGTGCCAGAGAATAGAGGGCTGAGTCAGATGGAGAACAAAAGTCCCTGGTTCCACAGGAAGCTTTTGCGTAGCACACTTCGACAGATGATACAACAATGCTATTTTCCGCACGGGGTATGTGCTCTTGTTGGCAATCGTCAAGAGCTCCTCCAACTTTCTGACTTCCTCAACGTATGCCTTCATCAATGGACTTGTAATCCTTGTTGACTTGTCTCAACACAAGTTGTGAGTTCACACGGATGATCAGCTTCTTGATCCCCAATTCTGTTGCAATCCTGTAGCCCAGCAAGAAGCACCTAGTACTTACAGTATCGTTGGTGGCCTCCTCCAAGGGAAAATGCATCTGGATGACGTACTTACGGTGTTCTCCTGTGGGAGAGCAATGAGGAAGCACGCCAAGCCCCTACACCTTGTAGGGAGAAGGCACCATCGAAAATACATGATCCATTCTTGGGGCACTTCTTCCGGGATAATTGTCCCAACCTCACTTCTTCATCAGGAGTTGGCGTCCATTCTGCAATAAACTCTGCCAATGCTCTGCTTTGAATAGTTGATGTTCTCTCAAACTTCAAACCAAAGTTGGATAACTCCAAAGCCCACTCCACTATCCTGCTGGTAGCCTCAGGGTTTTGGAGTATCCGGTTGCAAAGGGAAGCGGGTGACAACACATTGATCTTGTCGGCTTGGAAGTAGTGGCGCAGTTTCCTTGAGGCCATGACAGGCAAAAATCAACTTTTGCACACCACAAGAGTACCTGGAATCTAGCCCCTGCAAACAGGGAAGGTGACGAAAGTAAACTGGGCGCTGCCACCACTTTCTTCTTTGCTGCATCTTTGGGGTTGGTTTTTCCGTGTTGCTTGTCTTCTCTGTCTTGATCTGCATCTGACCTTACTAGGATGTGCTCCACTTTCCTCCCCGGAGGGGACACTGGTTGTGGCTGCCGCTTCATCCACTTCCCGCTGCGCCACCCGTGCTATGCTAACCACTTGATAGTTGCCGCCAAGTATAGCAACAACGGCTCTTGTGGTTTGGGGCGCGACCAGGGGGCACAGAGAGGAAAGGTAGACCTTCAAATTCTGTAGTGCAGCATCTGCCTCTGGGGTCCACTCCAGGGTCATGCCTTCTTCAAGGGATTTGAAGAACGGCAAAGGACACGGTCGGCAGACCTGGAAATGAATCTGCTAAGCGTGGCAACAAATCCAGTCAAACACCTCACGTCCTAATGTCTTGGGCGCTTGAATCTGCTCGATAGCCTTGATCTGTCGGGGTTGGCCTCTATCTCCCGGTGGGGAACAAAAAGAAGCCAAGTAGTTTGCCGGAAGGGATGCCCAAAAACACATTTCTCGGGTTCAAACTTCCAAGTTGATCTTGCGCAATTAGCAAATGTCTCTTCCAAATCCTGAATGAGGGGTGATCTGTCTTTGGTCTTGACCACACATATCATCCATGTAAGCTTCAATGTTTCTGTGCAACTGTGACATCAAAACCAATCTGAACTGCCCTTGCAAAAGTGGAACCCGGCGCTCTTCAACCGAAGGGCATCGTACAAAAGCCAGTATGTACCACACGGGGTGTGATGAACGCGGTCTTCTCTTCGCTTCTAGGACATAAAGATTTGATGGATATCTAGAGTAGGCACCAGGAAGGAGAGCAGCTCACATTCTGGAGGGGAATCCACCAATCTGGTCGATGCGCGGCAAGGGAAATGGGTCCTTCGGGCATGCCTTGTTCAGATCCGTAAAATCTTGCACAACCTCCATTTCCCGTTGGCCTTGCGTACCACCACAGGATTCACATAACCAAGTCGGATGCAATACTCCTCTGACCAGACAAGCAATGAACTGTTGCCGCTCCAAAGGCTTGCTTTCGGACCTTTGCTTGACGGGTCGGGCATGTGGGAGACAGCAAGGTGGTGCTCGATTACCTCCCTGGGAAACACTGGGGATATCAGATGGTTGCCAGGCAAAAACATCGATATTCGCCTTGCCAGGAAGGCAAAGAGTATGCTTTCCTAATTTGTCATCGAGTGGTGGCACTGATAGTGAAAAGTACCATCAGCGCCAGGCAGCCCTGCTAGGACCTTTTTTCATAGGGGGGTGTGCAGCCTTGGATCTCTTGCCATTGGAACTCTCCGGCAACTCATCAATAGGCGCAGCGTACTCGAATAGGTACATTTCCCGGATTCCATGCTGGCGTCCTTGTTAGATTTCTTCTTTCCTTTACTTTCTTGGCCGGAGCAGCGGCCTCTGCCGCGACTGCCTCCCGGTACATCTTGTCCAGCAAATGATTGCGTGCCTTCTTGTTGATGGAATGGAAAATGACGCCCATCAGTCCTGGCATCTTCAAGGTATTGTAGGCATAGTGGGATGCTGCCATGAATTTGGCCAGAGCTGGGCGACCAAGGATTCCATTGTAGGGCAGGGGAGGTCGACCACATCAAACACGATCTTCTCAGTCCGGTAATTCAACTCTCCCCCGAATGTCACCGACGTGATCTTCCCCTTAGGACGACTCCTGCCGGGGTTGATTCTTGAAACCCGAGCTCTTCCTGCTGCTATCTGAAGTTTTGTGATGACCTTTGGAGAAATCAGATTCACCCGGCCCCGCGTCAACCAACAATCTTTGTGACTTTGAGGTTGCGGATTGTTGGTGAGACCAACAACGGCAAGCACCCTACCGTGATGGTGTGGTCAGGGTGGTCCTCTTCGTCGAAGATTATGGGCGTGGGGACCATGAGTGGCCTTCGAGAATTCTGCCGCTGGCCTCCACATCATTGACTTCACGCGCCCCACTGTTTAAGCTGGCGGTGAGAGGAGTGCAAGGATGCACCCCCCGTCAATGCATAGGGCGGCGTCAGTGGCTTTCTGGAATTCCTGCTCGCTGGTTCCTCTTATCTCCTCCATCACTCTATCATTGCAATCCTCCTTCTCACGGACTGGCGGGTTTTCCTTGATTCTGAGGAGCCTTGCCAGGGCGGCTTGTCCGCCGCCTCGGCCTTCCCGCCAGTGCCATTCTGACCTTTTTCCTTATCACGCTTCTCATATTCAGCCCTCTACTTTTGACGAGTTGCTCAACCTGATGACACTGCTGGAGGATCGTGGCCCTTGGTCCGATGGATCTTGCAGTACGGCCCATCACCTTTCCCAGCCTTCTTGGCAGCCGCGGCTTCCCGGCAGTCAGTGCACGCGGCAACTTCCTTGCCGCGTGCCTCAGTTTGCTTCTTACTGGTACTAGGAATGCTCGATCCCCTAAGGTCATCATGCCTTATCCTTGCGCCTTTTATTGCGCTTTTGTTCTTCTTCTGAATGGTGGCTCATAATCATCCTCTGAGTCAATGTCGATGCCATCCTCTTCTCCGGGGAGCCTCCTCCCCTCATCTACCCGAGCACACTTATCCACCAGAGTGTAAAGCTCCTTCACAGTCTTGGGCAATCGAACGTTCATCTTGGAACGTATCCGATGATTGTGCACATTGGACTAGAAAGCAGCATCACAGCTGCCAGTGGGATGTCTGGAATATTTTTGTGGACTCGGCTGAACCTCTACAGATGTATTTCTTTAGAGTCACTCCTTTTCTGCGGAAGGGAGTGCAAGTCGCTGGGCCGTCCTGGTTCTTGATGGCCGCCCGTGTTGTGAAAGCGCTAATGAACTCATGGCATAGGTCAGCCCAGGTTGAAATGGAGTTCTCCGGCAAGGGCATCAGCTAAGACCTCACATTTGGCTTGAGTGCAAAAGGGAAGTAGTTGGCGAACACCTTCTCATCTCTTCTTCCAGCAGCTTGAACAGTGATGGTGTAGATGCTCAAGAACCCTGCCGGGTTCAATCTCCCGTCATACTTCTTAGTATATCCCTGGCTGAAACATGCGAGTGGACAGCCAAGGACTTGCCGCAAATTGGGTGAAGGAGGGCACCGAGCCTCAAAGGCAGGTATCACACTTCAGTGGAGTGCGGCCTCGTCGACGTTGGGCCATCAACGCCGTTGGGACACGCGGTGGGCGTCGCGGCGTTCGCTCGATGTTGACGCGCATGCCTTCTGCTTGCCCGTCCTCCATGGACCGTCATGGCCTTGGCTGTGCTCGAGGGTAGGGACGAAGCCATCGGAGACGTTGTCGAGTTCTGGTCACGTGGCTCACGCGCTGGCTGCCGGGAGGGGACTGCACCGTGGGGTGGCCCCTCCCGCATGGCCAGCAGCTGTGAGTCGTTGTCGTCGCCCTGGGGAGGCATTGTTGTGGTGGACCAGTAGCTGCGATCCTCGCGCCATCATCGAAGCCAATCAGGCTTTGAATGGAGGCTCTCCTCATCCATCTGATCGGCTGCCGGGCGGAAATCTCAACAGCAGCTGGGGCCCACGCCATGGCCTCCGAAGCGAAGCTTGGCATGGATGTCGATGAAGATGTAGTAACGTCGCCCAGCTCCTGATGGTTGCCGGCAGTGGTTTGCGCCATGCTCTCGTCATCGCGGGCCAGTCGCCACAAGATGGCGTGGTGACGAGGTGAGGGGGGTGAAGGCACTTGTGACCAGCGGTTCCGTTTGATGCATAGACTGGGTCAGCATGCCCGGGGGTGGGGTGGGTGGTGCATGCCCTGCGGTCGCGCCCACGAGAGGGCTGCCGGGAGGGTAGCGATTCGCCCCAGAGCGGATGCCACCGCTGTGGCTGTGCCCTTCGGCACGGGCGGCGAGTTGCAGACGGAATGATATCTCTACCCGTACCTCGTAGGGCGTGTCCACTGGGATGCTGTTGGTGTGTGTCCTTCTCCGGTGGCTCCCGCTCCTGTTTCAGCCACAGGGAGGGTGGTTACGACGCCGCCTCTCGACACGTCCCCACGCAGCCTCCAGATCCCCAGGCGTTCCTGTAGCCACCGCGGCGGGGGCCTTTGAGGATGACGGCTCGGCGACAGCACCGGGTTTCTCTTGGGCGCCATAAACAAATGGAGCCGTTGATGAAGAGAACGATGATGAAGATGGCGCACTACATACGCTTTCGGGTTTCGCGCAGTGCATACCCCCTACCTGGTGCGCCAAAGATGTCATGTGGAAAACCACGGCCACCTATGGACCATGAGTCCCTTGTGGTTCGGCAGGGGGATGAGCACATTGCACAAAGAGCAGAGAATTGTCGCGCAGCATGACAAAGATCCACCGCGCAATTTTACCCAGGTTCGGGCCGTCGTGAGGCGGTAAAACCACTATCATGCTTTGGGGATTGATGGTGGATTGTGGTGGAGGCGAGCGTTTGGCCCGGCTGGGTTGCCTTGGGGCAAGAGCGGCTACACGCGTACGGGTGTTACAAGAGTCCGAATCCTTTTCTATGGTACCACAGTGGCAAATCAGTCATTCTGTACTGATTAGATAGCAAACAGTGCTATCATACCTAACTCTGCAAACTGGGCAGAGCGCATTAAATGTGCCAACTTAGGTCACATCATGGCCTGCCCGGCAGCCTTGCTGGGCTATTCGGCCACCTTCTCTCCTGTCTGCATGACACGTCGCTGGACGGGTGTCATTTGGAGGGTGATTTTGTAGGAAGTGGCTACCATGTGGCAAAGAACAGCCCACTTTGTCACTTGGGGATTGACACCACACCGATTGATGACTTGCATTGCTGTGTGAGGTGGTGCGGGTTGGTGGAGTTTGGCGGGGTGTTTTGTGTTTTGCCTTCGTAGCCCCGACAGGCCTACCGGGGGGTCTTGAGGCTTGCTTCCGGGGTGGTAAACTGGACCTTGCCAGGCCTCTCTGCCCGGCAACGGTAGGTTTTCCCTTAGTGGTGTCTTGCTCCTTTAGCTTGACTGGCCTTCTTGATCGCACTCTGATTCTTACAACGAGCTGATCTTCTTGTGCTTGGTCTGATCTTGGATGTTGCAATCTTGATTTTGGGCCTGTGCACGGTCTGGTCAACGGACCCAGGGTTGTGACATCGACAAATGTGGCATGGTGCGGTGTTGTTGTAGCTTAAGATGCGGGAGTGCCTGAACTGAAGGTCATCAGTGTGGGCGAACTGCTTCCATCCATCTTCGCGCATGGATGGAAGCAGTTCACCCATGCTCACGACCTTCAGCTCGGGAATGTCCCATCTTAAGCTAACAAAAACATGTCGGTCAGCACTCGGACCGAAAGATCTTTGACCATCAACCCCTTGACCCTCGACCCCCTCGACCCCGAACCCCTCGGCCGGTCCTGTCGAACACCTTCACTGTGAAGCATGGTGCGGCTATTGTCGTAGCCTAAGATGCGGACGTGCCTGAGCTGAAGCATCAGCCGCGGGCGAACTGCTTCCATATGTTCTTCGCGCATAGATGGAAGCAGTTCACCAACGCTCATGACCTTCAGCTCGGGGACGTCCTCATATTAAGCAATAAGACACCATTCGGTCAGCACTCAGACGAAAGATCTCGACCATCGGACCCCTGACACTCGACCCCTCGCCCACGACCCCTCGGCTACCGTGAAGCCCTCAACCCCTGATCCTCGGCAATCCTCGACCTCGACACCTCGGTGGTCCTGTCGAATGCCTTCGTTATATGTGAGCATGGTGCAACTGTTGTCGTAGCTTAAGATGCGGACGTGGCCCGAGCTGAAGGTCATCAGTGCAGGCGAACTGCTTCCATCGTTCTTCGCGCATGGATGGAAGTAATTCACCCGCGCTCATGACCTTCAGCTTGGGGACATCCTCATCTTAAGCTACGGCACCAGTCGAGTCAGCACTCGGACCGGAAGTTCATCGACCATAGAACCCCGCCCCCGACCGTGACCCTCCGGTGACTGTAACCCCTCGGCGATCCTCGACCCCTCGGCTGACGTCGACCCCTCGACCCCTGACCCCTCGGCAATCCTCGACCCTGACCCTCCGGCCGTCACTGTCGAACACCTCACTATGAGCATGGTGCGGCTGTGTCTAGCTTAAGATGTGGACGTGCCCGAGCTGAAGGTCATCAGCGGGGGCGGAACTGCTTCCATCCGTTCTTCGTGCACGGACGGAAGCAGTTCACCCGCGCTCATGACCTTCAGCTCGGGGACGTCCTCATCTTAAGCTACGACACCAGTCGGTCAGCACTCGGACTGGAAGATCCTCGACCATCGACCCCTCGCCCCTCGACCCCTCGGCGAACCTCGAACCATGGCGACGGGTGAGGTCGTCGGGGAGGGAACCCACTGGCTCCACCATCTATTCCCTCGGCGACCGGCGATCCTCGACCTCTGCCCCAACCCTCAACCCTTGGCGATTGGCGATCCTCGACCCTCATTCCCGACCCTCGACCCTAGTTTGGGCAACCGGCGATGGTCGACAGGTTCGTCGGCGCCGACGCACAACGTCGGGAGATCTCGAAAGTGTATTTCGGTCAGGGAGTGATGGATCTTATCGTAGGTTCTTAGGAGGAGGAGGGAGGAGGAGGAGGAGGAGGGGAGGCGGAGGGAGGAGGAGGAGGAGGAAGGAGGAGGAGGAGGGGGAGGAGGAGGAGGGAGGAGAGGAGAGGAGAAGAAGAAGAGAGGAGGAGGAGGAGGAGGAGGAGGAGGCGGAAGGAGGACGGGAGGAGGGGGGGCGGGGAGGAGGAGGGGCGCAGGGAGAGGAGGGGGGCGGAGGAGGCGGAGGGGAGGAGCGAGCAGGGAGGGAGAGGCGATAGCCGGGTCGGGAGGAGTGGATGCGTAGGCGAGAGTGAGGAGGAAGTGATCGGCGGAGATAGTACGCGAATAGAGATGTTAGAATTGCGTGAGAGTGAGCGCATAGAGTGAGTTGACATGCTGCTGGCGATGATATCTTTTCTATGGCTTCGTCTTACTGACTATATTATTATCACGCCAGCTGTTCTTTTTAAACTGGCTGCCTCTTTTCTTTCGTGTCGTGACTGAATAATTTTTTTCAAAAGAACAATTAACCAATAATCTAACCTCTAACTAAGAACATAAACTACTAATAGTATATACTAATAACTATTAATAAAGTAGAAAAAAATAAAAAAAATAGGTGAGGGAGAGCTCACACGAGTGGGTCGGCGGGGCACCAGGGCGGCGGGGCAATGGGCCGCAGGGGCCGCGGGGGCGTAGCAGACCGCGGGGTGGCGGGTGGTGGGCCGGCACAGCGGGGCGGCGGGGGGTTAGGGGCGGTGAGGGCGGTGGGGGTCAGGGGCAGTGGCGGCGGTTGGGGTCGGGGGCGGCGCGGTGGAGTGAGAGAGAAAGAGAGATGGAGAGTGGGAGGTGCGGTGTGGGGGGTGTGCCGTAGTCGTTGGCTGCCATTCTCTGTGCCGTCTTTGCCGTCCGATTGCAGATGGCAAAGAGGTGGGTGGACCATTACTGTGAACTGGCCTCCACTGGATCCCACCCACACCTCTTTGCCGTCAGCTAGCGGACGGCAAAGAATCTTTGCCATCCGCTAGCTGACGGCAAAGAACAGGCTCATGGCAAATAGTATCTTTGCCATCAGCCAGTTCTTTGCCGTGTGTTTTTTGTAAGCAGACGGCAAAGACCGTCTTTGCCGTCAGCTAGCAGACGGCAAAGAACTGGCTGATGGAAAATTCCCTGATTCCAGTAGTGTTATCCGTGCCTTCTGGCGCCATTCTGGCTCCGCTCATCGCTACACACGTCACCCACGTGGAGACACAGGGCCGTGTGACTCCTTCATCTGGTCCTTGCCATGTACGCCTCCACGAAGGGCCTCGGGAGGAAGCCTCGGGAAGCAGCCTCGTGAGAGAGCCTCGCGAGGCTACTGGTGATGCCTGCTGACATGCGCCTCGCAAGAAGGGGGCCTAGCAAGGGCCTTGCTCTTGAAGTCCAAAATTGGGCCGTGCTGGGTCCACGGCATGTGGCGCGCCTTGGGTCGCAGGCAGACGGGCCTGGGTACCGCTAGTCCCACGGGCCCGACAATCGTGTTTCCACAATGAACGACGGTGATCCATGAGACCGCGAGCACTTGCATGAGTGGTCATTTGGCATGCCGCCGCCTCTGAGAGACCAGCTATTTTCACCCTGTCAAAGCGGATTGTGGATCGGACGTTTAGAGCCTCCAGAAACTCATCCAGAAGGTAGAACCCAGCCGCCGGAGCCCATCCGGTAAGGGGATCAACAAGAAGAAGGGGGGATTCTCCTCATCGTGAGGGGAACCCAGTCATCATTATCATCATCGTCTTCATCATCATCCACATCCTAATCATCTGCAACACCAAGAACCCTAGTGGATCCCTCGGTGTATCGGTTGGTCGATTCATCCATGTCTTTATTTACCATTACCGTGATGATTGTTGTTCCCAATGTGAGTAGACCTTTTGTTCCCAGGGTATGGATGAAACCTAGTGTGTAATTGGATGTTTGATATTAGGATTTAATATCCTGTTTGCATCTTTATGTTGATAATCTTCTTGATGTTGGGTGAATTTGACCATCCAACATATGCCAAATCTGGACTGAAAGTTATTACAGTTGGGTAATTGTGTGGTTGTGGAGTTGGGTGACGTGACAGGCCCCTTCTCCCTTCGTAGAGGATAGTTCCAACAGGGGGTATAACAGAGACCACTTTGGCTGCGTCCACGGGGACCTTTTTCGCGTTAATCACCGTTTGATAACCGGAGTGGGGAAGAATGGTGGTGGCGTACACTACTGCAGGATGCTGCTAACACGACACTACGATCAGAGACCCTTTGACAAAACTGTGTGCGATGCATTAATCGCAAACGGTGATGTAAAAAAACCATCAAAAAAGATGCAAAATGTTTGCGATGAAGGATACATCAAACACGGTTCAGATTTTAGTTGCATGTGTGATGCGGGGCATACGGTTTAGTTCAATTAACTATTTGCGATGAGGCAGAACAAAAGAAACAGGCAGCCAGATGAAGGCGTGTGCAATATACGACATACAGTTCACTCGGATGAATTGTTTGTGATGAGGCGGAACAACAGAAATGGGCAGCCAGATGAAGGTGTGTGTGATATACGGCATACAGTTCACTTGGATGAACTGTTTGTGATTACGCAACACAAAAGAAACGGTCAGCCAGATCAAGGTGTGAGCAATATACGGCATATGGTTCATTGCGATAAACTGTTTGTGTTGAGCCAAGAGAACAGAAACGTTTCACATAAACAAGATGTGTGTAATACGCGACAAACAACCAATTACATAGGTGGCTAGTACACACATGACATTTCCACACACCAAAGTAAACTATTACATGCATAATTAACTAGGATAAACGATCATCTGATCATCATCTACTTCTTGTGCTAGGTCGATGTTCCTTCTATGCTAAGTTTCCATTAATTGATGGCATTTTATGAACACGCCACCGTTTCCCGCCATTTCCTCATCGGTTTCCTGCCACCCAGCGATATTGCGCATAATCCTAGGCGGCGCGCGACGCACGGAGGCAACAAGCGCAGCCTATAGCACATCCACCTTTTCCAAGCATGCCAACCCACCAAAGCACCGCCTCTGCCATCAACCTCATCGACATGGAAAACGAGAAGGCGCCACGGCCCGTCGCGGACGAGGCGCTCCCCGGCAACTCGATGGACGACGCCGTGATGCGCGTCATCGCCAGGGTTAAGCAGGCCCACGGCGCATGGCGCTTCAGGGCCATAGATCAAGATAGGCATGTCAGCGCCGAGAGGCTGCAGCTCGCCGCACAACATGATCGATGGCATGCCACAGAGCAAGCTAGGTGTGTCCCCGCCGATAGGCTGCGGCTCGCCGCACGGCGAGACTGTTGGAGCGCCGCAGAGAGAGAGGCACGGCGCGCCGCACAGCAAGAGCAGATCCATCGGCGCTTGCCTGCAGTCGACAGGGTGTCGCAGCTGGGTACACGTCCCGTCAGTACCCCCATTCCTCGCCAAGAATGGGCAGAGGCCCTCTACACCGTACTTGCACCGGACGCCCGCCGCGCCATTCGCATGGGTCGCGCCATTCGCCTTTCTCTGTGGTCCGCTCGATGCCAACGCGCTGGTCGCTAGGCTCGACCATCTCCTTGGCCCAGGTGTCCACCTGGGCGCAGTAGAGGAACATGGCCGTTGCATCCTCGAGCTGGTGATCTCCGAAGAAATAGCCAACTAGGAGCTCGAGATCGCGCTCTGTCGGTGTACTAAGTATTGGGCCACTAGTACCCCGTACTTGTGCACGGGCAGTTGTAGCCATACTCACGGCAAGGCTTGTCGGGGAACAGTTCGAGGTTGACTCAAGCCACCAAAGAAATTCTCAAGTCAAAGATATGAGGATCAGCAGATAAGAAGAGCTGGAATCCGAAGGCCAGCTTCCCGGCAAGATCTTGCCGGGGTGGCCTGCGGAGCCCGGCAAGGATCGACGCCCGGCAAGGCTTGGCGCCCGGCAAGCTTCGGCGCCCGGCAAGGTTTTGTTGCTGTGCCACCGCTCTAGCACAGCAACAAACCCGACATTCTGGGTCCTTCTTTGGATGCGTGGCGACGCGCCAGTGGAGGAGAGCTTAAGCAGTGCTGATGGGATGTCCCCTTTTTCCATCCCCAAGAAAGTAAGGACACCTAAACGGACACCTCACGGTGCATTAAATGCGTTCGTCCTAGTCTGTTAGGGGTTAGGTATGATAACCCTGTAGCTACTTTACACCTCAATGTATGTACATTTTGCCACTGTGGTGACCCCTTTGTAGTATAAAAGGAGGCCCACGGCAACTGCTACAGGGGAGGAGGATCTTCTAGCCCATTCTGCATGCGTAGCTGCTCTTTGAACGTACTGTTCACTGTGAGCGCTCCTGGAGCCTGGGCTCAAGAACACCGATAATAAAACAAGGCAGGAGTAGGGTTTTACGCTGATCAGCGGCCCGAACCTGGGTAAAATCTTCCCGCGTCGATCGTTGGTTCTGCTCTTTGCGCATACCTCTCCCCCCGCCGAATCGTAAAGGGGTCCCTTAGGATCCCATAGGTGTCGCACGCCGACATCTTTGGCATGCCAGGTAGGGGGATTGTAGGTTGTGTGAACCTGATCCAGTGATCGGCGCCTTAGTTTCTTCATCATCTTCATCATCATGCCACCCAAGAAGAAGACCGCTGCGACGGCACAACCGTCCACATCCATTTTGCCTGCGCCTTCGCATACGGCCGATGGCGTGGGTGCAGAAGGAAGAGGACTAGAGCCTCCACGGCGTTCCAGTGATCCAAGCCAGGCGGGCGGCGTCGTTCATAGTGGCAGCGGCAACCCGCACGCCGCTGGATCCAGAGACGGAGCTGTGTTGCCTATGGGTGGCACAACGAATTCCAGAGATCGGAGGACGCCTGTTGGAACTCCCGCGCTGGCGCAAGTATCATGGCCTTCCCAGGTGATGCAAGATGAGCGACGTCATGGCGCTGGTGGTTCAAGGCGTCCCCATGAAAAGATTTCCGCGCATCGATCCCAAGATGTGCGGGCCCAGCATGCACACCGAGCTACCGGCGGAGGTGGCGCGCGGTCGCGTGACCGTGACGGTGCTCCTTCTAACATGGCTAGGAGTCAGAGCACCTCACGTACCTCGCACCTGTCGCCGCCGCCTACGCCATCGGAAGCCTTGGCACGTGCGTAGCTGCTCCTCGATTTCCCTCCTGCCCCGGAGAAGATGGAGGAGTGGCGAGCTACTATCCAAAGACTTATCGGCTTCACCAACAAAGATGGGCCGCAAGAGGCAGGGACCTCACAGCGAAGGCCCATCGATCCGGCGCGAGTCGATGTGGAGAAAACTGGAGGTGGTGCGACCACGGTGCACTCCCCTCCGCGACACCAGTGGCGGCCGACAACCCAGCAGGTCGACCGCCATGAAGAAGTTTCCACGGCGTTGTCCGATCCACGGATGTGCCGCGATCAGCATCAAGTTCTCCAGGAACGAGGCAAGGAGGACGCTCGAACTACCATCAAGCGGCGATGGGAAGCGCGCTATCAGTCTGATAAGCGCGCAGGGCCGGCTGTCGACGAGCCCGTGCCAGGGGACGTAGGAGACTTGCCTTATGAGGTAGGGACTCCAGCGTTTACCCGTGAGCTGCGGCAAGTCGAGTGGCCCAATTCTTGAACCTTCAAGCCAGAGGTCCCGGAGAAATATGACGGTAAGACCCATCCCTCGGAGTTCGTGAGCATCTACACCATTACGGTGCAGGCTGCCGGGGGCCGAGATGATAAGATACTTGCCAACTACTTCCCGTTGGTGCTCAAGCCCAACGTCAGGTCGTGGTTGATGCATCTGCCGGAGAATTCTATTTCTTCTTGGTCAGATCTGTGCCATCAGTTTGTTGGCGCCTTTGTGGAGGCCACCAAGCTCCTCGCCAAGAGAGTGATTTGCATATCATCCCTCAGAAGGAGGGCGAATCTCTACGCAAGTTTATGCAGAGGTTCAGCCGGGTGCAGTACAATATTCTTGACGTTCACCCTGCCGCTGTCATTAGCGCGTTTCATCAGAACATGCATAACCGCAGAATGCGGGAGGAGCTGGCGATGAACAAAGTCAGGAGTATTGCCGAGCTTTACGCTTTGGCCGACAAATGCGCTCGAGCTGAAGAGGGGAGGAAACTCCATGGCGAGGCTATTGGCGCGGCGGGCGAATCCGAAGATGAAGACGCCGCGACCCCGTCAAGGAAAGGCCGGCGGTAGAACAGGAAATGCGAAGGCAAGGCCGTGCTTGCTGTCGAGGAATCCGACAACCCCGGTGCCGCCAAGAAGGCCAAGGTTGGTGACCCCGGCAAGGATCTTGCCGGGTGCCCTTCCTGTCAGGCCTTGGCAGCTGCCGACAAGTCGGAAAGCTCCGGCAAGCAGTATTGCAAGATCCATCGCACCAAGGGCCACGATCTCCAAAACTGCCGGCAAGTTGAACAGCTTGCCGAGAAACAGAGGGTCGAGTATGAAAGGCGAGATAAGGAGAAGGCCCAAGATGGTGCTGACGGATCCGGCAAGAAGCGCGGTGGCCGAGGGGGGCACCGCGGCAAGGCCAAGCAACAAAGGGAGAGGCCCGCTCGAGGCTGAGACAAGGAAGAAGATGATGATGAAGAAGACGATGAGTCCAGTGAGCAAGAATTCCAGAAAGCTACAGAGGCCATGTGTATCGATGGGGGTGCGTCGCTGCATTCTTCCCACCATCGACTCAAACAGTGGGTGTGGGAAGTCAATGCAGCGGAGCCATCGCCAGACGCATGTAGGCCCCTGAAGTGGTCCAACACGCCTATCATTTTCGACGCCGAGGATCACCCTGATCGCACAACTGCGGTCGGGTGCTTGCCATTGTTGGTCTCACCAACAATTCGCAACCTCAAGGTTACGAAAATGCTAGTTGACGGTGGGGCCGGGCTAAACCTAATCTCACCAGATGTGCTCAAGAGGCTCCAAATTCCTGATGAGGACCTCGAAGAAATGGGTATGTTTCAAGGGGACAATCCGGGAAGAACCCAGCCCAAGGGCAAGATTACGCTGCCGGTGACATTTGGTAGCGAGCTCAACTACAGGCCCGAGAAGGTAGTGTTTGATGTCGCCAAGATCCCCATGTCATACAACGGGATCCTTGGTCGGCCAGCGCTGGCTAAGTTTATGGCGGCATCACACTACGCATACAATGTTTTGAAGATGCCTGGGCCGTTGAGTGTCATTACTATCCATTCCGATAAGAAGGATGCGCTCATCTATGCCGACCAACTTTACCGGGAAGCAGTTGCAGCACCTGCCGTCAAGGCATCTGCTCCTACCGCTGGAACTCCCGGGGGGAAGAAGAAGACCGGCAAGAATCTTGGCGCGAACTCCGGCAAGCGCACCTCCTCGGAGTGCTACGCTTCTGTCGAGGATGCACCAGAGAGTTCCACCGGCAAGAACAAGAAATCCAAGGCTGCTCCGCCGGAGACCAAGAAGGTGCCCGTCAGGGAGGACGGAACGGGGCGAACTTTCACCATAAGTTCCACCCTAGATGACAAATAGGAAAGCGCGCTCATTGCCTTCCTGCGGGCTAATGTCGACGTGTTTGCATGGAAACCGTCTGACATCCCCGGTGTTCCCAGGGAGGTAATTGAGCACCACCTTGCTGTCTGTCCTCACGCAAGGCCCGTCAAGCAGAGGGTCAGGAAGCAAGCCTTGGAGCGGCAAGAATTCATTGCCGAGGAAATCAAAAAGCTGGAGGCGGCAAGATTGGTCAAAGGAGTGCTTCATCCAACCTGGTTGGCCAATCCGGTTGTAGTGCGAAAAGCGAATGGGAAATGGAGGCTTTGTATCGATTATACAGATATCAATAAAGCCTGTACAAAAGATCCCTTTCCCTTGCCGCGCATCGACCAGATTGTGGATTCCACCGCTGGTTGTGATCTCCTGTCCTTCCTTGATGCCTACTCAGGGTATCATCAGATCTTCATGGCCAAGGAAGATGAAGAAAAGACCGCATTTATCACCCAATGTGGTACGTATTGTTTTATACGAATGCCTTTCGGGTTGAAAAGTGCTGGTTCTACATTTGCAAGAGCGGTCCAAATTGGTTTTGAGCCTCAACTCCATAGAAATATGGAGGCATACATGGATGACATAGTGGTCAAAACCAAGGACAAATCAACGCTCAAACAAGACTTAGAAGAAACATTTGCAAATCTGTGCAAGATCAACTTAAAGCTCAATCCTGAGAAGTGCGTGTTCGGTGTTCCTTCCGGCAAGCTCCTCGGATTCTTTGTATCTTGCCGGGGAATCGAAGCGAACCCCGACAAGATCAAAGCTATTGAGCAAATTGAAGCGCCAAGACGCGTCAAGGATGTGCGTCGTCTTGCCGGCTGTGTTGCTGCTCTAAGCAGGTTTATTTCCAAATCTGCTGAGCGCGCCCTGCCCTTTTTCAAAATTTTGAAGAAGGCAGGTCCAATGAAATGGACTCCAGAGGTGGAGGCTGCACTACAAGATTTGAAGAAATACCTTTCTTCTCCGCCGACGCTAGTCGCGCCTAAACCACAAGAGTCGTTGCTGTTGTATCTGGCAGCAACAAATCAAGTGGTTAGTGCTGCGCTAGTGGCGCAGAGACAGGCTGATGAGGAAGCAACACCAGCGGCAGGACCATCAGATGACGCGGCAGGATCTTACCCGGCAAGGATTGATCCCGGCAAGACAAGATCTGTGCAGTCAGAAGTACCATTGCAGAAGAAAAAGGTGGTGCAGCGCCCAGTTTATTTTGTTAGCTCTCTTTTACAAGGAGCTAGGTCAAGATATTCTGGCGTACAGAAGTTGCTTTTCGGCCTTCTTATGGCCTCAAGGAAGCTGCGCCATTATTTTCAAGCACATGAAATCACCGTCGTCACTCGCTTTCCGTTGCAACGGATTTTGCAAAATCCAGAAGCAACTGGTAGGATCGTGGAGTGGACGTTGGAGTTGTCGAGCTTTGGCCTCAAGTTTGAAAGTACTTCAACAATTCAGAGCAGGGCCTTGGCGGAGTTCGTGGAGGAATGGACCCCAACGCCAGACGAAGAGGTTCAAGAAACAACTCTTCCTGGCAAGGAAATTGACCAGCAATGGGTTATGTACTTTGACGGGGCTTTTTCGCTACAAGGCGCCGGTGCTGGCGTGCTGCTTGTCGCACCCACCGGAGAGCACCTCAAGTACGAAGTCCAAATGCATTTTCCCCGGGAGAGTTCGACCAACAACACAGCAGAATACGAAGGTTTGCTTGCCGGTCTTAGGATCGCGGCAGACCTTGGTATCAAAAAGCTCGTCATCAAAGGCGATTCACAGCTTGTCGTCAGGCAAGTTAACAAGAGTTATCAGAGTCCATTGATGCAAGCCTACGTGGATGAAGTGAGAAAAATGGAAGAGCACTTTGACGGTCTGCAAATGGAGCACGTTCCTCGTACTGAGAACAGTATTGCAGACGACCTGTCAAAGCGTGCCGCCCTCAAGTTGCCTGTGGAACCAGGAACTTTTGTGCTCCAATTGACTCAACCATCTGTGGCACCATCAATGCGGAAAGAAAAGAGAAGAAAGTTGAACTCTGGTTAGTACTTCTAGGCAGAGCTCCCGGGAGCCGCTGGCAAGGAAGTTGCCGGGATCGACGACATGCCTGCCGGGGAACAACAGGCTCCAGCAGGGGCTCAGGCCCTTGCCGTCGAGACAAACGTTCCCCCGGCAGAGGAGATGCCTTTGGTCCTAGCTGTCGAGCCCCAGGCTCTAGCATGGGCGCAGCACATTGTCCATTTCCTTCAAACAGGAGAACTCCCGGAGGAACAGGAAGAAGCGGAAAGAGTAGCCCGTCGGTCTGTTATGTACAAGTTCGTCGATGATGTCCTATACAGAAAGAGACCAAACAGTGTGAAATTGAAGTGCATTCCTCGGGAGGATGGACTAGAGCTATTGGCAGAAATACATGGAGGCATATGTGGCTCTCACATAGGATGAAGAGCACTTGTCGGGAAGGCATTCCGGCAAGGTTTCTTTTGGCCCACCGCTCTCCAGGATGCAACTGCACTAGTAACTAAGTGTGAAGCGTGCTAGTTTCATTCAAAGAAATCGCATCAACCAGCTCAAGCTCTTCAGACAATCCCTCTCTCCTGGCCATTTTCGGTCTGGGGGCTCGACATACTGGGCCCTTTCCCCCGTGCTACCGGGGGCTTTGAGTACTTGTACGTTGCTATCGACAAGTTCACAAAGTGGCCGGAGGTGGAAGCAGTGAGGAAGGTGACAGCACAATCAACCATCAAGTCCTTTAAGGGGATAGTTTGCCGTTTCGGTGTGCCCAACAGGATCATCACCGACAACGGCACGCAATTCACAAGTCGCACCTTCATGCAGTACGTCCAAGACCTTGGCGGCAAAATTTGTTTTGCCTCTGTTGCTCATCCGAGAAGCATCGGCCAAGTGGAGAGGGCCAATGCTGAAGTGCTGCGCGGTCTCAGGACCAGAACCTTTGACAGGCTGAAAAAGTGCGGAAGACGCTGGATTGATGAGTTGCCGGCGGTTCTTTGGTCAATCAGAATGACACCAAATCGAGCCACCGGCCAGATGCCCTTCGCTCTGGTCTACGGAGTGGAAGCAATTCTTCCCATGGAACTCGCGTATGGATCACCTCGAGTGCTCGCTTATGATGAGCTTGAGCAAGAGCAACTGTGGCAAGATGACGCTGTGCTCCTTGAGGAGAATCGTCTTCAGGCTGCTGTGCGAGCTGCACGCTACCAGCAAGCTTTGCGCCGCTACCATAGCCGCAAAGTTCATGCCCGAAGCCTTGAGGAGGGCGACCTTGTTCTTCGGCGGATTCAATCCGCCAAGAATTCAAACAAGTTGACGCCGAAGTGGGAAGGCCCTTATCGGGTAGTACGGGTCACCAGGCCCGGCGCTGTCCGCCTGGAGACCGAAGATGGCATTCCAGTGAGTAATTCCTAGAATATCGAACATCTTCGCAAGTTCTACCCATAAGGCGCAGTTGCCGGGGGCCCCCGGCAACCACCCTTTTGTACAAGTCTTGCCGGCAAGGCATATGATCCTTTGTACAAAGCCAGGCACAGACCCTGAGCATAGATGAATAAATTTAAGTGTTGTGCATTTCCTTATTGATTTCCATGTTCATATTTATATATGCATGTTTGTCTAAGATGTTGTATGACACTTGCTCCCGGTAAGTTCTAAAGAACCGCCAAGGTTTCATATCTTTATTTTCTCTTCTTTCTTTTTCTTAAAAGACAGAAGGATTCCTCATGCACACATTTCCCGGGGGGAAGGGAGATATGAGTAACAGTTGGCAACGTTCAGAATCGACGCTTGCCGGAGAAAAGACAGCGACAGAAAGCTAAGTTCTAAAACTTGGAACAAGTTTTCTTTATTGCAAAGTTATTTCCTTGGACAATTCCGACCTTTGTATGGAAAATCTGCACGCGAAGGAACCCTTGCCGTAATCTGTTGTGCCCCTATTTTGTTTCGAGTCCACTCAACGATTTAAGTGGCTGCACTAAGAATGCCAAGGAGTCTTGCCGGCCACTGCCCCTCCGGCAGGCTGCTGAAGTCCCGCACCCAGTGCTCGCGGCAGGTTGTGCGCCGGCAAGTTTTTCAGTAAGCGTTGGGTGAACTCCATACATAAAGGAATCAGACATGAGAAATAGCATGCATATACCCAAACATAGGCAAGTTATATTACATTAATGAGTTGCCGCAGTTCTAACTTAAGACTTAATTGCCTTTTGACATGGAATGACGACGGCAAGAAAAAGTGGTGGAGCACTTAATCTCTGCGCTAGCCTTCGATCCTTTTGATGGAATCCACCTTCTCAAGAATAGGCGCGATAAGTTCTTCAAGCGCCTTGACATTTGCGTCCTTTGGCAGATGGCCGAGCGCGTTGGAGAGGTCGATGCCGGGATTGCTGTGCACCACCTTGATAAGCACCTTGCAGAGGACGGCCCAGCAAAGCCGGCGGCTCTCGTTGGCCAATTGGGTCGCCCGGCTAGACTGAAGCAGCCTCAAGGCGTCGATGATGCTTTCAAAGAACATCGTCAACCTGGCACTTGAAGATATCCTTTCCTCGGAAGAATACTTGAAGTTTGACAGGCCCATGGTTGCCAGTTCTGCCGTAAGCTTCTCCGCAACGTCGATGAGATGTCCAGTCCAGATCTCCACCCCCTTTTCGTAATCGATTTGGGCGGTGGCAGCGCTCTTGAGCAGGTTCCTCTCTCCCTAGAGATCTTTGAGTAGAGCCTTCTCGCGGGCCCTGCCGGCCTCGAGAGACTTCTCTAACGTGGTCAGCTTCAATTCCAGAACGCCAATGGCTTCATTTGCTGAGGAGAGCTGTTTGGTCTTGTTAGACATAGCAACTTGCATCTCCGTCAGGGTGTGGAGGGTTTTTTCCCTATCACCTTTGAGCGCCGAGAGCTCCTTGCCGTGCTCTTCGAGATCTACTTCCAGCTTCTTTACTTTGTCGCTCAGCTTGTTCTTGGCGGCCTCTGCAGCCTCGGCAACATCGACGGCCTCCTTGAGCTTGCCGGCGTGACTTACAGTCAGAGCTTCGAGCACCTCTTTGTGTTTCTGCTCCAGCTCCTGGGTCCGCCGCGCGACAAGCTTCTCGATATCTTCATCTTTGCTGCGAAGCTTGGCGGCGAGCGCCTGCTCATGTGCGGTGAGATCTTCCTCGTGAGCATCAAGCGCAACACGGCGCCCCGTCAGGGGGGCATCTTCGGCAGCAATTCTTTGAGTAGCTTCATCCTGCGCCTTCTCCATGTCAGATTGCTTCAGGAGGATTTCTGTCCACTTTTAGCTCACGTGTTCCCGGCCGGCAGTAAACTCTTGGAGTGCCTCGGCGTACCAGACTTGCATTTGTTTGATGCGCCTCTGAAAATCTGCTTCGGCCGCCTCGACAGCTGCCATTCTGGAATCCGCTTTCTCTTTCCAGTCGCGATGGAGAGCCTGGAGCTTGCGGAAATTCTCGCCCATGGCCTGAAGGAGCTGATCCTCTTCAGATTTGCCGCTGCTAGCGCTGGGATCATCAACAACCTCGAGCCCGGCAGTAGCGATGATTTCTTCGTCAAAGACTTCTCCTTCGGCTGATGCCCCAATGCTTGCCGTCCCCGGCAAGTTGACAAACAAGTTCTCGCCAACCTTGAGATATTTGCTGGATGAGGGGCCTTCAGATGTTGACGGTTGGTCTTCATCAACCGCCTCACCAGTGGCAGGGGGCTCCATGGCCGGTGCAGCGCCTGGCGCTCCTGCGGCAGGAATGCGGTCAGTATGGTCATCAGGCTCCCTGCCGCCCCCTTCAGTAGACTCCTTGGCGGGTTCCTCCTATGCAGTCTTGGCGGCCTCCTCGCCAAGAGCACCACCGGCCTCGATAGTGGCATCTTTGGCAGCGTCGCTGGCAGCGATCCTGTCTGCTTCGGCAGCAGCATCCCTGGCGGTCTCCTCGATGACAACGTCGATGTCCATGTGTTCCATCACAGGGAACTCTGGAGGACGAAGGAGGGAAATAGAATAAGATCAAGATTGAAGTTCGAAGGGACCAAAGATAGAGAGATAAGGGAAAGAATAGCAAGCGTTCTGAGGCAATCAGTTACCTGCGTCGAGCTGTTGAGAGGTGGCCTTGCCCCTCCCGACAACTTCGGTTCCCGGGGGAGGGTTGCCGGTGTCCATGCTTGCCTGCTCCTCCTCAATTAAGATGGGCTCGTCGGTAGGATCTCTTGCCGGGGACGTGCTTGTGGGCGGCATGGTCGATGGAGGTGGCACGACGGGGGCATCTTCCAACAACTCCCCTTGTTGCCGTTCTTCTCCTGCAAGCCCAAAGATATCAGCTGCAAGAATAGAAACCTCAGCGCCCGCCAGTGGAAAAAGAACAGTGAACTTACGCTGGGGGTTGCACTGGGGGCTGTGCTGGGGGCTGCATTGAGGACTGAGCTTCGGGCTGACGATGACAGTTTCTGGCATGCTCGTGGAGCCTGCCGGGGGCCCGTCGCCCGTGGAAGTCTTTGTCCTCTTCGCCATCCTCTCCATCAAGGTTTCCGCATCACTGCAGAGACAATACGAGCAAGTCAGTAAGATTGATCCAAGATTGGAAAATAAAGGCTGTGGCAAAGCAGTCACTTTTCCTCTTCTTGCTCCGGACTAAAGCCGGAGATGTCGAAATCGGCCTCCGTTGCGATGTCTGAGTAGGGAGGCGGAGGAGGGGTCCTAGGTCGCTTGGCTGTGGCAGGCGCCGGGGGTTGGCGTGTTTTCGCCGCCTCAGCTTCCGGTGCGGTAGTGCGAGACACCCCTGCCGCCTCAGCAGTGGCCGCTGGTGTGGGTCTCGCGCGCCCCGCAGGTTGTTGACGAACCCCTTGTCGCGGTGCAGTCTTGCCGGCCGCTTTCTTGCCGGGAGCCTCACCGCTCGAGGAAGGCTGGCTTGCCGAGATGCCAGATACAGCCTTTCGAAGAACACGCTTTGTCTTCTTCAGGGCTGGGAGCTCTTCTTGCGGTTCTTCTTCAGCCGTGTCCTCGTCGGACAAGCTCTCAGCGGCCGTGCTACCCTGTTCCCCGGCAGCTTTGTCCTTCCCGATAGGTTTTACTTCCACCACTACCTCTGCATCGCTGGTTTCCCATTCTGTGAAGCCAGTGCTGCCAGCCTCCGCGGCAAGATTTGCCTCCTCCACCCTAGTGGTGATGTATGCTACTTCGTGGTCGGTGGTGGCTCAGATGAAGTCGGCCTCTTCCCGGATGGCTCTCTCCGTCAAATTATCAAAAAACTTTTGTGCTTCCTACTCGGTTAGCTCGGCCCAAGTCGCGTCAAGACCGTGGGCGTTGAACATCGGCATGAAGGCGATGATCGACCCCAAAGCCGAGTTGTTACACAGAGGAACAATCCTTGCCGGCAACCGATGCTTGTCGTCGCGCTTGAACAGTTTTTGACACAAAGCGCCAAGTTGCATAGCAGTCAGATTGCTATTCAACTCGGGGCGCTATCGGTGTACTAGAATAGGGGTACCCTAGTACCCCGCACTTGTGCACGGGCAGTAGTAGCATCCCGCGGCCAGGCTTGCGGGAGGACAGCCAGAGAGAAGCTCAAGATTATTAAGCCATTCAAGAACAAAGTATACAAAGCAAGAGTTAAGGCCCCGGCAAGAGGAGCTTGCCGGGAGGGACAGCTGAGGCCCAGCCTGGGCATTGCTGTAGCAGAGTACTTGCCGCGGCAAGGTACTTGCCCCGGCAAGTCATTGGCTGCGGCAAGGTATTGACTGCGGCAAGATAGCGGCTGCGGCAAGGTACTTGCCCCGGCAAGTTACCTTGCGCGGCAAACTATGGGTTGCGGCAAGCTGTCAGGTGCGGCAAGGTCTTGCCGTGGCAAGCGTTACTGTACCACTGTGCTACTGTGTTGCTCCGGTGCCTCTACCAGCGTGGCGCTCTGGGTCCTTCCAAGCGTGTGTGGCAGGGCACTGTGTAGACGGCGGTACACTGTAGCTAGCGGTGCAGGAGCAGGTGGGATAGGCTTTTCCCACGTCCAAGACGTCCGGGTTCATGTATGTGGACAGCAAAGGCATGGGCATTTAATGCCCTTGTCCCCTGCCGTCAGTGGTAGGTAGGACATGTCATCATGGTAATAGTGGCCTTACTGTAGCAACTTTCCACCTCTACCTTTACTGTTTGCCACCTGTTGGTGACCCCTTTGTGCGTATAAAAGGAGGCCCATAGGCAATGTGGAAAAAAGGAGAGGAACTGGGAGATGGAGAACTCCAGTATTGTACGCAGCTACTCGGTACTGTAGCGCTCCTGGAGCTAGAACAATCATACAGATAATAAACTAAAAAGCAGGAGTAGGGTTTTACGCATCCGTGCGGCCCGAACCTGGGTAAATCTCTCTCGTGCACTGTCGTGTTCTTCGCTAGATTTGCTCTTCGTGCGACCGTCTCTCCCTGCCGAACGTAAAGGGGTCCTTCCCTGGGTCCCATAGGTGATCGCGGATTCGTCCCCGACATCTTTGGCGCGCCAGGTAGGGGGAAGGAGGTTGTGTGAACCTAATCTAGTGATTTGCGCGTTAGTTTTTGGGCCATCCTCCGTCTTATGGCTCCAAAAAAGAAGACTTCAGCCATCGGTGCGTCTACGTCCAACCCGCCTGCTCCCATGCAGGAGGGTGCCGACGTGATTGCGGCTGCTGGGGGGACTGGAGAGCGAGAGCTCCTATTACCTCCACCTATCCAAAACCGGGCCAGCAACGCCAATCTTGGCGCTGCTGGGTCTGGGAACGCAGCGCTGCTCGCTGCTGCTGGCCCTGCAAGCTCCAGAAACGGTGCTGCGTGTTCTGGAACGCCTGCGCCAGTTCAGACGCCGCGGCCTTCGCAAGAAGCCCGTGACAGGCAGCGTCCTGACGCCCCAGGTGCCAGGCGCTCCCTGGATAATGAACTTGCGCATCGATCTCGAGATGCGCGGGGTCACCATACGCAACAACACGTTGGCGGGGTCGAGGTGCGGTCGCCTGGGCGTGGAGATGCTCCTTCTAACACTGTTAGGAGTAAGAGCATCCCATAGTCCTCACGCCACTCGATACCTCCCTCACCAGCAGAAGCGTTGGCGCGTGCGCAGCTGCTCCTGAACTTCCCTCCACCAGCAGATAAGCTTGACGAGTGGAGGGCAACCATTCAGAGCCTTCTCAGCTTCGCTGATGCCGACCCGGTGCGCGCGGCCAACAAGAGAACTGGTGACAATGCTGTCACCTACAAGAACGGCGAGGGGGCAACAACCGTACACTCCCCACCCAGACGGCCTCGGTCGCCGACACGTCGAAACGACGCCCGTGGCGATGATTCCACGGCGTCGTCTGACCCGCGAGCTCGTCGTGACCAGCGCCTCGTTCTTCAGGAACGCAGAGGAGAAGACGCTCGTACCACTATCGAGCGAAGGAGAGAAGCGCATCGTCAGTCCGACAGACGCGCAGGGCCCGCTGTTGACATGCATGCGCCAGGGGATCCTGGCGACTTGCCGTACGCGGTAAGTTGTCCAGCGTTCACCCGTGAGCTGCGGCAGGTCCAGTGGCCCAATCGCAAGGCTTTCAAGCCTGACGTGCCGGAGAAGTATGATGGCAAGACACACCCGTCGGAGTTCCTCAGCATTTACACCATTGCGGTGCAAGCTGCCGGGGGACGAGACGACAAGATTCTTGCTAACTACTTCCCGCTCGTGTTAAAGCGCAACGTCGTCTCATGGCTCATGCACTTGCCGGAGAACTCCATTTCTTCATGGGCGGACCTGTGCCATCAGTTTGTTGGTGCCTTTACTGGCGGTCATCAACCTCATGGCCAGGAGAGTGATCTTCATCTCATCCCCCAGAAGGAAGGAGAGCCCTTCGCAAATACATTCAAAGGTTCAGCCGCGTACAGTACAATATCCCAGATGTTCACCCCGCTGCGGTTATTAGCGCGTTCCATCAGAACATGCGTAACCGCAAGATGCAGGAGGAAATGGCGATGACCAAGGTCAGAGACATTGGCCAGCTATATGCTCTCGCCGACAAGTGTGCGCGCGCTGAAGAGGGAAGGAAACTTCCCGGTGAAGGTGTTGGCGCAGGGGGGAGCTCTGACAGCGAAGGTACCGCCCCGGCAAAGAAGGGCCGGCGGCGGAACAACAGGAAGAAAAAGGGCAAAGCTGTGCTTGCCGTCGAGCAGTCCAGCGGCAACGGCAGCGCCGACAAGGCCAAAGTCGAGGGCTCCGGCAAGGAGATTGCCGCGTGCGCCAACTGTCAGGCCTTGGCGGCTGCCGACAAGCAGGACGGCTCCGACAAGCAATATTGCAAGATCCACCGCACCAAGGGACACGATCTCCAGAACTGTCGACGAGTCGAGCAGCTTGTCGAACAGCAGAAAGCTGAGTATGAGAGGCGCGACAAGGAGAAGGCCCCAGAAGGTGCTGGCGGGTCCGGCAAGAAGCGCACTGCCCGAGGAGGGTGTCGCGGCAAGGCCAAGCAGCAGCAGAGAGACAGGCCTCCTCGTGGCCGCGACAAAGATGATGATGATGATGATCTAGATGATGAAGAATCCAGTGAGCACGAATTTCAGAAAGCCGCAGAAGTCTTGTGTGTTGACGGTGGTGCTTCATTGCATTCTTCTCACCGCCAACTTAAACAGTGGGCGCGAGAGATCAATGCGGCGGAACCATCTGTTGACGCCAGAAAGCTTCTGAAGTGGTCTGACACGCCTATCGTCTTTGACATTGAGGACCACCCTGACCGCACAACGGCGGTCGGGTGCTTGCCGATGTTGGTTTCACCAACGATCCGCAACCTCAAGGTCACGAAGATGTTAGTTGACGGTGGGGCCGGCTTGAATCTGATTTCGCCCGCTGTGCTCCGGAAACTTCAAATCTCTGACGGCGAGCTTGACGAAACTGGTACTTTCCAAGGAGTCAATCCAGGAAGGAGCAAGCCGAAAGGGAAGATCACGCTGCCAGTGACATTTGGTGACGAGCTGAACTATAGGACCGAGAAGGTCACCTTTGATGTTGCCGATATTCCATTGCCTTATAATGGGATACTTGGCCATCCAGCGCTCGCCAAGTTCATGGCAGCCTCTCATTATGCCTACAACGTGTTGAAGATGCCAGGTCCAGTAGGTGTTATCACAGTTCCCTGCGACAAGAAGGATGCGCTTATTTGCGCCGACAAGATCTACCGGGAAGCAGCTGCCGCAACTGCCGCCAAGGCACTTGCCGCTGAAGCTCTCGGGGGGGAGAGGCGACCTTCCTCTGCCCTTGCTCTGCCCTTGCGCACCTGGTTGCCATGTTGAACATCTCCAGTGCCGAGCACAGATCCTAATGTATGGCGAGTTCTTCCTTCATCTTGACATCCCCGACGCCATCAGTGAATGCTGAAATGATGGCCTCGTCCGACACCTTAGGGATCTTGAGGCGAACGTTGGTGTAGCGCTGGATGTATTTGTGCAAGGTCTCCCCTGGCTGCTGCTTGATGCGCCGTAGGTCGCCTGCAGCAGGGGCGTGCTACTTCTTGAGCTTGCGTTGGTTTTTCCCTTGAAGAGGAAAGGGTGATGTAGCAAACTAGAGATAAGTATTTGTCGCGGCACGACACCTATGGGACCGCGAGAGACCCCTTTACGATTTGGCGGGGGGAGAGGTATACGCAAAGAGCAGAACCAGTGATCGACGCGTGAGGTTTTTACCCAGGTTTGGGCCGCTGATCAGCGTAAAACCCTACTCCTGCTTTGTGTTCTTATTGATGTTCTTGAGCCCAGCCTTCAGGAGCGCTCGCAATGAACAGTACGTTCAAAGAGCAGCTACGCATGCAGAATGGGCCAGAAGTTCTCCCCCCTGTAGCAGTTGCCTTGGGCCTCCTTTTATATGCTCAAAGGGGTCTCCACAGTGGCAAAATGTACATACATTGAGGTGTAAAGTAGCTACAGGGTATCATACCTAACCCCTGACGGATTAGGACAAGCGCATTTAATGCACCATGAGGTGTCCGTTTAGGTGTCCTCACTTTCTTGGGGATGGAAAAAGGGGCCATCCCATCAGCACCGCTTAAGCTCTCCTCCACTGGCACGTCGCCACGCATCCAGAGAAGGACCCAGAATGTCAGACACGTTACTGTGCCGAAGCGGTGGCACAGCGGCAGAATCTCGCCAGGCGCCGAATCTTGCCGGGCGCCAAGCCTTGCCGGACGCCAAGCCTTGCCGGGCCCCAAAGGCCATCCCGGCAAGGATCTTGCCGGGGAGGCTGGCCTTCGGATTCCAGCTCTGCTTATCTGCTGATCCTCAGATCTCTGACTTGATGATTTCCTTGATGGGTTGAATTGACCCCGAGCTAATCCCGGCAAGCCTTGCCGCGAGGATGGCTACAACTGTCCGTGCACAAGTACGGGGTACTAGTGGCCCAATACTTAGTACACCGACAGGAGCCCCCGGGCCTAGGCCATACACGAGTGCAAGGCGTTGTTGGGCTAGGCCCAAACAGTGCACGGGCACGCGTGGCAGGGAATTAACTGCTCGTAAATATCTTGTTTTACTATGCCCCCCACTACGCGCACGGAGCGCGCGATGTGGGAAGCATGCCAAAAAGGCTGCAAACTGTCTCGCGCCTATAGAGGCGCATTCATATTGGGGAATAAACAAGGCGGCCCCGCTCCTTCCCCATAAAAAGAAGTCGCAGAGGCGCAAACCTATTTACCCCCCCCCCTTCTTCTCAATCTGGCCATCGCCATTGCCTTCCTTTCCTCGAGCTCAGAGCGAAACCTTTTTCCTCTTCCGCCCGCTGCTCCCGCGCTTGCTCCGCCCCCAGCTTCCGTTCTCACAGTCGCCATGCCGCCCAAGGCCAGCAAAGGCAAGGGCAAGGACAAGGAGGCGAAAGCCGAAGTTCCGGAGAGCGAACTGGTGAAGATGCGGAAGAGGCTCGTCGTCTTCCCTCCGACGCTCGACGCCGAAGTTTTGAAGGGGCGATATCAATGCATGTGGGCGAAGGGAACGCAAGCTCACCCCACCACACGCGTAATCCCAGGTGCTTGCTCCAAAGGTGGATCGGACAGATACCCCTTCTTCACTGCATATTTCTATTGCGGGCTCTGTCCACCCTTTTCCAATTTCTTCAACGACATCATGTACATGTACGGCTTCCGCCTTCTTGATTTCACGCGCGAATGCCGTACATTGCATGTCTATCTTTGCCCATCTCTGTGAGAATTTCGCTGGCGTGATCCCCAATTCTGCTCTTTTCCGCCATTATTTCTACCCTCGTATCCAAAAAGGAGAGGCTCTCTCTGGATCTATTGCCTGGATTCCAAGGGCTTGGAACAAAGAGATATACCCAGAGAGAGTTTACCGCGAAAAGTGGGACGAGTGGCGGGCCAAATGGTGCTGGATCCAGGAAGCAGATCCTCATCCTTTTTGTCATCCCCGGCAACAGAAGGTGGTCCACGGCAAGGATTGGGGCTATCTCGCCGTAGAAGATGAGAGGCTCACAATCGCCACTACCAGGATCCTTCGCTTGAAGGCTGCCGGGCTGACAATGGAGATGATCGGCTTTGACTTTCTCCGCCGCCGCATCGCCCCTCTGCAGAACAGGGGAAGGCCAGTCTGGGAGTACAAGAACGTGGCAGATGTCATGAGACTGCGCCCCAGGCTGAACAACAATCTGACCGCTATGCAGCTTGGCGCTCTCCGCCAAAAGTTATTCCAGCGCGAAGACAAGCACCGGCTGCCGGCAAGGATCGTCCCCTTGTGCAACAACTCTACCTTGGGGTCAATCATTGCCTTCTTGCCGATGTTCAACGCCCACGGCCTTGACCCGACCTGGGTCGAGCCAAGCGAGGAAGAAGCGCAGAAGTTCTTTGACAATTTGACGGAGAAGCCTGTCCGGCAAGAGTCAGATCTATCCGCACCACCACTGATCAGGAGGTAGCCTACATTGCTACCAGAGTGGAGGAGGCGAATCTTGCCGCGGAGGCCGGCAACGTTGGCTTCACAGAGTGGGAAGCCAGTGACGCAGAGGTGGTAGTGGAGGCAAAGCCTGCCGAGGAGAACAAGGTTGCCGAGGAAGAAGGCGGCGCAGCCGCTGAGAGCTCGTCCGGCGAAGACACGGCCGAAGAGAAGACGCGAGAAGAGGCCTCGCCCCCGAAGAAGACAAAGCGTGTCCTTTGAAAGGCTACATCAGGCATCCCGGCAAGCCAGCCTACTTCGAGCGGCGAATCCCCCGGCAAGAAAGTGGCCGGCAAGACTGGACCGCGGCAGGGGGCTCGTCAACAGCCCGCGCGGCGCGCGAGACCCACACCAGCGACCACTGCTGGGGCGGCAGGAGGGTCTCGTACTACCGCGCCGGAGGCTGCCCCGGCGCCTGCCATAGCCAAGTGGCCTAGGACTCCTCCTCCGCCTCCCCACTCAGACACCGCAACAGAGGTCGACTTCGACATCTCCGGCTTTAGTCTAGAGCGAGAGGAAGAAGAGTGAGTATTTGCCATAGCTTCTACCTTCCAATTTGCATCAATCTTACTAACTTGCTTGCATTGTTTCTGCAGTGACACAGAAACCTTGCTGGAGAGGATGGCGAAGAGGTCAAGGACTTCTACAGGCGACGAACCCCCGACGGGCTCCACGAGCGTGCCGGAAACTGTCGTTGTCAGCCCGGAGTCCAGTCCTCAACACAGCCCCCAGCACAGCCCCCAGCATAGCCCCCAGCGTAAGTTCATCGTCCCTTTTCTGCTGGCTGGCGCCGAGGCCTTCATTCTTGCCGCTGATATCTTTGGGTTCGCAGGAGAAGAACGGCAACAAGGAGAAGATATCCCCATTGTGCCTCCTTCATCGACCGCTCCGCCCACAAGCACGTCCCCGGCAAGAGATTCTGCCGACGAGCCCGTCCTGATTGAGGAGGAGCCGACAAGCACGGACTCCGGCAACCCACCCCCGGCAACCGGAGTTGCCGGGAGAGGCGAAGACACCTCTCGACAGCCCGACGCAGGTACTCGATCGCCTCAGAGTGCTTGTTATTCTTTTCCTCTTATCTCTTTATCTTTAGTCACTTTAAAATCCAAACCTCGATCTTATTCTGTCTTCCTCCTTTGCCCTTCAGAGTTCCCTGTGATGGAACATGTGGACGTCGACGTCGTCATCGAGGAGACCGCCAGGGATGCCGCCGCTGAAGTGGATAGGATCGCTGCCAGCGAGGCCACCAAGGATGACGTTGCCGGGGCTGGCGACGCTCTTGACGGGGAGGCCGCCAAGACAGCACAAGAGGAAATCGCCGAAGAACCTGCTGAAGAGGGCGACAGGGAGGCTGAGGACCGCACTGACAACATTCCTGCCGCAGGAGCGCCAGGCGCTGCACCGGCCACAGAGCGCCCTGTCACTGGTGAGGCGGCCACTGAAGACCAGCCATCAACATCTGAAGGCCCCTCATACAGCAAGTATCTCAAGGTTGGCGAGAATCTATTCATCAACTTGCCGGGGACGGCAAGCACTGAGGCACCAGCCGAAGGAGAAATTTTCGAGGAAATTATTGCAGCTGCCGGGCTCGAAGTCGTTGACGATCCCAGCGCTAGCAGCGGTAAGTCTGAAGAGGATCAGCTCCTTCAGGCCATGGGCAAGAACTTCCGCAAACTCCAGGCTCTCCATCGCGCCCGAAAAGAGAAGGCGGACTCCAGAATGGCAGTTGTCGAGGCAGCCGAAGCGGATTTTCAAAGGCGCCTCGCACAAATGCAAATCTGGCACGCCGAGGCCCTCCAAGAGCTGGTTGCCGGCCGAGAACAAGTGAGCCAGCAATGGAATGAGATCCTCCTGAAGCAATCAGATATGGAGAAGGCGCATGATGAAGCTGTTCAAAGGATTGCTGCTGAAGATGCTCTCCTGACGGGGCGCCGCGTTGCTCTTGATGCTCACGAAGAAGATCTCACCACACGTGAGCAGGCGCTTGCCACCAAGCTTCATAGCAAGGATGAAGACAACGAAAATCTTGTCGCGCGGCGGACCCAGGAGCTGGAGTAGAAACACAAGGAAGCGCTCGAAGCTCTGACTGCAAGTCATGCCGGCAAGCTCAAGGAGGCCGTCGATGCTGTCGAAGCTGCAGAGGCCGCCAAAAACGAGCTGAGCGACAAAGTGAAGAGGCTGGAAACAGATCTCGAAGAGCACGGCAAGGAGCTCTCGACGCTCAAGGGGGACAGGGAAAAAACCCTCCACTCCTTGGCGGACATGCAAGTTGCCCTGTCCGACAAGACCAAGCAGCTCTCCTCTATGGCTGATAGTATTGCGGTTCTGGAGCTGAAGCTGACCACGCTGCAGAAGTCTCTCAAGGCCGGCAAGGCCCGTGAGAAGGCTCTACTCAAGGATCTCCAAGGAGAGAGGAACCTGCTCAAGAGCGCCGCCGCCGCACAAAGCGAGTACGAGAAGGGAGTGGAGATCTGGACTGGCCGTCTCATCGCCACCGCGGAGAAGCTTACCGCAGAACTGTCAACCATGGGCTTGCCGAACTTCAAGTATTCTTCCGAGGAAAGAATATCTCCAAGTGCCAGGTTGACGATGTTCTTTGAAAGCATCATCAACGCGTTGAGGGCGCTCCAGTCCAGCCGGGCGACCCAACTGGCGAACGAGACTCGCCGGCTTTGCCGGGCCGTTCTTCGCAAGGTGCTCATCAAGGTGGTGCACAGCAATCCCGGCATCGACCTCTCCAGCGCACTCGGCCATCTGCCAAAGGATGCAAATGTTGAGGCGCTTGAAGAGTGCATCACGCCAATCCTTGAGAAGGTGGACTCCATCAAAAGGATCGAAGGCCAGCGCAGGGATTGAGTGCTTTCCTTTTATTCTTGCCGCCATCATCTCATGTAAAAGACAATTAGGTCTCAAGTTAGAACTGCGGCAACTCATGGATGCAATATAATTTGACTATGTTTAGGCTCATGCTTGCTACTTTCCTTGTCTGATTCCTTTATGTATGGAGTTCATCCTATGCTTACTGAAAAACTTACCGGCGTGCAACCTGCCGCGAGCGCTGGGTGCGGGACTTCAGCAGCCTGCTGGAGGCCCAGCGGCCGGCAAGACTCCTTGGCGTTCTCAGTGCAGCCACTTAAATCGTTGAGCGGACTCGAAACAAAATAAGGGCGCAACTGATTACAACAAGGATTCCTTCGCGTGCAGATTTTCCATACAAGAATCGGAATCGTCCAAGGAAATAACTTGGTAATAAAAGAAAAACTTGCTCTAAGTTTTTAGGACTTAGCTTTCTGGCTTTGTTCTTCCTCCGGCAAGCATCGATTCCGAACGTCACCAACTGGTATTCATATCTCCCTTCCCCCCCGGCAAATGTGCACGCGAGGAATCCTTCTATCTTTGAGAAAAAGAAAGAAGAGAAAATAAAGGGATGAAACCTTGGCAGTTCGTTAGAACTTACCGGGATCAGGTGTCATACAACATCTTAGACAAACATGCATATATAAATATGAACATGGGAATCAATAAGGGAATGTACAACACTTAAATTTATTCATCTGTGCTCAGGGTCAGCGCCTGGCTTTGTACAAAGGATCACATGCCTTGCCGGCAAGACTTGTACAAAAGGGTGGTTGCCAGGAGCCCCCGGCAACCACGCCTTATGGATAGAACTTGCGAAGATGTTCGATATTCCAGGAATTGCTCACTGGAACGCCTTCTTCGGTCTCCAGGCGGACAGCGCCGGGCCTGGTGACTCGTACTACCCGATAAGGGCCTTCCCACTTTGGCGTCAACTTGTTTGAATTCTTGGCGGACTGAATCCGTCGAAGAACAAGGTCGCCTTCCTCAAGGCTTCGGGCATGAACTTTGCAGCTATGATAGTGGCACAAACCTTGCTGGTAGCGTGCAGCTCGCACAGCAGCCTGAAGACGATTCTCCTCAAGGAGCACAGCGTCATCTTGCCGCAGTTGCTCTTGCTCGAGCTCATCATAAGCGAGCACTCGAGGAGATCCATATATGAGTTCCGTGGGGAGAACTGCTTCCGCTCCGTAGACCAGAGCGAAGGGCGTCTGTCCGGTGGCTCGATTTGGTGTCGTTCTGATTGACCAAAGAACCGCCGGCAACTCATCAATCCAGCGTCTTCCGCACTTTTTCAGCCTGTCAAAAGTTCTGGTCCTGAGACCGCGCAGCACTTCAGCATTGGCCCTCTCCGCTTGGCCGTTGCTTCTCGGGTGAGCAACAGAGGCAAAAAAAATCTTGCCGCCAAGGTCTTGGACATACTGCATGAAGGTATGACTTGTGAACTGCGTGCCATTGTCGGTGATGATCCTGTTAGGCACACCGAAACGGCAAACAATTCCTTTGAAGAACTTGACAGCCGACTGCGATGTCACCTTCCTCAATGCTTCCACCTCCGGCCACTTTGTGAACTTGTCGATAGCAACGTACAAGTACTCAAAGCCCCCGGTAGCACGGGGGAAGGGGCCCAGTATGTCGAGCCCCCAGACCGAAAATGGCCAGGAGAGAGGGATTGTTTGAAGAGCTTGAGCTGGCTGATGTAATTTCTTCGAATGAAACTGGCATGCTTCACACTTGGTTACTAGTGCAGTCGCATCCTAGAGGGCGGTAGGCCAAAAGAAACCTTGCCGGAATGCTTTCCCGGCAAGCGCTCTTGACCCTATGTGAGAACCACATATGCCCCCATGAATCTCTGCCAACAGTTGTAGTCCATCCTCCCGAGAAATGCACTTCAATTTCACACCGTTTGGTCTCTTTCTGTACAGGACGTCATCTACGAACTTGTACATAACAGACCAACGGGCTACTCTCTCGGCTTCTTCTTGTTCCTCAGGGAGTTCACCTATCTGAAGGAAATGGACAATATGCTGCACCCATGCTGGAGCCTGAGGCTCGACAACTAGGACTAAAGGCATCTCCTCTGCCGGGGGAACGTTTGTCTCGACAACGAGGGCTTGAGGCCCTGTCGGAGCCTGTTGTTCCCCGGCAGGCGTGTCGATCCCGGCAACTTCCTTGCCGGCGGCTCCGGGGAGCTCTGCCGGGAAGTACTGGCTAGAGTTCAACTTCCTTCTTTTTTCTTGCCGCATCGATGGCGCCACGGATGGTTGAGTCAATTGGAGCACAAAAGTTCCTGGTTCCACAGGCAACTTGAGGGCAGCACGCTTTGACAGGTCGTCAGCAATATTGTTCTCGGCACGAGGAACGTGCTCCATTTGGAGACCGTCAAAGCGCTCTTCCAATTTCCTCACTTCATCTACATAGGCTTGCATCAATGGACTTTGATAGCTCTTGTTAACTTGCCTGATGACAAGCTGTGAATCGCCTTTGATGACGAGCTTTTTGATACCAAGGTCTGCCGCGATCCTGAGACCGGCAAGCAAACCCTCGTATTCTGCAATGTTGTTGGTCGAATTCTCACGGGGAAAGTGCATTTGGACTACGTACTTGAGGTGCTCTCCGGTGGGTGTGACAAGCAGCACGCCAGCACCGGCGTCTTGCAGCGAGAAAGCCCCGTCAAAGTACATAATCCATTGCTGATCGATTTCCTTGCCGGGGAGAGTTGTTTCTTGAACTTCTTCGTCTGGCGTCGGGGTCCATTCTGCAATGAACTCTGCCAAGGCCCTACTCTGAATTGTCGAAGTGCTTTCAAACTTAAGGCCAAAGCTGGACAGCTCCAACGCCCACTCCACGATCCTGCCGGTTGCCTCCGGATTTTGCAAAATCCGTTGCAACGGAAAGCAAGTGACGACGGTAATCTCATGTGCTTGAAAATAGTGGCGCAGCTTCCTTGAGGTCATAAGGAGGCCAAAAAGCAGCTTCTGCACCCCAGAATATCTTGACCTAGCCCCTTGTAAAAGAGAGCTAACAAAATAAACTGGGCGCTGCACCACCTTCTTCTTCTGCACAAGTTCTTCTGTTTGCGCAGATCCTGTCTTGCCGGGATCAACCCTTGCCGTGGAAGATCTTGCCGCATCATCCGGCTGTCCTACCGCTGGTGTTGCTTCCTCATCAGCTTCTCTCTGCGCCACTAGCGCAGCACTAACCACTTGATTTGTTGCCGCCAGATACAACAGCAACGGCTCTTGTGGTTTAGGCGCGACTAGCGTCGGCGGAGAGGAAAGGTATTTCTTCAAATCTTGCAGCGCAGCCTCCGCTTCTGGAGTCCATTTCATTGGACCTGCCTTCAAAATTTTGAAGAAGGGCAGGGCGCGCTTAGCAGATTTGGAAATAAACCTGCTTAGAGCAGCACCACAGCCGGCAAGACGACGCACATCCTTGACGCGTCTCGACGCTTCAATTTGCTCAATGGCTTTGATCTTGTCGGGGTTCGCTTCGATTCCTCGGCAAGATACAAAGAATCCGAGGAGCTTGCGGGAAGGAACTCCGAACACGCACTTCTCAAGATTGAGCTTCAAGTTGATCTTGCGCAAGTTTGCAAATGTTTTATCTAAGTCTTGAATAAGCGTTGCTTTATCCTTAGTTTTGACCACTATATCATCCATATATGCCTTCATATTTCTATGGAGTTGTGGCTCAAAACCAATCTAGATTGCTCTGGCGAATGTTGAACCAGCACTTTTCAACCCGAAAGGCATTCGTATAAAACAATACGTACCACATGGGGTGATAAAGGCGGTCTTCTCTTCATCTTCCTTTGCCATAAAAATCTGATGACACCCTGAATAGGCGTCAAGGAAGGACAGGAGATCACAACCAGCGGTGGCATCCACAATCTGGTCAATGCGCGGCAAGGGAAAGGGATCTTTTGGACAAGCTTTATTGATATCTGTATAATCGATACAAAGCCTCCATTTCCCATTCGCTTTTCACACTACAACCGGGTTGGCCAACCAGGTTGGATGGAGCACTCCTTTGACCAGTCCCGCCGCCTCCAGCTTCTTAATCTCTTCGGCAATGAATTCTTGCCGCTCCAAGGCCTGTTTCCTCACCTTTTGCTTGACGGGCCGCGCATGAGGACAGACAGCAAGGTGGTGCTCGATCACTTTCCTGGGAACACCGGGGATGTCAGACGGTTGCCATGCAAACACGTCGACATTCGCCCGTAGGAAAGCAATGAGCGCGCTTTCCTATTTGTCATCTAGGGTGGAACTTATGGTGAAAGTTCCCCCCGTTCCGTCCTCCCTGGCAAGCACCTTCTTGGTTTCCGGCGGGGCAGCCTTGGACTTCTTGTTCTTGCTGGTGGAACTCTCTGGTACGTCCTCGACGGAAGCGCAGCACTCCGAGGAGGCGCGCTTGCCGGAGTTCGCGCCAAGGTTCCTGCCGGTCTTCTTCTTCCCCCCGGGAGTTCCAACGGCAGGAGCAGATGCCTTGATGGCAGGTGCTGCAACTGCTTCCCGGTAAAGTTGGTCGGCACAGATGAGCGCATCCTTCTTATCGGAATGGATAGTGATGACGCTCAACGGCCCGGGCATCTTCAAAACATTGTATGCGTAGTGTGATGCTGCCATGAACTTAGCCAGCGCTGGCCGACCAAGGATACCATTGTATGACATGGGGATCTTGGCGACATCAAACACCACCTTTTCGGTCCTGAAGTTAAACTCGCTGCCAAATGTTACCGGCAGCGTGATCTTGCCTTTAGGCTGGGTTCTTCCCGGATTGACCCCTTGAAACGTACCCGTTTCCTCGAGGTCTTCGTCGGGAATCTGATGCTTTGTGAGCACATCCGGTGAGATTAAATTTAGGCTGGCCCCGCCGTCAACTAACATCTTCGTCACCTTGAGGTTGCGAATTGTTGGGGAAACCAACAATGGCAAACACTCGACCGCAGTTGTGCGATCAGGGTGATCCTCGGCGTCAAAGATGATAGGCGTGCTGGACCACTTCAGAGGCCTACACGCATCGGGGGATGGCTCTGCCGCATTAACCTCCCGCATCCACTGTTTAAGTTGTCGGTGGGAAGAATGCAGCGAGGCACCCCCATCAATGCACATAACCTCCGTAGCCTTCTGGAATTCCTGCTCACTGGATTCATCATCTTCCTCATCATCATCTCCTTCTTTATCTCGGCCCCGAGCGGGCCGATCCTTCTGCTGCTTGGCCTTGCCGCGGCGACCCCTTCGGCCACCGCGTTTCTTGCCGAACCCCTCAGCACCATCTTGGGCCTTCTCCTTGTCTCGCCTCTCGTATTTGGCCCTCTGCTTCTCGGCAAGCTGCTCAACTTGCCGGCAATTCTGGAGATCGTGGCCCTTGGTGCGATGGATCTTGCAATACTGCTTGCCGGAGTTCTCCGACTTGTCGGCAGCTGCCAAGGCCTGACAGGAAGGGCAGCCGGCAAGATCCTTGCCGGGGTCACCAACCTTGGTCTTCTTGGCGGCGCCGGGGTTGTCGGATTCCTCGACAGCAAGCACGGCCTTGCCTCCGTGCTTCCTGTTCCGCCGCCGGCCTTTCCTTGACGGGGCCGAGGCATCTACATCTTCGGAGTCGCCTGCCGCGCCAACAGCCTCACCAGGGAGTTTCCTCCCCTCTTCAGCTCGAGCGCACTTGTCGGCCAGAGCATAAAGCTCGGCAATACTCCTGACTTTGTTCATCGCCAGCTCTTCCCGCATTCTGCGGTTACGCACGTTCTGGTGGAACGCGCTAATGACAGCGGCAGGATGAACGTCGGGAATGTTGTACTGCACTCGGCTGAACCTCTGCATAAACTTGCGCAGGGACTCGCCCTCCTTCTGAGGGATGATGTGCAAATCGCTCTCTTGGTCAGGAGCTTGGTGGCCTCCAACGAAGGCGCCAACAAACTGATGTCACAGATCTGACCAGGAAGAAATGGAATTCTCCGGCAGATGCATCAACCACGACCTGACGTTGGGCTTGAGCACCAACGGGAAGTAGTTGGCAAGTATCTTGTCATCTCGGCCCCCGGCAGCCTGTACTGCAATGGTGTAGATGCTCAGGAACTCCGAGGGATGGGTCTTTCCGTCATACTTCTCCGGAACCTCTGGCTTAAATGTTCGGGAATTGGGCCACCGGACTTGCCGCAGCTCAAGGGTAAACGCTGGAGTCCCTACCTCATAAGGTAAGTCTCCTACGTCCCCTGGCGCAGGCTCGTCGACAGCCGGCCCCGCGCACTTATCAGAGTGATAGCGCGCTTCCCGTCGCCGCTCGATGGTTGTTCGAGCGTCCTCTTTGCCTCATTCCTGGAGAACCAGACGCTGATCACGGCGCATCCGTGGATCGGACGACGCCGTGGAAACTTCTTCATGGCGGTCGACTTGCTGAGTTGTCGGCCGCCGCTGATGCCGCGGAGGGGAGTGCACTGTAGTTGCACCACCTCCAATTTTCTCTGCATCGGCTCGCGCCGGATCGATGGGCCTCCGCTGCGAGGGCCCTGCCTCTTGCGGTCCATCCTTGTTGGCGAAGCCGATAAGGCTCTGGATAGTAGCTCGCCACTCCTCCATCTTCTCCGGGGCGGGAGGAAAATCGAGGAGCAGCTATGCACATGCCAAGGCTTCCGCTGGCGTAGGTGGTGGCGACAAGTGCGAGGTACGTGAGGTGCTCTGACTCCTAACCAAGTTAGAAGGAGCACCACCATGGTCACGCGACCGCGCACCACCTCCGCCGGCAGCTCGGTGTGCATGCTGGTCCCACGCATATTGGGATCTATGCGCAGAAACCTTTTCGTGGGGACGCCCCGAACCACCAGCGCCATGATGTCGCTCATCTTGCACGACCTGAGTAGGTCGCGAGGCTTGCGCCGACGCGGGAGCTCCAGCAGGCGCCCTTCGATCCCTAGAGTTAGTTGTGCCACCAGTAGGCAACACAGCACCATCTCTAGATCCAGCAGCGTGCAAGTTACCACTGCCACTGCGAACGATACCGCTCGCTTGGCTTGGGTCACCAGAACGCCGCGGGGGTTCTAGTCCTCTTCCTTGTGCACCCACACCGTCGCCTGTTCGCGAAGGCGCAGGCAAAACGGACCCGGACGGTTGCGCTGTCGCAGCGCTCTTCTTCTTGGGCGGCATGATGATGAAGATGATGAAGAAACTAGGGCGCCGACCACCAGATCAGGTTCACGCAACCTTCAATCCCCCTACCTGGCGCGCCAAAGATGTCGGTGCACGACACCTATGGGACCCCGAGAGACCCTTTACGATTCGGCGGGGGGAGAGGTATACGCAAAGAGCAGAACCAGTGATCGACGCGTGAGGTTTTTACCCAGGTTCGGGCTGCTGATCAGCGTAAAACCCTACTCCTGCTTTGTGTTCTTATTGATGTTATTGAGCCCAGCCTTCAGGAGCGCTCGCAATGAACAGTATGTTCAAAGAGCAGCTACGCATGCAGAATGGGCCAGAAGTTCTCCCCCCCTGTAGCAGTTGCCTTGGGCCTCCTTTTATATGCTCAAAGGGGTCTCCAAAGTGGCAAAATGTACATACATTGAGGTGTAAAGTAGCTACAGGGTATCATACCTAACCCCTGACGGATTAGGACAAGCGCATTTAATGCACCGTGAGGTGTCCGTTTAGGTGTCCTCACTTTCTTGGGGATGGAAAAAGGGGCCATCCCATCAGCACCGCTTAAGCTCTCCTCCACTGGCGCGTCGCCACGCATCCAGAGAAGGACCCAGAATGTCAGACAAGTTACTGTGCCGAAGCGGTGGCACAGCGGCAGAATCTCGCCAGGCGCCGAATCTTGCCGGGCGCCAAGCGGACGCCAAGCCTTGCCGGGCCCCAAAGGCCATCCCAGCAAGGATCTTGCCGGGGAGGCTGGCCTTCGGATTCCAGCTCTGCTTATCTGCTGATCCTCAGATCTCTGACTTGATGATTTCCTTGATGGGTTGAATTGACCCCGAGCTAATCCCGGCAAGCCTTGCCGCGAGGATGGCTACAACTGTCCGTGCACAAGTACGGCGTACTAGTGGCCCAATACTTAGTACACCGACAGTATTTCCCTTAGTTAGAGAACTAAGGTATCAATCTAGTAGGAGACAATGCACAAATCACCAATACCTGCACAAACAATCAAACACTTGCACCCAACGCGATAAAGGGGTTGTCAATCCCATCACGGTCACTTGCAAAAGTGAGATCTGATAGAGATAGATAAAACTATATAAAAGATAAAGTAAATATTTTTGGGGTTTTTGGTTTATAGATCGGAAAGTAAAATATTGCAAAATAGTAGATCGGAAACTTATATGATGGAAAATAGACCCGAGGGCCATAGGTTTCACTAGAGACTTCCCTCAAGATAGCAAATAATATGGTGGGTGAACAAATTACCGTCGAGCAATTGATAGAAAAGCGCAAAGTTATGACGATATCTAAGTCAATGATTATGAAATATAGGCATCACGTCCGTGTCAAGTAAACCGACTCTTGCCTACATCTACTACTATTACTCAACACATCGACCGACTCCTGCCTACATCTAGAGTATTAAGTTCATGAAGAACAGAGTAACGCTTTAAGTAAGATGACATGATGTAGAGGAATAAACTCAAGCAATATGATCTAAACCCCATCTTTTTATCCTCGATGCCAACAATATAATACGTGCCTCGCTACCCCTACTGTCACTGGGTGAGGACACCGCAAGATTGAACCCAAAGCTAAGCACTTCTCCCATTGCAAGAAAAAACAATCTAGTTGGCCAAACTAAACCGATAGTTTGAAGAGAATTACAAAGATATCAAATCATGCATAAAAGAATTCAGAGAAGATTCAAATAATATTCATAGATAAGCTGATCATAAATCCACAATTCATCGGATCTCAACAAACACACCACAAAGGAAGATTACATCGGATAGATCTCCAAGAACATCAAGGAGAACATGGTATTGAGAATCAAAGAGAGAGAAGAAGCCATCTAGCTACTAGCTATGGACCCGTAGGTCTGTGGTAAACTACTCACGCTTCATCGGAAGGGCAATAGAGTTGATGTAGAAGCCCTCCGTGATCGAATCCGCCTCCGGCAAGATGCCAAAAAAGGCCCCAAGATGGGATCTCAAAGGAACAGAAGGTTGCGGCGGTGGAAAAGTGTTTTCGTGGACGCTTCTGGTGGTTCGTGAATATATAGGAGGAAGATCTAGGTCAGGGGGTCACCGAGGGGCCCACAAGGTAGGGGGCGCGCCCTCCACCCTTGTGTCCGCCTCGTGGCTCTTCTGACTTGCACTCCAAGTCTCCTGGGTGTCTTCTGGTCCAAGAAAAATCATCACGAAGGTTTTATTCCGTTTGGACTCCGTTTGGTATTCCTTTTCTGCGAAGCTCAAAAACAAGGAAAAACAGAAACTGGCACTGGGCTCTAGGTTAATAAGTTAGTCCCAAAAAAAATATAAAATAGCATATTAATGCATATAAAACATCCAGAACAGATAATGTAATAGCATGGAACAATCAAAAATTATCACTACTAGGGAAAAGCCTAGCAGTAGCACGGGTTTTTGGCCTATCAGTAGCGCGGGGTGCCGTGCTACTGATACGGTTCTACAGCTAATGGTTAGCAGCAGCGCGGGCTTACACACGCTACTGCTATACGTACTTAGGAGTAGCGCGTTTTGCAGAAAGCGCGGCTGGTAAGTACGAGCAGCGCGCCTTTGTGCCCGCGCTACTACTATTATTGTGTATTCTATTTCTTTTTCATTTTATGTCGTATTCATACACCATTATACAAGTTTTCATATAGTAGCAATTTAGAGATTGTTTTTACATCATAATGAGTTATTACATCACTGGGTGAAAGAACCGTGGATTAGTTTCAAGTGGATGGATCACTTGAAACTAATCCACGGTTCTTTGACCCAATGATATAATAAATCATCATCATCATCATCATATCATTAACAACTTATCATCATAATACATCATTGTCATATAACAACTCCTCATGATCATCATTGTCATATAACAACTCCACATTGTCATATAACAACTCCTCATGATCATCATCATCAACTCTAGCTAACACATTGTAGCACATAATAACACATTGTACCTAGGACCTACTCCTCTTTTATAGGACCTACTACCTTCTCTTAGGTAAAATAGCATAAAACAAGATAGGCCCCGACTCTCTATTATGGAGAATGGATATTATCCAGTCTCCAATTCATGCGCTTCGCACAATGTTGCTTCCAAGTAGCTCCCTACGAGTGACCATACATTTTTTCCAATCTTTGATTTTCATGTCTTCATCGGTTTTAGAAATCCGATATGAACAGCAGTGATGCATAGGAGGACCTGGCCGTAAGCTCATTACATTAAGCTCATTACATCAAGGCGACCTTTCGGATACATCAGATGAGGCACACATTCCTTCGGGATTTTCTGTTGAAAAACATAGTAATAACTTCGTAGTTAGCAATGTAATTTAGTTTTAGAAGAATTTATGCAAAAGATGCATGGATGTCATAATAGTAAAAAATCTTACCATGACATCTCCATGTTTGTTACCGTAGTTCAACACGTGCACTAGTGGCACGTATTGACCATAATGTGCAGGAGTTTGATAATAGATATTGTAATTCTCAAGATCATTAATAAATGAGATCAGATGATCTTTCTCCCGATAAGTTAATTCTGCGCCATCGATGTAGTAGGTTTTGTCTACCATCTTCCGCACATTCTTTGAAGAATGAAAATAAGCTATCAATGAAAATAAGCTGTCAACTATTTTGAAATAAACAATATAAATTACTTAATAACTATGTTTGAGAAACTCACATAGCGGTAGAATTGGAAGCGTATCAACAAGGACCCAAATGCCCATATTGTCTTCGTCGATGTCAGGATCACCAAGATCCATGGTGACAAGCATACCCTCATGAAAATCATACGTATTGCAAAGTGCTTCCCAATTCGGGCAACCAAAATGGGATACGCTCTCAGAATTATATAGATTTACAGGAAAATCATATCCATGATGGGTCCTTAGCTGAACTATCTTTGTTTCCATACTTTCATGATCTTCAAAATGCAACCTCTCCAAGACATAGCATCTTGCATGGCATGGGATAAGCTATAGTCGAATTGTAAAAGATGAAAATTACACATTGAAGAAGCAGAAGTCGTGCTTACTTATGACAAAACACTTGTCTCTGTTGCGTACCGTTTCAACATCGAAGGTCTCCTGGAGCTTAATACTGAAGTGCTGACCTTCTACCAGGTGAGACCTATTGCACAGACCCCGGTCGTCGCTGCACTAGTCGCACTCTGCCAGGAGACTTTCGTCGTCCAACGACGACATCGACGACATTTCCTATGTTCATAATTCAAAGATTAAACTTGTACAATTAAATATATGTACTACAAGCTCCGCGCCCCGGAAGGTAGCACCTCCCAGTACCAGCCCAGCGGAGCCCAGTCCCGGACATGGCCCCTATTATCAAGCAGGCCTCCTCCATCGAGTCGACGACGAGGATGCGGGCCAGGCATCAATGACGTCGAGAACATATGCTTACTTATGAAAACAAAATTCATAAACACTTAGCAGACCTAAAGTCAACCCGTTCCATATATCGAGCAATGACATAGAAAAAATGCCCTATGTTTTGCCGGAATATCATTGAATTCCCGTTCTGGCAAATCACAAGCACTCGATATGTCCTACGTTATAGCACAAGTCATGCTAAAATTCATGAAAAAAAATCGGCATCACCTTTGCTAAAAATAGGACATATCGAGCGCCTGAAATATGCATGAACGGAAATGAATCAACATTCCGGCAAAACATAGGCCACTAGGAGGTACATTGCAAACAAGAACACCAAGACATCCTCTATATTCAGAATGCATCATCATCGACATCAATGACATGGCGACTAGCACTAGCAGTTTCATCATCGACATTTACAACACATTATCATCTATATCAACAACATGGGAATTTGCCTATTCTCACCTAGAGGTCTTAGGGGGTCGGCGATGGGGACGACTGCGGGGATGAGGCAGGGGCAAATAATTGATTTCTGCATAAACAAAATATATTCTATCAACATGTATCTGAGTAGTATTAACAAATATGACATGTTCATTCTAGCAAATGAGTAAATAATTTTAGTATCACTAGAAAGTATCAACAATGTCTAAAAATAATATACTAAAACCCTAGTAATAATTCAGTTAACTAGAAACTATCAACTAAACCCTAGAAACTATCCTAAATCAAAGTGTTATATATGAACAGAGGCTTATATCAAATAAAAACTATCAACTATGTTAAAAATAATATACTAAAACCCTAGTAATAATTCAGTTAACTAGAAACTATCAACTAAACCCTAGAAACTGTCCTAAATCAATGTGTTATATATGAACAGAGGCTTATATCAACTAAAAACTATCAACTATGTCTAAATTTTTACAAATCAGTTTATCATACTAAATCAAAATTGTTATATATCAACTACAAACTATTAAGTAAATCAAAATGTTGCATATCAACAAGAAAATATCAACTAGCCTACTAAATCAAAATGTAGCAGGGAGGAGGGGTTGTGGATGGAGGAGGGAGGAGGGAGAAGGTGGGAGGAGGAAGGAGGACGAAGGAGGAAGGCGGAGCGAGGAGGGGCCGGCCGACGGCGAATGGAGGAGTGGAGGGAGGACGGAGGAGGACGGAGGACGGAGGAGGACGGGCGGGGAGGAGGGAGGAGGGGGAGGATTACCGAGTCCAGGGAGGAGGGGGAGGTGACGGCGGTGCAGAGGGAGGAGGGGTAGGCGACGGCGGCGGCGAGCGGCGGGGGGCAGAGAGGGAGCGACAGTGTGAGGGGGGAGTGAGGGGCCGAGAGTGAGGGAGAGAGGGAGCGCACGGGGCGGATTAGGTGGGCTTAGCAGTAGCGCGGGTTGAAGCAAAGCGCTACAGCTAAGTAGGATAGCAGTAGCGCGTGTTGAGTAAGGGCGCTACTAATATACCTAGCCTGTCGGGAAAGGTGTGGCAAATATAGTAGTAGCGTGTTTTATCTGTGCCACACTACTGATATGCGTTAGTAGCATTGCTGTTTTTGTACACGAGCTACAGCTAAGTAGCAGCAGCGCCTCCTTTTAAAAAGCGCTACTGGTAAGCTTCTGTGTATAAGGTTTTTCTTAGTAGTGTATAGATACGTTGGAGACGTATCAAGCATCCCCAAGATTAATTCCTGCTCGTCCTCGAGTAGGTAAATGATAAAAACAGAATTTTTGATGTGGAATGCTTCCTAACATATTTATCCATGTAATTTTCTTTATTGTGACATGAATGTTTAGATCCATAAGATTCAAAACAAAAGTTTAATATTGACATAAAAACAATAATACGTCAAGCATACTAACAAGGCAATTATGTCTTCTCAAAATAACATGGCCAAAGAAAGTTTATCCCTACAAAATCATATAGTCTGGCAATGCTCCATCTTCATCACACAAAATATTCAAATCATGCACAACCCCGATGACAAGCCAAGCAATTATTTCATACTTTTGGTGTTCTCAAACCTTTTCAACTTTCATGCAATACATGAGCATGAGCCATGGACATAGCACTATAGGTGGAATAGAATATGGTGGTTGTGGAGAAGACAAAAAAGAGGGAGATAGTCTCACATCAACTAGGCGTATTAAGGGGCTATGGAGATGCCCATCAATAGATATCAATGTGATTGAATAGGGATTGCCATGCAACGGATGCACTAGAGCTATAAGTTTATGAAAGCTCAAAAGAAAACTAAGTGGGTGTGCGTCCAACTTGCTTGCTCATGAAGACCTAGGGCAATTTGAGGAAGCCCATCGTTGGAATATACAAGCCAAGTTCTATAATGAAAAAATTCCCACTAGCATATGAAAGTGACAACATAGGAGACTCTCTATCATGAAGATCATGGTTCTACTTTGAAGCACAAGTGTGGAAAAAAAGGATAGTAACATTGCCCCTTCTCTCTTTTTCTCTCATTTTTTTCCCTTTTTTTGTTTGGCTTCTTTGGCCTCCCTTTTTTTATTTTCCTCACATGGGACAATGCTCTAATAATGAAGATCATCACACTCTTATTTACTTACAACTCAAAAATTACAAATCGATACTTAGAACAAAATATGACTCTATATGAATGCCTCCAGCGGTGTACCGGGATGTGCAATGACTGAAGAGTGACATGTATGAAAGAATTATGAAAGGTGTCTTTTGCCACAAATATGATGTCAACTACATGATCATGCAAAGCAATATGACAATGATGGAACGTGTCATAATAAAATGGAATGGTGGAAAGTTGCATGGAAATATATCTCGGAATGGCTATGGAAATGCCATAATAGGTAGGTATGGTGGCTGTTTTGAGGAAGGTATATGGTGGGTATATGGTACCGGCGAAGGTTGCGCGACACTAGAGAGGCTAGCAATGGTGGAAGGGTGAGAGTGTGTATAATCCATGGACTCAACATTAGTCATAAAGAACTCACATACTTATTGCAAAAATTTATTAGTCATCGAGACAAAGTACTACGTGCATGCTCCTAGGGTGATAGATTGGTAGGAAAAGACCATCGCTCGTCCCCGACCGCCACTCATAAGGAAGACAATCAAAAAATACCTCATGCTCCAACTTCGTTACATAACGGTTCACCATACGTGCATGCTACGGGAATCACAAACCTTAACACAAGTATTTATCTAATTCACAATTACTCACTAGCATGACTCTAATATCACCATCTCTATATCTCAAAACAATCATAAGGAATCAAACTTCTCATAGTATTCAATGCACTTTATATGAAAGTTTTTATTATATCCCTCTTGGATGCCTATCATATTAGGACTAAATTCATAACCAAAGCAAATTACCTTGTGCTGTTTAGAGACTCTCAAAATAATATAAGTGAAGCATGAGAGTTCAATAATTTCTACAAAATAAAGCCACCGCCGTGCTCTAAAAAGATATAAGTGAAGCACTATAGCAAAATTGCCTAGCTCAAAAGATATATGTGAAGCACATAAAGTATTCTAATAAATCACGATTCATGTGTGTCCCTCTCAAAAGGTGTGTACAGCAAGGATGATTGTGGCAGACTAAAAAGTAAAGACTCATATCATACAAGACGCTCCAAGCAAAACACATATCATGTGGTGAATAAAAATATAGCCTCAAGTAAAGTTACCGATAGACGAAGACGAAAGAGGGGATGCCTTCCGGGGCATCCCCAAGCTTAGGATCTTGGTTGTCCTTGAATATTACCTTGGGGTGCCTTGGGCATCCCCAAACTTAGGCTCTTGCCACTCGTTATTCCATAGTCCATCAAATCTTTACCCAAAACTTGAAAACTTCACAACACAAAACTCAACAGAAAATCTCATAAGCTCCGTTAGTATAAGAAAATAAATCACCACTTTTGGTAATGTTGTGAACTCATTATTTATTTATGTTGGTGTAATATCTACTGTATTCCAACTTCTCCATGGTTCATACCCCCCGATACTACCCATAGATTCATCAAAATAAGCAAACAACACATAGAAAACAGAATCTGTCAAAAACAGAACAGTCTGCGAAGATCTAAATTTTTATAATATTTCCGTAACTCTAAAATTTCTGAATAATTAGGAAAACAGACAAAATTTGTATATCAATATTTTTTTAAAAATACAGAGTTTTTCCATGCTCCAGTAAATTTAAACAATTCTGGGACTGGGCGCAAAAGTTTCTATTTTTCAGCAGGACCAAATCAACTATCACCGTAAGCCATCCCAAAGGTCTTACTTGGCACAAACACTAATTAAAATACGAAAACACATCTAACCAGAGGCTAGATGAATTATTTATTAAAAACAGAAAAAAAAATTGGGTTGTCTCCCAACAAACACTTTTCTTTAAAGCCTTTTAGCTAGGCATTGATAATTTTAATGATGCTGACATGAAAGATAGCAATTGAAACACAAAGAGAGAATCATAAAACATGTGACAAACAAGTTTAAGTCTAACATGCTTCCTATGCATAGGGATTTCATAAGCAAACAAATTATCAAGATAAGCAAAAACCACCATATGCAAGGAAGAAGAAAGAAACAATAGCAATCTCAACATAACGAGAGGTAATTTTGTAACATGAAGATTTCTACAACCATATTTTCCTCTCTCACAATAAATACATGCGGGATCATATTCAAACTCAACAATATAACTATCACACAAAATATTCTCTTTATGAACCACATGCATGCAAAGTTGACACTCTTCCAAAATAGTGGGATTATTATAAAATAAAGTCATGACCTCTCCGAACCCACTTTTATCAAAAACTTCATAAGATTGAACATTATCCAAATATGTGGGATCTAAAGTTAATACTCTTCCAAACCCACTTTCAGTATTATTGCAACTATTATTATCAATCTCATATTCATCATGGGGCTTAAATAAATTTTCAAGATCATAAGAAGAATCACCCCAATCATGATCATTGGAAAAAGTAGTAGACATAGAAAAATTAGCATCCCCAAGCTTAGGGTTTTGCATATCATTAACACAATTGACATTAATAGAATTTATAATAACATCATTACAATCATACTTTTCATTCAAAGATCTATCAAGTATGGGTGCAATAGCAACAATCTCGTGTTTAACATAAGGGACTATAGAAAATTCATCTCCATAAATATTGGCATCATGGCCATAAGAATAGCAAGCATCACATTCATCAAGGGATATTTCAATCAAATCATTAGAATCATAATTATCTATAGATTCATGCATATCATTATTTTCTTTCAAAGCAACGAACATCCTCTCAATAAATTCTTTGACATAGACATTATGAGCATAGTTTTCATAGCAATATTTAAGTATGTCAAAAATTTCAGATTTGTAGAGAGTAATATCATACTTTTCAATCAAAGAAGAAACTTCATAAGCACCCTTAAAAGCAACAAATTATTCAATTTGTTCGATATCATAGTAACTATAAACACCCTTTTCATAACAAGATAAGATTTCATTATCATTAAACTCACATAGGTAGGGAAGGTGTTTTTTAGGGTTCTTAGAGCAACAAGTAAAATCACAAAGTTCACAATGATTCTAAGCATAACATAGCAAACAATTTATTTGATTCCATAAGAGTCTCCCTTTTTTAGACAAACGGTGACTCACAAAATGAGCATGCTCATCCAAAGATTTCCCCTCAACTAAACTAGTTAGGGTTTCAGCACGAGCACATATGGATCAAAGATGATCCAAGTAGAAAACTTTGAGTGGATCCATATCAATAGATTTTTAGCAAGCAAAGATGCAAGCACAATAGAAGTCACATGGAAACACAAGCAAGCATAAGATCGAATGAGAAAAGGGCGAAAAAAGGAAAATCTTTCGAAAATCGTTTTAGAAGTGGGGGAGAGGAAAACGAGAGGCAAATGGCGAGATGAGAGTTTATGATGGGTACTTGGTATGTCTTGACTTGGCATAGATCTCCCCGGCAACGGCGCCAGAAATTCTTCCTGCTACTTCTTGAGCTTGCGTTGGTTTTTCCCTTGAAGAGGAAAGGGTGATGCAGCAAAGTAGAGATAAGTATTTCCCTTAGTTAGAGAACCAAGGTATCAATCCAGTAGGAGACAACGCACAAATCACCAATACCTGCACAAACAATCAAACACTTGCACCCAACACGATAAAGGGGTTGTCAATCCCTTCACGGTCACTTGCAAAAGTGAGATCTGATAGAGATAGATAAAACTAAACAAAAGATAAAGTAAATATTTTTGGGGTTTTTGGTTTATAGATCGGAAAGTAAAAGATTGCAAAATAGTAGATCAGAAACTTATATGATGGAAAATAGACCCGGGGGCCATAGGTTTCACTAGAGGCTTCTCTCAAGATAGCAAATAATACGGTGGGTGAACAAATTACTGTCGAGCAATTGATAGAAAAGCGCAAAGTTATGACGATATCTAAGGCAATGATTATGAAATATAGGCATCACGTCCTTTTTAAGTAGACCGACTCATGCCTGCATCTACTACTATTACTCCACACATTGACCAACTCCTGCCTGCATCTGGAGTATTAAGTTCATGAAGAACAGAGTAACGCTTTAAGTAAGATGACATGATGTAGAGGAATAAACTCAAGCAATATGATGTAAACCCCATCTTTTTATCCTCGATGGCAACAATACAATACATGCCTCGTTACCCCTACTATCACTGGGTGAGGACACCGCAAGATTGAACCCAAAGCTAGCCACTTCTCCCATTGCAAGAAAAACCAATCTAGTTGGCCAAACTAAACCGATAGTTCGAAGAGAATTACAAAGATATCAAATCATGCATAAAAGAATTCAGAGAAGATTCAAATAATATTCATAGATAAGCTGATCATAAATCCACAATCATCGGATCTCGACAAACACACCGCAAAGGAAGATTACATCGGATAGATCTCCAAGAACATCAAGGAGAACATGGTATTGAGAATCAAAGAGAGAGAACAAGCCATCTAGCAACTAGCTATTGACCCGTAGGTTTGTGGTAAACTACTCACGCTTCATCGAAAGAGCAATAGAGTTGATGTAGAAGCCCTCCGTGATCGAATCCCCCTCTGGCAGGATGCAGGAAAAGGCCCCAAGATGGGATCTCACGGGAACATAAGGTTGCGGTGGTGGAAAAGTGTTTTCATGGATGCTTCTGGTGGTTTGGGAATATATGTGAATATATAGGAGGAAGATCTAGGTCTGGGGGTCACCGAGGGGCCCACAAGGTCGGGGGGCGCGCCCCACCCCCCTGGGCGCGCCCTCCACCCTTCTGGCCACCTCGTGGCTCTTCTGACTTGCACTCCAAGTCTCCTGGGTGTCTTCTGGTCCAAGAAAAATCATCACGAAGGTTTTATTCCGTTTGGACTCCGTTTGGTATTCCTTTTCTGCGAAGCTCAAAAACAAGGAAAAAACAAAAACTGGCACTGGGCTCTAGGTTAATAAGTTAGTCCCAAAAATAATATAAAATAGCATATTAATGCATATAAAACATCCAAAATAGATAATATAATAGCAAGAAACAATCAAAAATTATAGATACGTTGGAGACGTATCAGGGCGCGGTCGCGAGTGCCCTGGAAGTTTGCGATGAAGCGCTCACGCAGCTCATCCTAGGAGGAGATCGACCCCACTTGGAGGTTCAGGAGACACGAGTGCGCGCCATCCTTGAGGGCCATGGGAAACCAGTTTGCCATGACCTTCTCATCGCTTGTCGCCGCCTCGATGCTCAGCTCGTAGAGCTGGAGGAACTCAGCAGGGTCAGGGGTGCCGTCGTAGCGCGGAGGCAGATCTGGCTTGAACTTGCGAGGCCAGACGACATGGCGTAGCTACGGAGTAAATGCTCGGCAGCCTACCGTGCTCACAGGAGCCCGCCGCAGAGGGGAGCCTGGTCTTGGCATCCGCGTGCCGCCGCCTCGGGCGGCACGCGGTCTTGACGTGGCGGTGCTGGGAGCGCACGCGCCTCTCCTTGAGGCTGCTGCACCACCTGGCAGCTTTCTTCATCGCGCGGCGGCGCCCTGCGCGGCGCGTCATGCTGGGGGGCCTCATGGCTTGGCTCGGGGACGACATCGCACCGAAGAGGAGGAGGAGGCGCATCGTGGGCTACGTCGTCCGCCTGAGGCGACGGGGGAGGCAGCGAGCGAGACGGTGCAGGAGCCTCTCCAGCGGCGCTGACGAGCTCGGCGATGCGGTCCCGCCAGTCCTCGTAGAGGTCATCGGCCGGATGATAGAGCAAAAGCTCGCGCACCATGAGCAACGAGCATGAGAAGACAAAGCAGCGGCTGGGGTCAGCGACAGAGTGGCGGTGCGACCATCACGCCACACGGAAGGCGGCAGCGACGAGTCCTGCTGCTCGTGGACCACGGGGCCGGTGGCAGGGTCAGCCGCAAGTGACGGGGAGCGGCGAGGGGTGCCGTCACCTGCGGGTGTTGTCTAAGCAACGCGGGCGGCGAGGGCTGCCCGGCGCTCGGCACGAACACGACGAGCATCGGCCATGGGAATGGTAGAACGGCAGCGGAACGGCCGACGGAAGAGAGGCTTTGACACGCCCCTACCTGGTGCGCGAAATGTCAGATTTAGGGCTCCCCTAACCCAAGGAGGTTCGAATGCTAGGGCGTGTGCGAAGGACTCAACCTCTCCGGCCAACCGATTCGTCGCCCCCACGGCCGAGCTCGATGAACGGGAAAGGAAATAGACACTGCAGTTTACCCATGTTCGGGCCACCTTGCGGTGTAATACCATACTCCTGCTTTGGGGTTGATTAGCCTCGCGAGGGGTTGAGGATGAACTAGTACAGAGGAAGAACAACCTCAGGAGTCCTGTTCTTGTGTGGGTGGAAGCTAGTGAGGGTTCGGATCGGATTCGCCCGGGGATCCTTTCTACGGTGGTGGCCTAGCTATATTTATAGTGGCCTTGGTCCTCTTCCTCCAAGCGAAGGCGGGAAAGGATCCCACAGTGGCCAATTTCAAAGGGGGACAAGTAGTACATCCTATCCTAACGAAAGGTGGTCTTCGCCTGCAAAGCTTCTGGTCGTGACGCCGTGGTGGGCTCGGCGATGACATCCGTCCTGCCGTCCTGGCGGTTTTGGTATTGTTGCACGGGAATGGAAACCTTTGGTTGATTCCTCGGGACCCCGCGCCTACGCTTGCCTCCTTATCACCAAAGAGGAAACCTGCTGCACTGCGATCGCTGGCGCCCGCCTGGCCTTGGTCGTCATGGCTTGCGTCACCTCAACCTCATGAGGTGGGTACTTGCATAGGAATCTCCGCTCCTCACGAGCCGGCCCGAGGGGGCCTCTCCCTCTGGAGGTCTTGGCATCGTCCGCCTCGCAAGGCTTGGCCCCTCGCGAGGGTCTTGTCTTATTGGTGCAGAAGATGGACCGTACCAGGCCGTCGATGGAGCCATGCCGTGGGCCACAGGCAGGCAAGTCTGGGTACCCCAGCTCCCAGAACGCTGACATGGACACTGTTATGGTCCCAACCAATTCATACCACACCTTCAACCAAACGCATCCTAAGACAGTGTCACAGTTTGTACCTAGTATCTAAAAATGTTGCCATCTCATCAGCGGTACCATTAGAAAATTATTCGGCACCGCTCCAGCAGTTTGTGCAGCCAACTTTGGTCCACACATCCGAGGATCCAAGTAGTAAAATACTAAATCTTTAAGGCACAAAGGAACTGGGCATCGGAGCAACTAGGTGCTCCGGAGTCCAAGTCCCTGATTTTTTCCACCGCATCGGCTCGCCAGTGCAGGGCACCGATGTGAAATGTAGCAACAGTTGTCTTTACACTGGTTTTGGCATACATAGTGGATGGCCTTAGTGCTATTAGTTCTATGTTACTAAATTTGTGCATGTACACACCTGTTAGTATCAATTTGCTGTCATCCAAACACTGTCACTATGTTGTTGCAGTTATATTTAGCTTCCTCATAAAATGTTCAATTTGTTATTTATACTACATGAGTAAGAACTTGTAGCGTTGTTGTAGTTAATTATAGCTTCTGATGTTTCAGAATTTGGTTGTTGTCTCAATAGCAATTAATTCATTTGCACATTGATCTTTTTGAGAAGATATGTCATAATTAACCTGTTTCTTCATTTTTTCAAAATAAGTATTGGTGATTTTCTATGTTGCTATAAACCCATTTCCCCTACAATTGTTACTGATCTAGTTTTAAATATTATAGGATGAACGGAAGTGTTCTTACTTGGAGTGGGTTGATCAAGAGTGGCCACAGTCTTTGAAGATGTGCCTAGCAAAGCTCTGGAGCATGTATGAGGAAGAGAACAGAGGTAGGCTTAGAGAAAGTGTTGTCAACGCTGAAGAATATTTGAAGATGCAGGATAAAAAGAGGAAGGTGGAGAATGAGCTCAGATTTTTTAAATCAGACTTTGCTAAGATGGTGTTGGCGAAGGAGGAGGCACTTTCCTAGTTGGCCAGTGCAAAACAGGTTCTTACTGAACTAAAAGCAGAGGTGGATAAGACGAGCCTGGATGATCTCGATTAGGGAAATGAATATATTGTTCTAGTATTGTTCTTATGAAGCTGAACTAGCTATATGTTGTACTGTGCTGTTTTCAGGTAGCTATCGTACCGTGAGGTTAAAATATATTTATGTGCCTGATATGAAATTGGCAAACAGCTGTTCGATATGAAATGTTAATTTGCATAATACTAGAATTATTAATTGTAAACTAAAAAACCTGCCAAATGGGTCATGGAACTTTGCAAACGGTTCTAGCAGTAAAAGCGCTTGTGACGGATAGCCCAATGCCACACAGTTTTCTTAATCAAATCGTGTGTGATGTAGTTGAATAAAAGCAAATGGTTAAACGAGGCAGAGTGTGTTTGATAGTTACACCTATCACACACGAGCCTATACATAAAACTGTGTGGGATGTACATACGAACGGAAACGTTTTCCCTGGATTGACTATGTGGGATGTACATACGAACGGAAATGATTTCCCTAGATTGACTGTGTGGGATGTACATAAGAACGGAAACGTATTTCTTGGATTGACTGTGTGGAATGTACATAACAAACGGAAACATTTGTTTGGGACTGACTGTGTGGGATGTACTTCCGACCGAAACCGATTTGGCCTGTATAATCGTATTTGATCGCTCGCCCATCACACACGACCTCATTTTGCCGAGCGTGTATGCTAGGAGAGCCTGTCCCCGATGGTTTCTGGGTCGTGTGGGAAGGACCCCCCTATCGCAGTCACTCACTAGGCGACGGTTCAGAACACCGTCGCGGAAAGGGGTTAAAAACCGTTTGTATAGCACCTCGCTATACCAGTGGTATAGGGTACGGAGATACCACGAGTATAAACATATCTCTACCGGCTCCACCCACAAATAGAAACATTTAAAGTGGCTTAGGAATCCAAAATAACTTTGTGTCCGGGCAACACCGTAGATGCACACTAGAGGGGATTCCGGACCCTTGGGAACTCTTTTAATCATTTGTCTCTAGTCTAGTTATTTTACCTGTCGTTTATTTTAGCTTATTTATTCACCTTTACACTTGCAACTTTATTATTATTGTTGTTCTCGATCGCTTACAATTTGTAGGCACATCATTTGTACCTTGCAAAGGGCCAAATACTAATTCTTTTTCTTCTTGTGGGATCGATACTCTTACTTCGAAAAGGCTACAACTAAACCTTGTGCACTTGCAGGTTATCAAGCTTTTTCTGGCGCCATTGCCGAGGAGCTGAGCGCTTTTCGTCTTAGTTCTGAGTTTGGTTTGAATCATGTGTAATAAGTTGTTTGCAGGTCTGGAACAATCATGGCAGTGTATGGAGACAATTCTCAACTTGCAGCCATGCATCTTACAGGTCCACCTATTCGAGAAATGTTCACATCATTGGGTCCTAATCCCACCGGTGTAGCTTATGAGGTGAACCCAAGTGTCCTCGAATTATTGCATGGTAAACAGTTTAAAGGTGAGGATCCTTATCAACATTTGCAATTTTTTGAAGATGTATGTGGGACATTTAAATTGAATGCTTTTAATCCAGATGATATGAAACTAAAATTATTTCCTCACACAGTGGCTAAAAAGGCAAGGAATTGGTTAGTGTCTTGCATTGCAGGAACCTTTGACACGTGGAGTAAACTAGCAGGAACTTTTCTATCAGATTTTTATCCAGAGAAGAAATTGTATGAAGCAAGGAGGAGGATCTTAAACTTCTAACAAAGGCCTAGAGAAAGTCTGGTAAAAGCATATCAAAGATACAAAAATTTATTGAATGATTGCCCTCATCATAAGCTCCCTGAATGGCTAGTATTAAATCTTTTTTATGGAGGACAACATTATTACTCAAAAGAAGAACTAGATTTAGCATCTGCAGGTTCTTTTATTACAAGAGATGTCATGCAAGCTTTGGAATTGCTAGAAGCGAAACTTGCTAATCATGAAGCTTGGAGGAGCGATGAAGAAGAGGAGGGTAAAGTAGAAATGAATTTTGATTGCATAAAAGCTTAACTAAACTCAGGGAGCGTTGAACAAATAAGTAATGAATTATACCTAGACCATGATGTTGTTTTAAGATTTGTTCAAAGCTATGCAGAGCATATGGAGTTCCCAAAGAGGAAATGGAAGAATTATACCAATGAGGAACCCGAGGAAGTGGTGATAGTTGATACCTTGGAGGTAGAAAGTTTGGTACTCCTCATGGAAGAAGATGCTGAACCTAAACCGGAATTGCCATATCCGGCGAGGAAAGCACAACTTGAGTATTTCAGCAGGGAACATTCTGTGGAGATAGCGAGAACGAGAAAAGCTAGGGCGAAGCCTCCAAAAAGGAGGAAACAGGAGAAACCCATTGAAACAATGGAAGAGGAGGTAACTTGCTTTGTGAAAGGTTGCATTAAAGCAGCAGATACTAGTAAACCGGTGGTTCCTTGTTCTTTTGGAAGTACTTCTTATTTTGGTCTTTGTGATATAGGGTCATCTGTTAATGTTATACCTTACACTCTTTATACTAAACTTCATGGTGAAATTTATGCTGGTGACTTACAGCCAATTGATATGGAAATTAATTGGCACATGGTACTCTAAGGAGACCTTATGGGATGGTACCTGATATTTATGTCATTTTGGGAACCTTGACTTACCGGGAAGACTTTGTTGTAATGGAAATCCTTGAAGATGATTTTTGTCCAATAATATTTGGAAGATCATTTCTTAACACTGCAGGTGCAAGCATTGATTGCAAGACGGAAGTTATCTCTCTCGAGTTTGGGGAACAGGTAAGGGAATTTCATTTCTCCAGGTTTGAAAATTGCCCCAACCAAGAGAGCATGACAACAATGAAGAGAGAACCATAGCTCAACTAGTAGCAATCTATTTCGGAACCCCAGAAGATGATCTAGAAAGGAGCTTAACTTAATACAATAAAGAACCAGAAGACGCAACTAAGGAAGAGATAGATCATCATTTGAATGAGACACTAGTTAAAGATCCAGTATCTAGCAAGCAATATGAGGTGCCTGAGAAGAAAGGTGACGAGGAACCACTGCCACCTGAACTAAAGCCTCCACCAAAGGAATTAAGCACTACTGCAGGATGCTGCTAACATGACACTACAATCAGAGACCCTTCGATGAAACTATGTGCGATGCATTAATTGCAAACGCTGATGTAATAAAACCGTCAAAAAAGATAAAAAAAATTGCGATGGCGGAGACATCAAACACAATTCAGATTATAGTTGCGTGTGTGATGTGTGGCATAAAGTTCACGCAAATGAACTATTTGCGATGAGCATAACAATAGAAACGGGCGGCCAAATGAAGGTGTGTCCGATATGTGGCATACAGTTCACCTGAATGAAATATTTGTGATTAGGAACACAACAAAAATGGTCGAGCGATCAAGGTGTGTGCGACAGATGGCATACAGTTCACTCGGATGAACTGTTTGCGATGAGGCAACACGATAGAAATGGTTCAACGTAACAAGATGTGTGTGATATGCGGCAAACAGATTCGTAATAAAAAATGTGTGCGAAGACCGATAATAACACAGACCATTTCTGCTAATAAGCCACGTGTGTTGTGGGCAAACGCTTGCTGGTATAAAATTGTCAGTGATTGATGAATTCATCACCGAAGGGTTCCCTAGTATGGTCCGTGTGCGATGTCATTGCATACAGAACAACAATTTATGTACTTATAACTTATAAGGAGTTGATTCCATAACCAAATTGAACATACAATTACATACGTGGCTAGTACACACATGACATTTGCACACACCAAAGTATGTTCCAAAATGCCTAGAAAACTCAAATAATGTATAAAAAGGTAAAACGAACCCTAAATAATTTCATATTTTTAGGATGACGCTCCTATAGTTGCATGTTGCCTCTGTAAAATAAATAAAGGCAGGAAGAGACAGCGTATGTCGTTTCGCACACATAGGTGACAAGTTCCCTCTCGGAACCATGAGGCTTCTTGAGAGAAGCTCTGGTTTGTAAGAAGTTTATACCAAAACTTGTCCCAAATTGGACTAATTTTTTACCACGGCATATTGGGTGCCATGTCATAACATCGTGCCAAGTTTCATGATTTTCAGGCGAGTTTTGGATTTACAACAATTTTAAAAGCAGGTTCTGAATGTTTACTGTCGAGTCAACACCACCTTGGATAGGCTTTTTCTCGTGGGTCCCAAATGTTAAAATCCAAATATGTCACTACCATGCAGCTTTTCTTATTCAGAATTACAGCCCATTTGGTGTGCTAGCTGAAAATAAGTTTATGGATGCTGGCGGGCGCTAAGAACTTGTGGGTCCTGTAATGAACCATGATCTTAAGGATCCCGTGAGAGTGATGTTCTTTCCTTATGTTGTGATTGCTTATAATATTTATGTCTTAAGTAAAGAAATGGCAAGCCATTGCCCTAGTATGAAAGAAAATATGGGTCAAATCCGAGTTGAAAAGGGCAACAATATCTAACTCCAGCTTATAAATGGTACAAAAGCACGAGGATTAATTGTTCATCAGGTTCAGACAAAACCCAGATTGAACAAGGCAATAACATTGAACTACACCAAAGTTTTGGGCAGTCACAATCAAATGGATCAGTCTGATCCATAAAATGAAGATCCCCGGAGAAAAATTATACTAGTCCATGATGACGACAAGTTGTTGTACATAGAAGCCGAGCACGTTCAGAAGCCCTTATGTCCACCTGAAACTTCCATTTATGTTGTTCAACATGTCCACCCGTGTGTAAGTTTTTGTCAGAAACTTAATCATCACGGACAATAGTGCCCTTGCATTCAACCTGAAGAATGTGAGAAAGCTAGTGTTTGCATGGTTGGATGCATATCCTTCCACCGTTATTTTTGCCAAAGGAATGTCATGAGATCTGAGAAAATCCTTGTGCTTCCTCAGCCATCAATTGGCTATACCTTTTTCTCCAAGTGTTAGTACCTAAATAGACATGAAGATTGAAAACAGTTAATGTCTAAAATAGAGTATGTCAAAGGAACAACAGCTGAATGGTTAATTCTAGTACATTATATATGGGCTTTCAATGTGCGTGAAATCATCACCTTTATATACGAATTATCCAACATGGAAAGCATCAGAGTAAGGTAATAGCCATATTTAGATCAAGACACCACATACTGATATATAAGGTCTTGACAGAATCCAGCACCACTGATAGGCCATCCATGGACAAGCTCTTCATTCAGCATAGAACATAATATTAGCACCGACAGTGTACTCCAAGATGATATTTAACTTATGCGCACAAATGAGAAATGCAGATTACAAAGGTGTACATGGATAATATACAGTACCTGAATAAGTGTGGAGCCAAATACCATCTTGAACGATTTAAACGGATCACGAATTGCACCCAAGGTCTCCAGTTTAGGTGCAGAGACCATAGTTATTTGTGAAGGTGCATAACAAGAATCAAGGAGAAACCTTTGAAGTGAAGGGGCATCTTTGATGATGAGCTCCTGTCCTTCAAAACGAATTCCAATGCTTACAAGATGAGGTGACTTTATTTAGAGACTAGGGATATGGATTCCTATCCCAAAAACAAGCACGAAGCGCTCCATGGCAGGGCAGCTGGAGTGGATGATGCTGTGAAGTGAGGCCTCTGACAGATCAACCAACATAAGCGCAAGTTTTTTTAGCAGTGGGAGTTGAAGCATTTGTACTAGATTGTCTGCTAGGTGGCACCTGGTCACCGTGGCGGTGTGGAGAGAGGAGGAAAACCATGAGATGGACATCGGTGGTGAGGGCACAGATACAGCGATTGGTGGTAACCTATTTTCGTAGTAATGGTACAACTCAAGCTGCTGGATTTTTTTGAATTGACGGGATGTCAGCCAGGCGCCCACCATGCAGGATATGTCCAGCAGGTAGCATGTCGGGACACAGATGCATTGAACGGAGCCCTGGTGGGAGGAAATGATGGCTCTGGGGAGTTCAGAATCATCATTGACAGATAGCTGATGACAGTCGAGATTAAGAGGCGCAGTGCGCCACTGAGTGCGCCACCGATTGTGAGGACTTGTGTGTGACAGCCGTCCTTGGTGGGGAGAAGGGAGATGATCACGCCAAGGATGGTGTCCGGGAGATCGCTGATGCGGTCCGCCCAAGATTCTATGGGTTCCTCAGATCCAGGGGGTCGTGGCCGCTTCTGCCTACGCTGCCAGGTGCAGGATCTACAACCGCGGCGCCCCTGGCTAGAGCCTCATCTGTGTACATACCGATCTGAAGAAAAAATGGCAGAAACATACATGTAGGACATTTAAAATCAATTCTCAAGGTCTGGAAGAAAAAAAGTCATAACATATATGTAGAACATTCAAAATCCATTCTCTAGATCTGGCTACGAATTATTAGCAAGAATGCTAACCCTAATCGGATTATTAGCAAAAAATATTTGTACAGAACAAACAATTATTCACTAACCCTAGACAGATACCATTCAAACAATCAATACACTACACACATCTGACGGATCTTACTTTGATTTCATTGACTGAGAGAAAATAACCATAGGATTTGTATTCCAAAAAATGAGAGGGGGCAGGAGTAACCAGAGAAAACACATGATATGTTTGCTGCATGAATGGGTATAGATGAGTAACTATTTTTCCCTCAGAGTCGGAGTAGTTTCCGGAGCTGCTGTAGACCTCCAGCTCCGGCTGGGGAGGCATGACGGCGCCGATGAATTCAAGGTCGTTCTGCTGCCCGTGCGAGACCTCATCGGTGGCGACGGCAACCTCTGTGCCCAGCTTCACGTGTTGAGTGGGTGCTTCATGAGCACTGGCGTCGCCACTCCCTCCGTAGGTGCGCTTCGGCGACATCCTCAAACACTCTAGGTGGCGGCGACCACTGTGGATGGGGTGTGTGGCCGCCTATAATGACTAGCGGCTCGGGCGCGCTATTAATATGGAGCAGTGGGAGCGAGGCGGGAGGCGGTCAAAGGCTGTCTCACTTCCTAGTGAGCCTGCGCAGCGGACTTCTGGCATGCCTATCATCATTTCACACATCTACTCGCATGCCTCCCGGTGACATTGCACAGCGAACATGCCTCCCATCAATTCACACACTAGCACTCACGCCTCCTAGTCTGCCTACCCGAAAGACTGCTCGCATTCGTTCCGTTAACTCACGCCTACTGGCATGACACACGGGACGCGTGGCGGCACATATATTATTTTTTATGATTAATTCTGCCGCTTTATTGCTTAACCGAAGCATGGCACGTATACATTGCTGGTCTAACACCCACGATTCACATAAATAATCTATTTGAAATATTGGTTGCCAATTATTAACAATCTCCCGTTTGTAAGAAGATTATATCAAAACTTGTCTCAAATTTTATGAAAAAATACAATATCACAGTCTACTGGTGTCCATATTACACCATGATAAGTTTCATGAATTTCGATGAAGTTTTCGATTTGCTAAATTTTAAAAATCAAAGATTCTCAATGTTTTGAAATTTCTTGCACGGGGAAACATGCACCCAGGGACACACATATGATTTGGCAATCCATTTTGGTGCACATGTACCTTAAATTTGATTTTTGCACATTAAATCCCTGGGAAATCAATTAATGTATAAAAACGATCGAATAATCTTTGTTTTATTCAAATTTTTACACGACACTCCTTTGGTCAAATGTTCACTGCAGAAAAAGTTTGACATGCCTCAAAGTGGCCGTTGTGGTGTGGGATGTGTGTATGAGTGTGTGGGGGGGGTCCGGCAGTACACTACGAGTCATGAGCCTCCATGTGGGATTGATCGTTTTGTGAGTCATATATGCCACATCAAAGTTGTGAATTGGTTATTTAAAACATTACACAAACCTTTCATACATACATGTTCGGGCCACATGCATGCATTGGTGGTCCTCGGACACTCCCTCATGCAATTATTAGTGATGTGCCCATTCGTTAGCCCGCCCAGGTTATCAGTTTCCACCGACAACAAGAGGCATTTGACCAAAGATGGATTCATCTTAGTTCAGGCACGTGCGTACACATGAGTCCCTTCCACCTGCTCGAAGTGAGGGGGGCTACGTGTCGTGAACCTCTGTGTAGTGTGTTTCGGGTTTTGCGAAGCATGTGCCACATCAAAGTTGTGCATTGGGTATTCAAACATCACACAATACCTCTTTGGGGCACATGCACGTGGTGGTTGTCCTATGACACTGTTGTGGTGGTGCACGACAGATGCCAAAGGATGGCTAAAGAGAGGGACAGGCCCGAGGGCACCGGTGGGCTCCAGAGGCGAGGTTGGCATGAGCGAGCGTGGGATGCAAGACATACCCAGGTTCGGGGCTCTCCGGAGAGATAACACCCCTAGTCCTGCCGAGAGTGGTTTATATGTATGGTAGTACAGAGTTGCTCCTAGAGTTGTTTGGGGGAGGGAGGAAGAGAGGCCAAGGCTTGGGTTGCTCCTTCTCCTTGTGTATGTGCGTATTCTACTGATGGTCTGATCGCTTATCCGTCTGCGTGCCCGTGTACATGGAGGGCTCCTGGGGGGTTTTATAGGTCAACCCCCCAAGGTTACAATGGTAAAGTTACAGGGCCGTGGGGCCGGGATGTCAGCGCCTGAGAAGCCAGTGCTGGGGCCCGCCAGGTGCCAGGATTCGATGGGTTCTCCGGGCGCGGGCCCCATGCACCAGGGGGCACTGTTCGCCGTCTTGTCGTGCGTCACGGAGTGGTTGGGCTGGCTCGGCTACAGTGGCGCCCCGCCTGGTCGCCATCGACTTGCGTCAGCGGGACGAGGGGGGCACTGTTGCCACGCCGGCACTGGTCAGCGGAGTAGATGGGCCACTGTAGCCATGCTCCTACCGGTCAGCGGGGTTGGTGGGCCACTGTAGCCACGCTCATCCCCTCTACGGGGACTTGGTCCGTCGTACGCCTTGGATGGGACGGGAGCTGAGCCGTGGCTGGGTTGAAGAGGGCGTCATGAGGGCGCCGGTTTGTTGGAGAAGTCTTGATTTGTCGGGCTCAGCCGGCATGCGCTAGTGGGCCTGGCCGTGTTGCGGTCTTCGACCGGGTTGAGGGACTTGGCCAGGTTGAGGAACCCGGCCAAGTACAACCCAGATTTGAGGGGCGATGCTGGCCCCAATCTTTTTGAAAAGGATCCGGGTTTTGTTGCCTGCCCGGGGTTCATCCCCCCGACAGTAGTCCCCGAAGCTGTGAAGGCTCGCCGGCTTCAAGCAGGGGGGCCTTCGCAGTTTCACCCCCTGAGGAGACGGTAGATGCTGATGAAGCTTGTGACCGCCGGGTTCGGCAACACCCATTGTGTGCCGGCTTCCGGAAGCTGGATCGCGGCATGCCGGCATGGGCGGGGAATCGAAGAGTCCGCCGAATCTTGAGGAGAAGGGACGCGATCTCTTGCTCTTGGTGCAAACGCCACATGGTGCTCAGAAGCTGAAGAGGCCCTGACAGGCCACGTGCGGGACGGGACATAACGGCGAGCTGGGGCCCGCCACTCCATGCCCTCAGCCCACGCGCATAGATTTATTGTGGCGCCCGCGGGTGGTTGCCCTTCCAGGCACAGTTAATTGGCTTGTAGATCGTGCGCACTTAATGCGGGGAAGTGGGAGGGGCGGGCGCAACCGATCCCACTTCCCCACGTTCAGACCGTGGCTTATGAATTGGGGAGAGGGGGCAGTGGAAATCATTCATGAACGCACCCCCCATCTCCTTCTTTCTCTCTCACTCTTGCTTCTGAGGCCACCGCCCGCTGCGATGCCCCGCTGCTCTTGAGCGAAATGCCGCCGCCGGTCTACAGCGCCCAGCGGCCGCTCCATAGCTCTTAGCCACCGCTCCTTCCTTCTTGTCTTTGCTCACGCACCCTGCTTCGTCGATGGCGCTGCCGAAAGGCTCGTGGATGGGATCCACCATCACTTTGGAGGATATTCAGTATCTGCGCGACACGCGGCAGTTGCCGCCGGAGACGGAGGTGGCCGTGCGCCTGCCGGGCGGCGAGCTGGCACCGCGGCCGAAGGGGACCGAGCGCGTGGTCTTCTTCACCCACTTCAAGTGCGGGTTCGGCCTCCCCGCGAGCGACTTCTTCCGCGCGTTCTTGGAGTTCTTCGGACTTCAACCGCATCACCTGGGAGCGAATGCGGTACTGCAGCTCTCAGGCTTTGTTACCCAGTGTGAGGGCTACTTGGGCATCATGCCCACCGTCGATCTCTGGGTCCTCTTCTTCTTCTTGAAGCAGCAGGGGCTAGAGGCTAGCGTCATGTCTGCTTGCAGGGCCGCCGTCGCCTCGCTGCGCACGCATGGGGGGTGCCCCAAGATGCCTGTGGAGGAATCTGCCAAGAAGTGGCAGAACTCCTTCTTCTACATCTGCAACCTTGGCGCGGACCACATCAACCTGCTGCCCTTTGCCGATGTGACACCGCAGGTGAAGACCAACTGGTCCTACTGCCCCAAGAACCCAGCGTAGGAGGTGCTGAACATGAGCAGCCGGGTCGCCGAGATGGTGACGCGCGAGGGGCCCAGCTGGACGGACCTCGTGGCGGCCTTCATCGTGCGTCGGGTGCTACCGCTACAGCGCCAGGCGAACATCATCGTCCAGATGACTGGCCTCCAGGACCCGAGCCGGATGTCGTCCTGGCGGCTGACACGGGAGCAGGTTGCCGGTCGGGACAATGACATCTCCAAGGCCGGGCTGAAGGACGAGTGGCAGTACGGGAAGGCCCCCTACAGCCACGGGAACCCGGTGCCCGCGGTGAGTCCCTTGTCTCCGTTCTTCGCTATGTCTCAATTTTTTCTCAGCCCTGACGTGACGAGGGAGGCGCTGCTGTATGCCATCCGGCATCCATATGACGGGACAACGACGCAGGTAGCGGTTGCCCAGCCAGGCAGCACGGAGGAGGCGGGAGGCCTCGCCAAGAGCCCGGAGGCGGCGGACGCCGACGTCGGTGAAGTGTGCTATGCGGGTGAGTTTCTGCATCCCAATTCCTCTTCGAGACCGAATGGACGGTGATACGGGAAGTTCTGACGCATGCTAACGATGAAGTGTCGCCAAGGGGAGGAGACGGCGATGCCGCCGGGGCCGGGTCGTCCTGCGTGCCGGCCGCACAGGAAGGGGGAGGTGGCACCGAGTGTCGTGGGAACGGATCTGACAGTAGAGATGGGGGGTACGTAGGAGAGGACAGAGCCTAGCTACAGCGAGATTGTACACTTGGATTTACGAGTTCAGGCCCCTCTCGGAGGAGGTAACAGCCCTACGTCTCGGTGCCTCGGAGGCTTTTGTTGATTGGAGTGTTGAGTTACAGGGGGTGCGAACCCGTGTGCGAGAGGGGAGGGGTAGCTTATATAGAGTACGCCGACCCCTCGCAGCCCTCAGTTACACACTGGTTCAATGAGAGAATAAAGCCACGTACATTACTGGTAATGCCCGCGTTTAATGATCTTTAAGGTGACAGAGTGAATGCCCGACCGTTGCTATCCAGGGGTGGCTCTAAGTCTTCTGTCATCCGAGTGGATTCTTTTCTTCTGAGTGAATAACGGCGGTCAAGTGGAATTGGGGTATCCGAGTGGATCTTCTGTCGAGTGGGTCGCACTCCTTGATGATTCTAGTCGGTATCTTCTTTCTGTCTTCGTAGGCCTTGGACTTTTGTGTAGTGTCCTTGGGTAGGACATATAGCTCAGGCCTAGGACCCTACCCTAGGTACATGTTATCGTCACCGAGGAAGCCGGCATCCAAGCGCACGGCGGACTCGGCCGCGGGCGGCAAGCCGGGCTCCAAGAAGAAGCGTCGCTTCATCCCAGTGGCAATGGCAAGGCCGGCAGTCCCGATCATGACCAGGTAAGATTGTCTTGTAGGCTCCGGTGTGCCGCCGAGCTGTTCTTTTCCTAAGCTTTTCTTGTTGTGATTCAGGTCACCGTTGGCATTGGCACTGGCCGCGATAGACGCCGCGTTTGGGGGGCTTCCTGTTCCGGAAGACCCGGAGCAGCGTCATCGACTGGGATGAGGAGGTGCCCAACGAGGACCTCCGCCTGAAACCGGATGACGTCGAGGGCCTGGTCTGGCGGGGCCGGAAAAGGGCCATGGAGGAGATGGAGGTGGCGTCCGCCCGGGCTTGGGCCAGGGCCGCGGCGGCGAGGGAGCGGGCTGTCGAGGAGCCGGTGTGGCCGGAGATGCCGGCGGGGGCGGAGCCGGTGAGAACGGTTTTCGCGCCGCCAGTGGAGGAGGAGCGCGGCCCGGTCAGCCGGGCGAAGATGCTGGTGGACGACCGAGAGGTCGTGGTGATCGGAGATGACACCCCGCCGCGGACCGATGAGGTCGAGTGGTTGGAGGTGGAGGGAGGAGGAGGCGGGGCCGCCTCGGATGAGACGTCGCAGGCGGCGGCGGACGGGGCATCGCAGGCGCCGATGGACGGGGCGCCGCAGGCGACGGCGGATGCGATGTAGCAGGTGACACCGGCCGGCGTGCCGGAGTCGAGGCCCGCCGCAGAGGAGACGGTGAGGGATGAGCACGCCCTGGTGGTCAGGCAGCCGCCAGAGGCGCCAGGAGGTCGTCTCGCCGCCGGGTCGCAGCAAGCCCGGCCTGGGCCCAGCCAGGCCATCTTCGGGCCCCTGACGCAGGAGGAGGCAGCCATGGCCGCCGTGAGCCAGCGTCTTCGGGGGTGCGCGGAGTGGGTTCAGGACTTCGCCTAGGCCGAGACGGAGTGAGCGCGGGAGCTAGAGCGCGCCGTGCTGGTAAGTTTTCTTTCCTCCGTTTTCTTTCTTGCATCTAGTCAGTGGGGCGCGCTAGCGAACCCACTGGGTGTAGCCCCCGAGATTCGGGCCAACTACATAGTAGTTGGGTCGAATCTTCAAATGCTATGTCTTGCGTTGATTCTTGCCCCTTTGCAGCAATTGGATGCTTACCGGGTTGGCGTCTACAACCGGCTCCTGGACAAGCACCAGTAGCTCACGGCGCGGCTTGCCGCTAGGGAGGAGGCGCTTCGCCTTGCTGGAGGTATGCTTCACATGCTCTTAGTGGGGGCGCGCTAGCGCACCCACTGGGTGTAGCCCCCGAGATTCAGGCCAACTACATAGTAGTTGGGTCGAATCTTATAGTGTTCTTGTTCTTTCTCTGTCTTGACTTTGGATCTTATAGTAGCCGTAGCCGAGATGCCAACTTGGCAAACCCGACTGATCCGAGCCGGTCATAAGCGTGACCTGGCCATTGCCTATGATGACTTGAGGTGGGGGAGCTGAAGGCAGAGGCGGCAAAGGCCCAGTGGGCGCTTGTCGAAGCCGGCCGGCAGCATGAGCAGCTGGCCGGTGATAAGAGTCAGCTCCAGGCCGAAGTGGAGCGCCTAATGGCGGAGGCCCAGCAGGAGCTAGCCAAAGCCGGCCAGCAGCGCGACCGGCTGGCCGACGACAAGGGCCAGCTCCAGGTCGAGGTGGAGCGCGTGAAGGCGGCGCGATCCAGGCGGTGGAGACCCACCAGGCAGAACTCCTTCACCTGAAAGAGGAGCACGGGCAGGCGGCCACCGCCAAAGACGCCGAGCTTAAGGCGGCCGTCGATAAGGGCGCCGAGCTGGAGAAGGCGCTTGAGGCGCGCGACCGTGCCAGTAACCTGGAGCGGCACAGTATGTTGCTTGAAGCGCAGCACCTGGGCGAGACCTTCGCCAGTAAGTGCTTGTTTTTGACTTTGCCGGGCTACGAAGCCGGCTTTTCTCTTTTGTTGCCGACTTTCTTGCTCTTCTTCTTGACAGGGCACTTCCCAGAGACGCACAAGACGGCGGAGGAGGCTGTCCGCTTTCAACGGTCGCCCCAGGGGGTCATGGGTGCTGGGGTTGACCCGAATGTCGCCTGGACCTTCTCGGAGATCATGAACGCCGCTGAGGCCTGCCTGCAGGTCTTGGGCGAGTAGATGGCAAGGGTCTCCGCCGCCGGCATGGGGATGACGACGGCCCTGTGGCCCAGCGCCGTTGCGCCCAACAGCTTCACGCGGCTGGCGTGATGGCTGAAGGCCGGGCCGGCGCGGCTTCCCGCGTGGCGCGTGTTTGCCGACCGTGCCGACGCCGAGAAGGCGCTGAGGTTCGCCGTGTCCTGGTACCCGGACTTGGCACTAGACCGGCTGATGGCCCAATGAGCAGGCGCGGAGCGCGAGCTGCAGGCGGAGGCGGGCCAGATCGCCGCCAGGGCCAGCTACATCACCTCATTCGCGCTGCACGGCGAGTTCCAGATGGAATGGACAGATGACGGCGGGGTCGTGCCTCCGGACGACTTTGGCCTGCTGCTCGATGATCCGTTAGGCAACTCCGAGGAGTCGGGTTCTTATGCGGACGAGGACGCCGGGTTGGACGACACCAGCACCTCGATGCACCCGGAGGCCACCGCGGAGGAGCTGGCGGCTGCGCAACCTGAGGCGGGAGCCGTCTGAAGCCGATGACGCCCTATTTATCTTTTGAGCATTTCTGTTAAGTAGCAGGTCCACCCACCCACTGGGGTGTTGGTGAATGTAATGAACTTTGGCCTTGGGCCCATATTTATTGTAATGTAAATATTGTCTTGAATGTTTGCGCTTTTGCTCTTTGTTCTCTAAGCCGTTTTCTTGCTTGCTTCCTCTTTGGGCCTCCCCCCACGAGTAGAACAGCCGGGTTCCGGTCTGTGACAAGGAGTTCGGCCCTTGGAAGAATCGCGCGGTACTTAGGCCCTTCGAACGTTGAGCGCGAGCGAAACACCCACTGGGCCGGCTGGCGAGCAGCTGGTCGTGCAGCAACATAGTGCGACGAGACCGGGTTGGCCAATCCGGCAGGCCCAACTTAGTGTCTTGCAGCGCGTAGGTGCTCCGGCCCAAGGTTCTTGCCGGCCAACAGCCGAAGCCGGACTGTGGTGTAGGGCGAAGTGGAGGGCCTTGGCGACCCGAACACGCCGGGATGTGCTAAGGGGGACGGTGGGTGGTGGTCAAGCCGGCCAACCCCTGAGCCCCCGGGTTGAGCGAGCCAACCCGGTGGTGGAGGTTAAGAAATTTGACGAGTGCGAAGAACTCAATAACTTGGCAGGAAACGGTAGCCCTCGAGCGTCGTTCGAGGGTCCCATAGGTTTTCATATGATTACAAAAGGCAGTGATACATGCGTGCATACAGCTAACTGTAAAATGGGCGTAGGAGCTCTGCGTTCCAGGGCTGGCTTGTCTCTTCGCCGGCGGTGTCTCTCTTGCATTTGTTCGGCTTGCGGGCGTCGATGAGGTAGTCGGCGTGTAGTCACAGAGGGGCCCTCCCATGGGGAGGCCAACTTGTGCTGGCCGGCTTGCCTCTGGACAAGCCGAAGGAGGAGGTCTCCCTCGCAGAACACGAGGGGCTTGATCTTCTTGCTGTGGTAGTGCCTCAGGCCTTGCTGGTAGATGGCGGATCGGCTAAGGGCCAAAAGGTGTGCTTCTTCGAGTAGGTCGATGATGTCTTCATGGGCTTCCTTGGCTTGGGCTTTGGTGTACATCACGACTCGCGGTGAGTCGAACTCGATGTCGGTCGGGATGACGGCTTCTGCTCCGTAGACGAGGAAGAACGGGGTGAACCCGGTTGACCGGTTTGGCATTGTGCGGAAACTCCTGAGGACGGCCGACAACTCATCGAGCCAGCTGCCGGGTGAACGGGTGAGGGGATCGACAAGCCGGCCTTGATGCCGGATAAGATGAGGCCATTGGCCCGCTCGACTTGGCCGTTGGACTGAGGGTGAGCTACAGAGGCCAGGTCAAGCCGGATGCCGGAGACGGAGCAGTCTTGCGCCAGGGCTCCCTTGGCGAAGTTGGTGCCGTTATCTCTGATGATGCTGTGCAGGACGCCATAGCGCACCACGATATCTTTGATGAACCGAACGGCTGTTGGCCCGTCCAGTTTCTTGATCGGCCGCGCCTCGATCCACTTGGTAAACTTGTCGACTGCCACCAGCAAATGCGTCATGCTGCCCCGGGCAGTCTTGAAGGGTCCCACCATGTTGAGTCCCCAGACCATGAAGGGCCAGGTGATCAGGATGGTCTGCAGGGCTGAAGCCGGCTGGTGACTGCGCTTGCTGAAACGCTGGCATCCCTCACACTTGAGGACGAGGGACTCGGCGTCTTTGAGGGCTGTGGGCCAGTAGAAACCATGGCGAAAAGCCTTGGCCAGCAGGGACCTGGAGGTGGCATGGTGCCCGCACTCGCCCTAGTGTATGTCGAGGAGGATCTCCACGCCCTTGTCCTGCTGGACGCAGCGCTGGAACACGCCTGTCGCGCTGTGCTTGACGAGCTTGTTGTTGATGATGCTATAGGCGGACACCCGGCGTTGTACTTGCCAGGCCTCGATCTCGTCCATGGGGAGCACTCCGTTCTCCAGGAACGCTAGGATCGGCTGGGCCCATGACGGATCCGTCACCACGGTGAAGACGGACGTTTGGACGGGTTCTGGGGCGGCAGCCCCCGGGTTGGGGATGACGGTGGCCGGGTTCGGCAAGGCAGCCCCCGGGCCGAGATTGGCAGTCCCCAGGTCAGGTTCCACAGCCCTCGGGATCGGGTCAGGGACGACGGTAGCAGGGTCGGACGCGGCAGCCCCCGGGCCGGGATCAACAGTACCCGGGCCGGGTTCCGCAGCCCCTGGGACCAGGTTGGAGACGGCAGTCCCCGAGCTTGGACCGGCAACCCCCGGGTCCGAGTTGGGGAGGGGCGCTGTAGGGTCGCCCGGGATGTAGATGGACTCGGAATCCGGAGACGGCTTGACGGACGGCTTGCGTAAGTGCTCGAGGGAGACACCGGACGGTATGGCCTGCCGGGATGAGCCAATCTTGGTTAGCGTGTCGGCGGCTTCATTTTCCATGCGAGGGACGTGGAGGAACTCGGAGCCGTCAAAAAAGCCGGAGAGCTGCTGGACGAGGATGCGGTAGCTGGCCATGTTGGGATCCCGGGCATCCCACTCGCCGGAACACTGCTGCACCACCAGGTCCGAGTCACCGTAGCACAGAATGCACCGGATGCCGAGTTCCTTGGCAAGCCGGAGGCCATGCACAAGGGCTTTGTAGTCGGCGATGTTGTTGGATGCAGCGAAGTGGATCTGGAGCATGTACCGGAGCCGGTCACCCTTCAGGGAGGAATGCACGATGCTGGCTCCCAGGCCGGAGCGCATTTTGGAGCCGTCAAAGTACATGCGCCAATGCGTCAAATCCGGCGGTGGCGGTAGGTACTGGGTTTCTGTCCAGTCGACGAGGAAGTCGGCCAGAGCTTGGGACTTGATCGTGGTGCGGGGCTCATAGAGGATGGTGTGGCCGGCTAGCTCGATAGCCCACTTGGCAACCCAGCCAAAGGCATCCAGGCAGCCCATGATCTCGCCGATGGGGGCCGTGCTGACAAGGGGATGACATGCTCTTGGAAGTACTGCTTCAGCTTCTTGGCGGTAAAGTACACGCCGTAACACATCTTTTGGTAGTGCGGGTAGTTCTGCTTGGAGGCGGATAGCACCTCGCTCAGGTAGTAGACCGGGCGCTGGACGGATTGGATCTTGCCCTTCTCTGGTCGCTCGACCACCAGCACCGTGCTGACCGACCATGAGGTGGCGGCGATGTATAGCAATAGCGGCTCCTTGTCAGTCGGCGCGGCCAGGATGGGTGCGGTGGAGAGCATGCACTTGAGATTCCGGAAAGCTTCGTCCACCTGGTCGTTCCAGTCGAACGACGCCATCTTCTTCATCAGCTGATGCAGGGAAAGGCCCTCTCGCCTAGCCGGCTGAGAAACCGGCTGACCGAGTCCAAGCAGCCGGTGAATTTCTGGACATCCCACAGCCGGGTTGGCTTGCGCATGCACTCAATGGCCTTGATCTTCTCCGGGTTTGCCTCAATGCCGTGCTCTGAGATGAGGAAACCGAGCAGCTTCCCGGCCGGTACACCGAAAATGCACTTCTCCGGGTTGAGCTTGATCTGGTACTCGCGCAGATTGGCAAAGGTCTCCCTCAGGTCGTCAAGGAGCGTGGGGTGCTGCTTGGTCTTCACCATGATGTCGTCCACGTAGACGTGGATGTTGCGGCCGAGTTGCGTCAGCAGGCATTTCTGCATGCAGCGCTGGAAGGTGGCGCCGGCATTCTTCAAGCCGAATGACATGGTGATGTAGCAATACGCCCCGAAGGGCGTGATGAAGGACGTCTTCAGGGCGTCAGCCGGGTCCAGCTTGATGTGATGATAGCCGGAGTAAGCATCCAGGAAGGACAAGAGCTTGCAGCCGGCGGTGAAGTCGATGACTTGATCAATCTGCGGGAGGGCGAAAGGATACTTGGGGCAGGCCTTGTTCAGGCTGGTGTAGTCTATGCACATGCGCTAGGTGTTGTTCTTCTTCAGGACGAGGACCGGATTGGCCAGCCACTCGGGGTGAAACACTTCCATGATGAAGCCGGCCGCGAGCAGCTTCGCGACCTCGTCACTGATGGTTCTTCTCTTCTCTTCTGAAAAGCAAGTAGGGTTTGCCGGACAGGATTGGCGTCCTTGCGGACGTGAAGTTTGTGCTCGACATACTTCCTCGGAATTCCCGGCATGTCCATTGGGGTCCATGCAAAGATATCTTGATTCTCACAGAGGAAGTCGACGAGCTCGCCTTCCTATTTGCTGTCGAGGCGGGCGCCCACGACGACGTACTTGCTGCAGCTGGGGTCCTCCGGGTGTAGCTTGACCCTCTTGGTCTCCTTGGACGGTTGGAAAGAGGCCTTGCCGGCCGGCTCCTTGGCTGAAGCCGGCACAGCCGGCGTCTCGCTGGCCAGTGTGACGATCCGATTGAGCTGGCGCCGCTCCTCGGCTATGACCAGCGACTCGGCCAGCTTAGCGCCGGCCTGAGCGCACTCCAGGGACTTGCGGTAGTCACCAATGACGGTGATGAGGCCCTTAGGACCCGGCAACTTCATCTTCAGGTAGGCATAGTGGGGGACCGCCTTGAACTTGGCGAGCGCGGGCCGGCCCAGCAGCGCGTGGTACGTGCTGGACAAGTCCACCACCTCGAACCAGATCGGTTCGCGCCGGAAATGATCGCTCGTGCCGAACAAGACATCGAGCCGGATCTGGCCAATGGGGGAGCAGGAGTGACCCGGCACGATGCCATGGAACACCGTCCGAGACGGCTCCAGGTCCTTGGCCTCGAGGCCGAGCTTGGTCATGGTGTCGCGGTAGAGGATGTTGATGCTGCTGCCGCCATCGATGACCCGCAAAAACATGCAAGTGCGCCGGGTGGTGACGATAGTGGTGTCAAGGATGAGGGCGCAACCACCCGAGTTCGGCATGATGGCCAGGTGGTCTTCCCGAATCCAGTTGACCGGGCGTCCCGACCAGTGCATGTATTCCGGCACGGCCGGGACAACGGTGTTCACCTCCTGCAGGAGCAGGAGCTCGCTACGCTTGTCGTCGCCAAAGCTGGTGAAGACGACGTAGCTTGTGTTCTGGTTGGGGAAGATGTCATTGCACATTGCGCCGTTCGCCGAGGGCGGGGGAGGAGGAGGCGGAGCCGGCTTCCCCGCGCTCGGGGCCGAAGTCGGAGGTGGCGGGATGTCGCCCCTCGTGATGCGCTTGGTGATGGCGCACTGTCGGAGCATGTGCGTGGACGGCCTTGCACCGCTGTGGTGCTTGCAGGGGCGTCGAGCATTTCCTCGAAGCTCATGGCGGGCTGCCACACCGTCTTGCCGGCTGGCTCGGTCGTGGGCGCCTGTTCAGCGGTCGCGACGAGGCGGTTCTTGTAGTGTTGGGCCTGCTGATCGGCCTTGCGCTTGTGGTTCTGTTGGTTTTTCTGCTGGCGGCTGCTCTCGCCAGCCAGCTTGGGGGGAGTTGCCGGCATCAGCTTGCCGGCTTCATCCAGTACCACCTGGATCTTCATGGTGGAGTCGGCATTGGCGTACTTGTCTGCGATGATCATGAGCACGGCCATGGTGGTCGGCTCGGAGTGCAGGAGCTTGTGCTTGAGGAGGGTGCCATCCCGGTAGCCATTCGTGAAGTACTGAATGGCTTGGACCTCGTGGACGCCCTCGCAGCTATTCTGGAGCTTGGTCCAGCGCTTGGTATTCACGGACGGTTTCATCCGGCCCTTGCACGCACATGGCGAGCTGGCAGGTGTCGGTGAAGTTGCAGACGAAGGCCTGCTCGAAGTCGACCCACGCATTGATGCTGCCAGCCGGCAGGCTGTTCAACCACGTGCGGGCCGAGCCCAGGAGTATGAGCGGAGCGTAGCACACGGCAAGGTGGCGATTGTCGCCCGCGATGCCGATGGCGGTGGTGTAGTCGATGAGCCAGTCCTCCGGCTTAACGGTGCCGTTGTACTTGGGGGTGTCGCGCGGGAGCAGGAACCCTTTGTGGAAGAGCTCATCCCGGATGCGTGGGCCGAAACAAGCCGGCCCAACAGCGTTATCCTCCTCCAGCAAGAAGGAGAGGGCAAGCTGATCGAGGCGGTGGCGAGCGTCAGTGTTGTCGATGGCGCGCGGGCCTAGCCGACTTGCGACGGGACCGCGAGGCACCAGGTTGGCTGAGGCCGGGTTGCCGTGCCGGCCGGATGGTGGGGGAGGGTCTTGCCGGCGCCAATCCTCCGGGGCCGGGTCGCTGCCCAAGCCGTCTCCAGTCGACGGGGCGCGGTTGCACCGGGTTCGCGTCTCGCCAGACTGGACTTCGTCTGGGCGCGGGGAGGACGCCGTGTTCTGCCGTTCGGGATCCCCGGTGCGGCGTGAGTCGGACGCAGCGGGGCGGTCGAAGCGGTCTTGCTGTGCGTTCGCAGCGTCAAGGAGCTCGTTCACGCGCTGCAGGTGCTCCTGCAGCTCTTCTCCATGTAGCCACTCCATGCCGACGGCGGCGGCCTGCGCCACGCGCATGTTCTTGACAGGGGTGTCGTAGACGGTTGGGACTGCGCCGAGGGCACGACCAATGGCGCCACCATGGGCCCGTACCTCGGCAACCCGGCTGGGCTCGGCAGTGGTTGGCGTGAAGCCGTACGCGGCGTCGTGCTCCCGCTGATAACACCCTTAAGAGTCTTATTCTCATACCACCAGTCCTTATTCTACTTACACTTAAAACTCCCGCAATGCACTGCATCTCCATCCCACCCCCTCGACCTTCTTCCTCCCATAGCTCGTCGCCCTCTCAACTCCTCCACCTTCTCCCCCACTCCTCTCCACGCCCAACTACGTCGATCACGCCCCACCTCCACTGCCGCCCTACCTTCCTCCCCGCCACGCCACCCACCTCCTCGCGGGCCACCACATTCCTTCCTCGGCGGCGTGCAGCCATGACTAGCCACCTACAACGCCATCGCTGCCGCACCATTCCCCCGTAGTCCCGGCTACCAGTAGTCCCGAATCCGTCCGCCACGGGCACCCAATCGGAGACCAGGGCCTTGTCGGCGCAGGATCCGGCTGTCCCGACCCCTTTGGAGCCACGGGCACCACCAGTGGCCTCCAACCTCACACTCCAACCCCCTCCACCTTCTACGCTGGTGCGCCGCCGCCACCACCTTCTTCCACCGCAGTGCGCCTCCTCCCTCCCGGATCCGGACACCTGCGGCGCATGGTCACGCGGCTCAAGCCACCATGCCCTCCATGCACGGGGGCGCTGCCTGGCGCTCCCTCCCCCACTTCGGCCTTCATCTTTTCCAGCGTGATTCGAGCACGACGCCTCCAACCATGACCATCGCGCTGGTGACCCGGAGGAGCCAGGACGAGATCCCGGTGAGTCGCCCCTGCCCCCCTTCTCCACCTCCCCGCCTCCTCTGATACGGGCGCATCATTTGCTAAAGTATCGAGCAGTTCGCTTCCTTCGTGTGTGTGGTTCTAGTGACCCTCCTCTTCACTGATCCAACACCAGATGCACGCGAAGAAGAAAAGTACATCCCCACAACCATGTTTCTCCCACTCTGTCCGAAAATCCTCACTGCAGCCACGAGCTCCTGTCATGCTTCTCCCACTCTTATGAACATCCTCATTGCAGCCACGAACTTACCGCACATTGTGCTTTTTCTCGCCATAGCAGCACTGCAGCTCAGTACAACTGCGGTGTGCAGTTCGTCAGCACCAAAAATGGCCTATGGGAGGAGGACGAAGACCCGCGGCTTGTTGTTCGGGGTTAGTGGGGTTTGCAGTTCGGCATTGGAGCTACATGCTGTAGGGATTTTTCCAGTCATTTTGCAGCTCGCCGAAAAATGAAGGGCCCAATTTTTGAGTAATTTTGCAGTTTGCTAGAAAATTGCTGACTCTCTAAAGCTCGCTATGTTTTTTCTTTCAGTTCTTTGCATATGAAAATGGACCAAATTTTCTTTAGTAGTTTGCCTTTCTATGGTTCAGATTGATGTGAGGTGTGGCTCAGTTGTGCGCACGATGTGCAGTACACGGCATGGGCGCCATCAACCCACCTCCTCTACATCCTAGCGACTAGGGGCATAAAAAAAGAAAGACATTTATATTGATGAAAAAAATGATGTAGTTCGCTACTTACGCCGCGCGCGGTCCAAACTTGTGCAGCGATTGTTTGCAATTATTTGGAAAACGGTGTCGTTCATTGTTTCAAAAGTTTGTGGTTCATTTTGTGAAAACATAATGTGGAAGAAAAAAGATTGGAGTTGGCAACATGGCCGCGCGCGATGCAGATGTAGGTGGGTTGTGTGCAACTTCGGGTAAAAGTGCACATCAAAAACACCGCCAGTTGAATGCATCAGTGTGTTTTGAAGCTCGCTTTGTTTTCTCATGTACTAGTTACCTTTAACATCTTTTGTGGTTCACTTGGTAGATGAGAGAAAAAGATATCTCAAAGAAGTTCACTTTTTTTCTAGATGTAGTTAACTAGTTTCTGACCACGCGGTCCACTTTCCCCGATTGGAAAAAAAAGGTACATCAAAGTGGAGTAAAAAGTGCAGTGCAATCGGTTGTTTTCTTGTGGTTCTGTTTATGTTTTTACCACGTTAAATGTGGTTCACTGATGTGAGTGGGTAAAATAATGAATGAATGTGTACGTTTCGAAGCTTGCTTTGTTCTCTCACGTCGTTCACTATAAAACTCCTCTGTGTTTCACTTGGTAAACAGAAACCAAAAGATCTTGAAGAAGCTCGCTTCTTTTTAGATGTAGTTCACTCGCTTAGTCGATGTGGTTCACTTGCCTGGTCTACGAGCGTAAGAAGTATGAAATAAGACAACAAAAACTCGTGCAGTTCACTCTAGGTAGTGTTCGCGGTTCACTTTCAGTAGTGTTGTGGTTCACTTACTCATAAATGTGAATTGCAGGAAAATTGTTACGGAGACGACAAAAACGAAGTAATGCGGTTCACTTCTCGATAGTGTTGCAGTTCACTTACGCCCGATGTGAAGCGCACTCCACTTGCTCGTTTGAGAAAAATTTACGTTTGACAAAAGAAACCATGCAGTTTGCTTGCTAGTCTAATGCAGTGCGGTTTTCGGTCAGAAGCAATGCGGTTTTCTGTCCGATGCGGTTCACTCGACGATTTCGGTGTCGCGAAAAACAGTGTCCGCATTTCGGTAATTTTAAAACTACTCTTAAACCGTAAGGAATTAGAGAGAGTGTACTACATGAAAAAGTTGCGTCTCGTCGATATCTTTCCAACAGCGTATCAATTGAATCATTCCGATGAGTGGTTTGCAAAAATTCATGAAAAAACAGCCGTTGCCAATCATCGTCCGGCGCATGATTTTCAAAATTAACTTAAAACCGTAAGGAATCTCAAAAACATTTCTACACATGAAAGTTGTGCCTCGTCCTTAGCTTTCCAACGGCGCATCACACGCCTCGTTTCGATGAACAATTAAAAAACTGGAGCGAAAACGGTACCAAAAATTTGCAGAAAAAATTGAAAAATAGAATTCCATGATTTAGTAAATTCGAAACTTCTCTTAAACCGTAATGAATTAGAGAAAGTAATATATATGAAAAAGTTGCGCCTCAATGATATCTTTCCAAGGGCGTATCATTTGCTTCATTCTGACTAGCGGTTTAGAAAAAAACGTGAAAAAACGTCCGCTGCCACTCGTCGTGCGACCGTTTTCAAAACTGCTCTTAAATCGTGAGGAATCTCGAAAAAAAATTGTACATGAAGAAGTTCTAATCCATAGCTCTCCAACAGTATATTACACCTCGTTCTGACAAACGGTTTAAAAACTGGAGCGAAAACAGTACCAAAAAAACTGTGTTCAGTTTTTTGCGACGTGAATTTCACTCGCCTCACAACCACAGTGCGCTTGCTTCAACAATGACGTGCACTTCCATTGAGCGTGTAGTTCGAAATTGTTAGCAGAGTAACTATTATGGTAATATTAGCATAATAGACCGGCCGTATATATATACAGACGGTCTATTCTCCTAATATTAGGAGAATAGTTATCCTCATAACACTTCAGAACTGCATGCTCTAAGCAAGCACACATCATTCTTGAAGCAAGAGCACTGCAGTACTAATGCGAGTGCACATCCCGTCGCAAAAAACAGCACGCAGTTTTTTCGGTACTGTTTTTGCTCTAGTTTTTAAACTGTTTGTCAGAACAAGGCGGTTAATATCCAGTTGGAAAGCTATGGATTAGGCGCACCTTTGCATGTAGAAACTGTTTCGAGATTCCTCAGAGTTTAAGAGTAGTTTTAAAAATGGTGCGGCACCCGACAAGTGACAGCGAGTGTATTTTCCCTTTTTTTCTAAACCGCTCATCGGAATGATGCAAATTATACGCCATTGGAAAGATATCATCGAGGTGCAACTTTTTCATATGTATTACTTTCTCTAATTTGTTACGGTTTAAGAGCAGCATTAATTTTACTAAATCTGGAATTGTATTTTTTCAAAGATTTTGCAATTTTCAATACTGTTTTCACTCCAGTTTTTTAACGGCTTGTCGAAACGAGGGATGTGAAACACCGTTGGTAAAAGCTATGGACGAGGCACAACTTTCATATGTAGAAATTGGTTTGAGATTCTTTACGGTTTTAAATTAATTTTACAAATAGTGCGGTGCACGACGAGTGGCAGCGGCCATTTTTTTGCAATTTTTTTACAAACTGCTAGGCAAAATGATTCAAATGATACGCCGTTGAAAAGATATCAATGAGGCGTAGCTTTTTCATGTAGAACACTTCCTCTAATTCCTTACAGTTTAAGAGCAGTTTTGAAATTACCGAAATGCGTACACTCTGTTTTTCGCGACACCCAAATCGATGAGTGAACTTCATCCGACAGAAAACCGCACTGCTTCGGATGGAAAACCGGACTGCATGAGACGGTCAAGAGAACTTCATGGTTTCTTTTGTCGGACGTAAATTTTCTTAGATGAGTTTTTTTGAGTTTTTGTTGTCTTTTTTAACATTTTTTTATGAATGACAGTGGACCATAGAGACGATGGCAAGTGAACCGTGACATATATCGAAGTGAATTGCATTACTATCTTGTTGATTCGCTAAATTTTTTGCACTTTCATGTTGGCCGCAAGTGAACAACATCCGTCTCAAAAATGAACCACATCCGAGGACCAAACGCACTGCAAGTGTTGATGTAGTCAACTGAATTTTGAGACACACGAAAGAAATTGCACTTCATACAGAGGAGTAATGAGCTGCTATACAAATTGCAGTGAACTACTTTTTTTCTTCTTCCAAAGCGACCTCCTGCCCTGCAAGCAAAAAAACAGTGGACCGTGGTGGAACCTCGTCTGCACCGAACCGCATGGCAGATGCTCAGACAAAATCTGCAACAAAAAAATAACATGATACTGCTGTTATGGACTGCTATAGTGAGCTGTCAAACTGCATCAGGGGCACAACACTGATCGCCCAGGAGCGTAGTACAATTTTTCTTTCTCTTTTTGGATGTTTTTTCATGTCCGACAAATTTTTTTTGGCAAACTGAACCGCAAGAACATGAATAGAAAATTGTCGTCTGAATAATTTTCCCTACCAAAATTTAAAAAGTGAACTATAACAACAAACAAAGTCAGGTTTGGGCCTTTTCTCAAATAATACACTACACTGCATTGGGGCTTGTCGTGGACAGCATCGCCCCCGATGGACTGCATCCCGTGCTGGACGACGAAGAATTTTGCTCGTCGGAGTCTTTCGATGATGAAGAGAAGCTTGTCTTCTTGGTCGAACCAGGCGAACTGCAGTGGAGAGGCAGCCCAGCTATAGCCGAGGGACAGATGAACTGCCAGGCCGGCTGGATCTCGCTTGGAGGACCCTTGCCGAAGTGATGCATTGTGGAGAGCCACACATCACCGAAGAGGAGGGGAATGAGCGCCAAGTCCACGCTCTGGCCATGTTGCTGCACGAGGGGGCCACCTGACGTCATCGGGGGCGGACGAGCGCAGCAAGCCCCGGGCTCCTGCCCTGAAAATCAATGTTGAAGTGTGTGAGTAGGGGGGCTCGGCCCGAGACTTGCCGCCGGCACGGGGGTGGTTGAGGAGGAGCTGCACCAGGGCGATGTTGTGCCAAGATCATTGGGCGAGGAGGCAGATCCACAAGGAGTAGGTCAGCCCGATTCCAGTGCAGAGGGAGCTCGCGACGGATCCGGCCGCGACGAACAGCAGGAGGTCGATGGCCAAGCTAGAGAGGTGGAAGGGGAGCTCGCGCCATTTGTCGGAGGGGAGAGGCCGCAGGCGCCGCCGCTGGACGCCAAGGACAGCAGCAGCGGGGTCGGCTGTGGCGGCCGCGAACTGCACGCTGGGCCAGAACGAGCTGCCCGCCATGCAACCGAGCTTCATGTCGCTTGCTACTTCTTGAGCTTGCGTTGGTTTTTCCCTTGAAGAGGAAAGGGTGATGCAGCAAAGTAGAGATAACTATTTCCCTCAGTTGAGAACCAAGGTATCAATCCAGTAGGAGGAACACACAAGTCACCAATGATTGCGCCTACACAAAAATACAAATACTTGCACCCAACACAATAAAAGGGGTTGTCAATCCCTTCACTGTTACTTGCAAGGATGAGATCTGATAGTGATAGATATAAAAGATAAGTAAAAGTGCTAAATAAAATATTAGTAAATACATTGCAGCAAGGTATTTTTGTGTTTTTGATTTTGTAGATCTGGAAATAATATGATAAAAGATAGACCCGGGGGCCATAGTTTTCACTAGAGGTTCTCTCTTTAAAGAAAGCATACGGTTGTAAACAAATTACTGTTGAGCAATTGATATAAAAGCTCATAGTTATGATGATATCTAAGGAAATGATCATGTATATAGGCATCACGTCTGTGACAAGTAAACTGACTCCTCCCTGCATCTACTACTATTACTCCACACATCGACCACTATCCAGCATGCATCTAGTGTATTAAGTTAACTAGAACGGAGTAATTCTTTAAGCAAGATGACATGATGTAGAGGGATAGATCCAATCAATGTGAACAAACCCCATCTTTTTATCCTTAGTGGCAACAATACTAATACATGTCATGTCCCTTTCTATCGCTGGGAATAAGCACTGTAATATTGAACCCACTACAATACACCTCTCCCATTGCAAGAAAAATCAATCTAGTTTGCCAAACCAAATCAACAGATCGGACAGAAATACAAAGATATCTTAATCATGCATAAAAGAGTTCAGAGAAGACTCAAATAATATCCATAGATAATCTGATCATAAACCCACAATTCATCGACACACCGCAAAAGAAGATTACATCAAATAGATCTCCAAGAACATCGAGAACATTGTATTGAATATCCAATAGAGAGAAGAAGCCATCTATCTATTAGCTATGGACCCATAGGTCTGTGGTACACTACTCACACATCATCGGAAGGGCAGCAAGGTTGATGTAGAAGCTCTCTGTGGACGAATCCCCCTCCGGCAGAGTTCCAGAAAAGGTCCCCAGATGGGATCTCATGAAGACAGAAACTTGCGGCGGCGGAAAAGTATTTTTGGTGTGCCCTTTGGTCTATGGGGAATATTTGAGTATTTATAGAAGAAGAATTAGGACTGGAGGAGCAACAGGGGGCGCCCCCCTAGGGCGCGCCCTTTGAGCTTGTTGTTTCCTCGTAGCTCTTCTGGCCTCATCTCAAAGCTTCCAGGGTGTCTTGTTGTCCAAGAAAAATTGTCAAAAAGTTTCATTCCATTGGGTATTGATTTTCTGTAAAGACAAAAACAAGGGAAAAACAAAAACTAGGATTGGGCACTAGGTTAATAGGTTAGTCCCAAAAAATGATATAAAATAGCATAATAATGCATCTAAACATCCAAGGTTGATAATATAATAGCATGGAACAATAAAAAATTACAGATACATTGGAGACGTATCAAGCATCCTCAAGCTTAATTCCTGCTCGTCCTCGAGTAGGTAAATGATAAAAACAGAATTTTTGATGTGGAATGCTACCTAACATGTTTATCATGTAATCTTTTCTAATATGCCATGAATATTCAAATCCATAAGATTCAAAACAAAAGTTTAATATTGGCATAAAAACAATAATACTTCAAGCATACTAAAAAGCAATCATGTCTTCTCAAAATATCATGGCTAAAGAAAGTTATCCCTAAAAAATCATATAATCTTGTCATGCTCTATCTTCTTAACACAAACTATTTATCACGCACAACCCCGATGACAAGCCAAGCAATTGGTTCATACTTTTTAACGCGCTTCAGCTTTTTCAACTCTCACGCAATAAATGAGCGTGAGCCATGGATACAACACTATGGGTGGAATAGAATATGATGTTGGAGGTTTTGTGGAGAAGACAAAAAAGGAGAAAGTCTCACATTGACGAGGCTAATCAACAGGCTATGGAGATGCCCATCAATTGATGTCAATGCAAGGAGTAGGGATTGCCATGCAACGGATGCACTAGAGCTATAAGTGTACGAAAGCTCAAAAGAAAACTAAGTGGGTGTGCATCCAACTTGCTTGCTCATGAAGACTATCATGGGCGGACACGATCACCTATGGGGCATGAGCCCCTTGTGGTTCGGCATGGGGGAGATCACGTTGCACAAAGAGCAGAAGCCATTAGGTAGCACGACGACGAGGACTCTGGTCATTTTTACCTAGGTTTGGGACGCTGAGAAGCATAAAACCCTACTCCTGCTTTGGTGGATTAGATGGAGGAAAAACCATAGCACGCAGCACTCAAGCCCGGCAAGGTGGCCTCGGGGAGAGCTGCTACACGCGTACAAGTGTGCAAGGGTCCGAATCACTTTCTAGGTTGCGTTGGGCCTCCTTTTATAGCTCAAGGGGTAAGCACAATGGAAAAATAGTCCTTATCCTGTGATTAGATAGCTAACAGTGCTATCATACCTAACTCTGGCAGTTAGGACAAAGCGCATTAAATTCACTACTAGGTGTCATGTTGAGGGTGAATCCCGGCAAGCCTCCCGTGCCGCTTAATCATCTTCTACTTATTATCTTAACACGCCTCTGGATGGGTGTCAAATGGGTGTGATCTGTCTCCCAACGAGCTGCCACGTGCTCAGTGGAAGCCACTTAATCATATAGAGGCTTGACACCACATTGATAAGTGATTTACGTTGTGGTGCGGTGGAGCGGTGGCGGGACTTCTTGCCCTTGGCGGCCTCGGCAAGCCTGCCGGGGCAATTATGGACTTGCCCTTCGGGTGATCTCGACCTGGTCGGGCTCTCCTACCTGGTAAGGGAGGCCTTCCCACGATGGTGTTCTGTTGTCTCGTATGTTGACTTGGTCTTCTTGATCCGCTCCTTCATCTCACAAAGAGTAGTTACTCTGGCTTGGCCTTGCTTTGTACGTTGGTGCCGGATATGTGATGCCAGCACACCTGTGTATAAGTCTGGGCAACAAACATGAATGTTTGCTGCACTGACAGGAGCCCCCGGGCCTGGCCCATATGTGCTGCCGGGCATCATTGGGGTTAGTCCCAACAAATACACAGGTGAAAACCTGAGCCATGCCGCTGTGGGATTTATGTCTCTCTTGATATTCTCCTTGCTTCTTCATTAACCTATGACTGGATCAGTTTCTGATTTCCCCGTGAGTCATTCTGAACGATGTGGGGCTACCCACGTAATGGTTCGTGGGCCGCCCACGTTCACGGGGAGGTAACTGCCATTTTACTCACCCCACCACAGTTGCCGTTACCGCCACATACGCCGCATGCATTGCGCAGGGTTGGTGGTGGAGGCGTAGGGCACGGGAATGAGTGCCATGGTAGAAAGCTCAGCGCCGCGGATAGGCGCAAGAGGGCGGTCTGAGATTCCGGACGTTGCCAGTGATGTCGACGGACTGGATTGGTCGATCGTGGCGGTTGCCACGGGGTAGTGGGGAGCCAGCCCCCTGCCACGCTCTGCTATAAAAGGGAGTGCAGAGGAAGGTGAAAGGACTCACCCACCCACCTCCTTCTTCTTCTTGTGTCTTCTTCCACCATGGTGAGAGGGAGAGGACGCGGTCATGCTCCTATGGTGGCGACAAGGGCCTCATCTCGGTAGCGCATCCTTGCCCCGGCCGGAGACGCGGGGGCAGAATCCAGCGCACAAGGAGGTGCTGCTGGACGTGGATGCGGTCGGCGAGGCCCTCGAGGCCGGGGAGGGCGTGGGGGTGCACTGATCGCCCCTCATCCAGCCCCCTTGGCCCCGATGGAGGGCCATATCGGGGACACACCGCTAGAGCTCATCGTCAGGCTGCGCAGGCCCCCACGCAGCCTCCTTCGACTCCCTACCCCTTTTGCAAGGGTAATGGAGTGGGAACAGCCGCATGGGTTGAAGTTGCACTTGAGGGACTGCTATAATGGCAGCATGCGGTCGGACATTGACTTCCCCGCACCTCACGTGATGCTTTTCCATCGCGGCTGGAAAACTTACGCACGTGCCCCCAGCTTGGCGGAGAGGCACATACTCCATTTTAAGTTAATGGATGCAAATCTCCTCTCCATCAAGGTCTTCGGGTGTTCGAGTGCTTGATTAGGGTGCTGTGCGGAGAGCTCGACCAACGACGAAAGCTCCTCTTCGAGTGACAGCGACGAAGAGGACACTGACGGCAAAGACGATGGCGCAGAGCGGGAGGACGGCGGCTCGGAGTCTAGTTGAGCGCCGGACGCACCATCACCATCAGCTAGGCGCCGGCGGCACCATCATCAGAACCTGGCCTTCTCCCCGGCAGAGCGATTTGCTGGGGGTTTGGGTGTGGATGCCTCTGCCTCCTCCAGCTGGACCCCAGCAGGCTTCCTCGTGGACTCCAGCTTCGTCTTCCATGCCGGTGTCCCTCTTGACGCATTCCGCTGGTCCTGTCGGTGGTGACCAGGGTATCTCCTAGCTGCTCCTTCTGTCCGTCGTCTTCGTCCTCGCCCTCCCGATCTTATTAGGCTGCATCCCACGGGCCCTGATGGGGTCAGGCTGGGATTCTGCCTAGGCACTCCTCTTGCCCTCTTCACCTCCCTCTATAGCTCCTAGGAGGAGAGGGACAAGAAAGGCATTACGGGGCACTTATCTTTTTTCAATCTAAAAATTGTAGGCACTTACCAAACTTTAGCTTAAATTATCTACCCTTTCATCCACATCTGTACCCTGTATGGCTTGTACTTGTTTATCCATGTATTAATGAAAAAAATTATGCTTGCCGGGCACTCGTGCATGTGTCATGTCCATGCTGAGGAATGATTCCTCCATACTTTCAAGTAAACAAGGTTTTAAGGCAAGACACCTTGTCGGTTCCTTCTGTTGCTGCGGCAGGGCTCAGCCTGGCGGGTTAGGAGCGTGGAAGAGAACCGGCCCCCTGTCAACCTTTTTTTTCAAATGCCACTGCGACCAGCCTGACTGAAGTAATCTTCGAATCAAGGGATGGGAGCACAAATGTTTTTTGGGCGACAAGGTTTTTCTACACACAAGTTTTTCACACAGGGTCATGCGATGGATGGTTAGGGGAACTTATCTGCGTTACGCTGTTGGTGATCAAATACGCCAGCTTGTCCTCACTTCCCCCCTTCGGGGAGTTTATCCACGATAGGAGCCCTGTTTGTTAGTACAGGGGAAAACAACATCATACGATCTCATCTATATGATTTAAGAACTATAGCAAAGTCAGACTTAAATAAACATGCATGCAACTTTTAGGCGTCGGCAATTTGTTTTATTATCTTTGCACAAGGTCTATGCCTGGCTTTGTACAAAGGGTTACATGCGCATTGGCAAGGCTTGTAAAACAGGTGGTTGCCGGGAGCTGAGCCCGGCAACCATGCCTTACAGGTAGAACTTGCGAAGATGCTCAATATTTCATGAGTTTTGCAATTTAATGCCATCTTCGGTCTCCAAACAGACTGCGCCAGGTTTGGTGACTTGCACTACCAGGTAAGGGCCTTCCCACTTCGGCGTCAACTTGTTGCAACCCTTGGCGGACTAAAGACGCCTAAGGACAAGGTCGCCTTCCTCAATGCTCCGGGCGTGGATCCTGCGGCTATGATAGCGGCGTAGGGCTTGCTGGTAGCGTGCAGCACGCACAGCGGCACGGAGATGATCTTCCTCAAGGAGCATGGCATTGTCATGCCGGAGCTTCTTTTGCTCTACTTCATCTTAGGCAAGTACTCGAGGTGACCCGTATATGAGTTCCGTGGGGAGCACTGCTTCTGCCCCATATACTAGGGAGAAGGGAGTCTGGCCGGTGGCTCGATTTGGTGTCATCCGGAGGGACCAAAGAACCACCGGTACCTCATCAATCCATTGTCTGCAACATTTCTACAGCTTGTCGAAGGTTCTCGTCTTGAGTCCATGCAGCACTTCAGCATTCATCCTCCCAGCTTGCCGGTTGCTTCAGGGATGAGCAAAAGAGGCAAAAGATACCTTGCTCCCAAGGCTTTGGACGTACTACATGAAGGCGCGGCTTGTGAACTAGGTGTGATTATCGGTGATTACTCTGTTGGGTACTCCAAAATGGCACACCAATCCTTTGAAGAACTTCACAGCTGATTGTTCGGTCACCTTCCTCACTCGCTCCACCTCAGGCCACTTTGTAAACTTGTCAATTGCAACGTACAAGAATTCAAAGCCCCCGGTGGCACGGGAGAAGGGACCCAGGATATCGAGCCCCCAGACCGAGAATGGCCAGGATAAAGGGACCATCTGGAGAGCTTGAGTTGGTTGATGAATGTTTTTGGAATGGAACTGACAGGCTTCACACTTGGTGACGAGCTCAGTTGCTCCTGGAGGGTTGTGGGCTAGTAGAAACCCTACCGGAAAGCTTTTCCAACCAGGGCTCTTGATCCAATGTGAGAGCCACACATACCCCCATGTATTTCTGCCAACAGCTTCAGCCCATCCTCCCCGCAAATGCACTTCAATCTCACCTTGTTTGGCCTCTTTCTATAAAGAGTTTCATCAACAAACTGGTACATACTGGACCGCCGGGCTACTTTTTAAGCTTCTTCTTGCTCTTCGGGAAGTTTTCCTGTTTGAAGGAAATGGACTATGTGCTCCACCCAAGTTGGAGCCTATGGCTCGACAACAAGTACTAAAGGTACCTCCTCATTTGCGGGAGCGCTGACCTCGACCGCAAGAACTTGTGGTTTCACGGGACGGTGCTGGTCACCAACCGAAGTAGTGTTGTTCCCGGGAGCCTCTCTACCAGTGGCTTCGGGAAGCCCTGCCGGGAGATACTTGCCGGAGTCCAACTTTCTCCTTTTTCTAGCCATCATTGAAGGGGACACTGATGGTTGAGTTAGGTGGAGGACAAAAGTTCCTGGTTCCACAGGGAGCTTTTGTGCAGCGCACTTTGACAAGTGATCAGCAATGTTGTTCTCCGCACGTGGCACGTGCTCTGTTTGTAACCCATCAAAGTGTTCTTCCAGCTTTCTCACCTCCTCTACATATGCCTCCATTAACGAACTCTGGTAATCCTTATTGACTTGTCTCACCACGAGCTGCGAGTCTCCACGGATGATTAATTTCTTGATTCCCAACTCCACCGCAATTCTGAGTCCAGCAAGAGACCCTCATACTAAGCAGTGTTGTTGGTGGCCTTCTCCTGGGGAAAGTGCATTTGAACCACATACTTGAGATGCTCTCTAGTGGGCGCAACAAGGGGCACGCCAGCCCCAGCGCCCTGCAACGAGAAGGCACCATCAAAATACATGATCCACTCTTGAGGCGCCTCCCTATCGGGGATAACTGTTTCTGGTATTTCTTCATCTGGAGTAGGCATCCATTCCGCAATGAACTCCGCCAATGCTCTGCTTTGAATAGGTGAGGTATTTTCATACTTCAGGCCAAAGCTTGACAGCTCTAGTGCCCATTCAACTATCCTGCCGGTGGCTTCGGCATTCCTCAGTATGCGCTGCAGTTGGAAACGGGTGACAACCGTGATCTCGTGGGCTTGGAAGTAATGGCGCAGTTTCCTTGAGGCCATATGAGGCCGAAGATCAGCTTTTGTACTCCAGAGTACCTTGACCTAGCCCCTGTAACAGGGAGCTGACAAAGTATTCTGGCCGTTGCACCACTTTCTTCCTTGCCGCAGTTTTGAGATCGCCTTATCTGGCTTGCCCCGCCTCTTCTTGATTAGCGTCTGCCACCATGGGTTCAGTTCCACCCCCGGAGGGCGCAGTTGCTGCAGCTGCTTCCTCATCCACTTCTTGCTGCGCCACCAGCGCAGCACTAACCACTTGATTCGTCACAACTAAATATAGTAACAACGGCTCTTGTGGTTTAGGTGCGACTAAGGTGGGAGCAGAGGAAAGGTAAGCTTTCAGGTCTTGCAGCGCTGCTTCTGCTTCTGGGATCCACTTCATCGGGCCGGCCTTTTTCAAGATTTTAAAGAAAGGCAATGCACGCTCGGCAGACTTGGAGATGGACCTGCTTAGCACGGCAACTCATCTAGTTAAACGCCTCACATCTTTAACAGTCTTGGGTGCCTGTATCTGCTCGATTGCTCTGGTCTTGTCAGGGTTGGCTCTATCCCCCGCTGGGACACAAAGAAAGCAAGGAGCTTGCCGGATGGAACACGAAACACACATTTCTCAGGGTTTAGTTTCAAATTGATCTTGCACAGGTTTACGAAGGTCTCTTCTAAGTCTTGAATGAGTGGTGATCTGTCCTTGGTCTTGACCACTATATCATCCATATAAACTTCTACATTACTGTGCAGTTGGGGCTCAAAACCAACTTGTAATGCTCTTGCGAAAGTGGACCCGGCGCTCTTTAACCCGAAAGGCATTCGTACAAAGCAGTACGTGCCACATGGAGTTATGAACGCAGTCTGCTCTTCATCCTCTTTGGCCATAAATATCTGATGGTACCCGGAGTACGCATCCAAGAAAGATAGAAAATCACATCCTGAGGTGGAATCAACAATTTGATCAATGCGCAGCAGGGGGAAAGGGTCTTTTGACATGCGTTGTTCAGGTCTGTGAAATCAATGCAGAGCCTCCATTTCCCATTTACCTTGCGCACCACCACTGGATTCGCCAACCAAGTTGGATGTAGTACCCCTCTAACCAAACCAGCTGCTTCAAGTTTGTTAATCTCCTCGGCAATAAACTACTACCGCTCTAAAGCTTGCTTTCTGACCTTCTGCTTGATGGGTCGGGCATGAGGAACAAGGTGGTGCTCGATTACCTCCCTGGGAACGCCAGAGATGTCAGACGGTTGCCAAGCAAACACATCGACATTCGCCTACAGGAAGGCAATGAGTGCGCTTTCCTATTTGTCATCAAGGGTGGAGCTGATGGTGAATGTACCATCAACGCCATCATGTCTTGCTGGAACCTTCTTCATGGCAGGTGTAGCCACCTTGTGTCTCTTGATAGTGGAACTCTCCAGCAGGTCATCAATAGGCGTGGCGCACTCCACAGAGGCGCGCTTCCTGAAGTCCTTGCCGGCATCTCTGCTAGCCTTCTTTCCCTTGTTTGTACCCTTGGCGGGAGCTGGGGCGTCAGCTGCCTCAGCTGCTACCGCATCCCGATACATCTGGTCCACGCATATGATCGCATCTTTCTTATCTGACGGGATGGAAATGACACCCATTGGCCCTGATATCTTCAAGGTATTGTAGGCATAGTGAATGCAGCCATGAACTTTGCCAGAGCTGGACGACCAAGAATCCCATTGTAAGGCAGAGGAAGCTCAACAACGTCAAACACGGCCCTCTCGGTCCGGTAGTTCAGTTCCCTGCCAAATGTTACATCCAATGTGATCTTCCCTTTGAGCCGGCACCTGCCGGGGTTGATTCCTTGGAATGTACCCGTGGCCTTGAGTTCTTCATCAGAGATCTGTAGCTTGCCTACAACTTTAGGGGAGATCTGATTCAGCCCAGCCCTGCCGTCAACTAGCATCTTTGTTACCTTGAGGTTGCGGATCGTTGGGGAGACCAACAATGGCAAACAACCTACCGCGGTAGTGCGGTCAGGGTGATGCTCTTCGTCAAAGATGATAGGCATGCGGGACCACTTAAGTGGCCTTCGGGAATCCGTAGTTGGCTCCACGACATTGACCTCACACACCCATTACTTGAGCTGCCGGTGAGAGGAGTGCAAGGATGCACCCCCATCAATGCACATGGCCTAGGTTGCCTTCTGGAATTCTTGCCCACTAGTTTCTTCTTCATCCTCTTCATCACTCCCGTCATCTCCTTCTTTCTTTTCGCGGCCCCTGGCGGGCTTTTCTTTCTGTTGTGAGGTCTTGCCGTGGTGGCCTCCTCTACTGTCGCAGCCTTTCCTGCCAGCGTCCTCTTGGCCTCTTTCCCTGTACGCTTTTCACATTCAGCTTTTTGCTTCTTGACAAGCTACTCAACTTGATGACATTCTTGGAGGTCATGGCCCTTGGTGCGGTGGATTTTGTAGTACGGCCCGTTGGATTGCCCAGCTTTTTCCGTTGCCGTGAGTTCCCGGCAATCAGCGCATGTAGCAGCTCCCTTGCCAGGGGCCTCGGTCATAGTCTTCTTGCTGGCACTAGGATCACCTGAGCTCTCGACGGCCAACACTGTCTTTTCTTTGCGCTTTCTATTGCGCCTCCGGTTCCTCCCCTTTGAGTTGGCAGCACCGTCATCGACATCTGAGTCAATTTCGATGCTAGCCTCCTCTCCGGGGAGTCGCCTCAATTTCTCAGTCCGAGCACACTTATCCGCCAAGGTTTACAGCTCGTTGAGGGTTTTGGGTAGCCGGACATTCATCTTGGCCCGCATCCTTCTATTGCGCACATGGCTGCAGGGTGTATCTCTAGAATGTTACGACGCACTCGATTGAACCTCTGTATATACTTACGCAAGTCCTCCCCTTCCTTTTGCGGAAGGACCTGCAGATCACTGGGCTGTCCAGGCTCTTGGTGGCCACCTATGAAGGCGCCAACGAACTCATTACATAAGTCTGCCCATGATGAAATGGAGTTTTCTGGCAGGTGCATCAGCCATGATCTCATGTTTTGCTTAAGTGCCAAAGGGAAATAGTTGGCGAACACCTTCTCATCTCTGCCCCCGGCGGCTTGAACAGAAATTGTATATATGCTCAGAAACTCTGCCGCGTTTAACTTTCCGTTGTATTTTTCTGGCAGCTCAGGCTTGAAGACGCGGGCAGATGGCCAGCGGACCTGCCGCAGCTCACGAGTGAAGGCAGGGCACCCAACCTCGAAGGGCAATTACCCACCAATACTGGGTGTGGGCTCGTCATTGTCTGGGCCATTGCGCCTGTTAGATTGACGGCGTGCCTCTCGGCATCGCTCTATGGTGATGCGTGCATCTTCTTTCCGCCTTTCTTCCAGAACTTGCCGCTTATCACGATAGGTTCGTGGGTCAGACGAAGCCATCGATTTTTCATCGGGCTCGTCGGCCCATTGAGCTCGCCGAGGTTGCTATTGGGCCTGCTATCGCGGAGGGGATTGCGCTGTTGGCGCAGCCTCCTCAACACGGCCAACGCCTCGGGGTGCCGTCGCTGTTCGCCGGCATCGTGACGGCTCCGCATGCTGTGATTTATCGGCCTCAGTAAAGCCAATTAAACTCTGGATGGTGGCCCTCCACTCGTCGATCTTGTCAGCCGTTGGTGGAAAGTTCAACAGAAGCTGGGACCGCGTGATTGCTTCCGCGGCCAAGCTCGGCATGGCTAACGAAGCAGACTGCAACGTCGCTCGACTCCTGGTGGAAACAACAGGAGCGTCGCCGCATTCTTGCCTTCGTGGACTGGTAGCCAAGGCGGTCTGGTGGTGAGTGGGGCGTGTCAGGGGATCGACGGCCCCATTCGGTGCTCCGCCTTGCCCATCTCGCTCCGGGTAAGGCGCGCGCTTCGAAGCCGCGCCTGTGATGGGCAGAACTAGAGAATCGTGGTTTGCGCCTGAGCAGGTGTTGCTGTTACGACTACATCCGCCAGTGCGGCGGGGAAGTGGAGACTGGGCGTCCACTCCACCCACAGCTTCCGGGCCAAGCTCGTCGGGACGCTGCTGAGGTGGCCCATCTCCGGTGTTCCTTGCTCCAACTTCGGCCGTGGGGGACACAACGGCGGCGCCGCCTCCACCGGTTGTGTCAGCAGCAGTACCTGCCTCACCCAATGCTGCCGTGGTGCCGATGGCGTCTATGGCTGCGTGCAAGGGGGCCTTCGGAGTGGAGGGATGCGCGGTCGCGCCGGGTTTCTTCTTAGGCGCCATGGATGGAGAAGATGATGATCAAGATCGACGCGTTGTTCACAACTTCGGGTTCGTGCAAGCGATACCTACCCTACCTGGCGCGCCAAAGATGTCATGGACGGACACGATCACCTATGGGGCAAGGAGCCCCTTGTGGTTTGGCATGGGGGAGATCACGTCGCATAAAGAGCAGAAGCCATGAGGCAGCAAGATGACGAGGACTCTGGTCGCTTTTACCCAGGTTCGGGCCGCTGAGAAGCGTAAAACCCTACTCCTGCTTTGGTGGATTGGATGGAGGAAACACCACAGCACGCAGTGCTCAAGCCCGGTAAGGTGGCCTCGGGGAGAGCTGTTACTCGCGTACAAGTGTGCAAGGGTCTGAATCCCTTTCTAGGTTGCCTTGGCCTCCTTTTATAGCTCAAGGGGTAACCACAATGGTAAAACAGTCCTTATCCTGTGATTAGATAGCTAACAGTGCTATCATACCTAACTCTGGCAGTTAGGACAAAGCACATTAAATACACTGCTAGGTGTCATGTTGAGGGTGAAACCTGGCAAGCTTGCCGTGCCGCTTAATCATCTTCTGCTTATTATCTTGACACGCATCTGGACAGGTGTCATATGAGTGTGATCTGTCTCCCAACGAGCTGCCACGTGCTCAGTGGAATCCACTTAATCATCTAGAGGCTTGACACCGCATTGATAAGTGATTTGCGTTGTGGTGCGGTGGAGCGGTGGTGCCTTGGCGTGAGTTCTTGCCCTTGGCGGCCCCGGCATGCCTGCCGGGGCAATCTTGGACTTGCCCTTGGGGTGATCTCGACCTGGTCGGGCTCTCCTGCCCAACAAGGGAGGCCTTCCCATGGTGGTGTTCTGCTGTTTTGTATGCTGACTTGGTCTTCTTGATCCGCTGCTTGATCTCACAAAGAGTAGTTTCTCTGACTTGGCCTTGCTTTGTACGTTGGTGCCGGACATGTGATGCCAGCACGCCTATGTATAAGTCCGGGCAACAAACGTGAATGTTTGCTGCTCCGACAAAGAACTAGGGAATTTGAGGAAGCCCATCATTGGAATATACAAGCCAATTCTATAATAAAAAATCCCCACTAGTAATATATGAAAGTGACAAAATAGGAGACTCTCTATCATGAAGAACATAGTGCTACTTTGAAGCACAAGTGTGGAAAATGATAGTAACATTGTCCCTTCTCTCTTTTTTCTCCTTTTTTTATTATTTTTTGTTGGGCGCTTCGGCCTCTTTTTATTTTCTTTCTTTTTTTATTTTTGTCCGGAGTCTCATCCCTACTTGTGGGGGAATCATAGTCTCCATCATCCTTTCCTCACATGGGACAATGCTCTAATAATGATGATCATCACACTTTTATTTACTTACAACTCAAGAATTACAACTCGATACTAGAACAAAAATATGACTATATGAATGCTTCTGGTGGAGTACCGGGATGTGCAATGATCTAGCATGACATGTATAAAAAATATGAACGATGTCCAAGCCATAAATACTATGTCAAATATATGATCATGCAAAGCAATATGACAATGATGGTATGTTTCATAATAAAATTGAACGGTGGAAGTTGCATGGTAATATATCTCAGAATGGCTATGGAAATGCCATAATAGGTAGGTATGGTGGCTGTTTTGAGGAAGATATAAGGAGGCTTATGTGTGAAAGAGAGTACCATATCACGGGGTTTGGATGCACCGGCGAATTTTGCACCACAACTCAAGGTGAGAAAGCGCAATGCACGGTAGCGAAGCGGCTAGCAAAATGCGGAAAGGTGAGAGTGCGTATAATCCATGGACTCAACATTCGTCATAAAGAACTCACATACTTATTGCAAAAGTTTATTATCCCTCGAAGAAAAGTACTACTACACATGCTCCTAGGGGGATAGATTGGTAGGAAAAGAACAGCGCTCATCCCCAACCGCCACTCATAAGGAAGACAATCAATAATAAATCAAGCTCCAATTTCATCGCATAATGAGAGACCATACGTGCATGCTTCGGGAATCACAAACCTTAACACAAATATTCTTAATAATCCACAATTACTCACTAGCATGACTCTAATATCACCATCTATATATCTCAAAATAAATACAAGGAATCAAACTTCTCATATATTCAATGATCTTCATTAAAGTTTTTATTATATCCCTCTTGAATACCCATCATATTAGGACTAAATTTATAACCTAAGCAAATTGCCATACTATTTATAAGATTCTCAGAATAATATAAGTGAAGCATGAGAGTTCATCAATTTCTTCAAAATATAACCACAGTCGTGCTCTAAAAAATATAAGTGAAGCACTAGAGCAACTACCTAGCTCAAAAAATATAAGTGAAGCACATAGAGTATTCTAATAAATTCATAATTAATGTGTGTCCCTCTCAAAAGGTGTGTCCAACAAGGATGATTGTGGCAAACTAAAAAGCAAATAAAGGAAAGACACATATAATACAAGACGCTCCAAGCACAACACATATCATGTGGTGAATAAAAATATAGCCTCAAGTAATTTACAGATAGATTGTAGACAAAAGAGGGGATGCCATCCAGGGCATCCCCAAACTTAGATGATTGGTTGTCCTTGAATATTACCTTGGGGTGCCTTGGGTATCCCCAAGCTTAGGCTCTTGCCACTCCTTTTTCCTCAGTCCATCGAAACTTTAGCCAAAACTTGAAAACTTCACAACACAAAACTCAACTGAAAACTCATGAGATCCGTTAGTATAATAAAACAAATCTCAACTTTTAGGTACTGTTGTAAACTCATTCCAATTTTACATTTGTATTATATCTACTGTATTTTAACTTCACCATGGTTCATACCCCCCGATACTACCCGTAGATTCATCAAAACAAGCGAACAACACAATGAAAACAGAATATGTCAAAAATAGAACAGTCTGTAGAAACCCGAATTAAGCTCATATTTTTGTAACTCCAAACATTCTGAAAAATTAGGATGACATAGTAAATCTGTATATCAATCTTGTGTAAAAAAATCATAACTTTTCCATGTTCCAGCAAATTTTAACAATTCTGCTACTGGACGCAAAAGTTTCTGTTTTTTCTCAGAATCAAATCAACGATCTTCCAAATCATCCCAAAGGTCTTACTTGGCACAAAAACTAATTAAAATACTAAAACACAATCATAACAGAAGTATAATTGCATATTTATTGAGAAACATAAGAAAAAGCAAAAACATAAAATAAAATTGGGTTGCCTCCCAACAAGCGCTATTGTTTTACGCCCCTAGCTAGGCACATTGCATAGATCTAGGTATTGTCATCTTTGGTATTCAATACATAAGTATCCCTCATAAGAGATTCATATAGAAACTTAATTTTATTTCTTGGAAAGTGTTCCATGCCTTTCCTTAATGGAAATTGAAATCTAATGTTTCCTTCTTTCATATCAATAATAGCACCAGTCGCTCTAAGAAAAGGTCTACCAAGAATAACGGGGCATGTAGGATTGCAATCCATATCAAGCATAATAAAATGTACGGGCACATAATTCTTATTTGCAACTATAAGAATATCATTAATTCTACACATATGTTTCTTAATAGTAGAATCCGCTAAGTGCAAATTTAAAGAACAATCATCAAGTTTATGGAAACCTAGCACATCACATAAAGTTTTTGAAATAGTGCAAACACTAGCACCCAGATCACACAAAAGCATTGCACTCATAATTTTTAATATTAATTTTAATAGTATGTTCCCATTCATCATATAGCTTTCTAGGGATTGAAACTTCTAATTCAAGTTTTTCTTCAAAAGATTTCATCATAGCATCAACGATATGTTTAGTAAAAGCCTTATTTTGATTTTAAGCATAGATTGTAACAAGGAAATACACTCAATCAAAGAACAATTATCATAATTAAATTCCTTCAAATCCAAAAGAGTGGGCTCATCACTAGTTAAAGTTTTGACCTCGCCAAACCCACTTTTGTCAATTTTTTCATTAAGATCTTCACCCTCCAAATTATTGGGACACCTTCTAGCTAAAGTTGACTCCTCTCTGGTCCCTTATTTATCAAGTTTTATATTAGCAAAAAAAGATTCAATAGGAGTCATACCAATCACTTTAAGATCTTCAACATGATTCTCCGAAAAACTAGAAGAACATACTTTTTCTAGCGATTCTCTCTTAGCTCGCATCCTAGCGGTTCTCTCCCTACTTTCATTAATAGAAATTTGAATAGATTTCAGAGACTAATTAATATCAAGCTTGGGTGGCATAGATCTAATCTTAAAAAGAATTAATCTCATGAGAAATTATATCAATGTTTCTAGCCACATCATCAATTTTAAGCAATTTTTCTTCTACCATAGCATTGTAAATCTGTTGGGAGTTAGTAAAATCTTTAATATTATTCTCAAGATCAGAGGGTATATTATTATAATTTCCATAAGAATTGTTGTAGGAATTAGCATAATTATTAGTGGAATTACTAGGAAACGGCCTAGGATTAAAATTACTTCTATAAGCGTTATTACCAAAATTGTTCCTACCAACAAAATTCGCATCCATAGATTCATTATTATTATCAAGCAAAGTAGACAAAGGCATATCATTAGGATCAATAGGAGCACTCTTTATAGTAATCAATTTCATAAGTTCATCCATCTTTCCACTCAAAGTATTAATTTCTTCAATAGTATGCACTTTTTTATTGGTAGAAGATCTTTCGGTATGCCATTGAGAGTAATTTGCCATAATATTATCTAGGAGTTTAGTAGCTTCTCCTCATGTGATTTCCATGAAAGTAACACCTGTGGCGAAATCTAAAAGATTTCTAGATGCAAAATTTAATCCCGCATAATTTCTTTGTCTGATCATCCATAAACTTAAACCATGAGTAGGGAAATTTCTTATCATTAACTTCATCCTATCCCATGATTGTGCAACACGTTCATGATCAAGTTGCTTAAAATTCATTATATCATTCCTAAGATAGATGATCTTAGCGGGAGGAAAATACATGGAAATAAAAGCATTCTTACACTTATTCCTTGAACCAAGTTTTAGCACGATCTCGTAGTGAGAACGGAAATAGCTTCAATTTGACAATATCATTATCCACATCTTTTTTCTTTTGCATATCACACTATTCAATGAAATTATTAAGATGGGATGCAGCATCTTCATTAGGACTACCAGAAAATTATTCTTCCGTAACAAGATTCAACAAAGCGGCATTAATTTCATAAGCTAGTGGCGGGAGCAATCGGAGTACTAATAAAATCATTATTATTAATGTTGGAAAAATCACACAACTTAGTGTTTTCTTGAGATATCGTGATACCGAAAGCAATCTAGCACACCAGCAAACAAGAAGCAAACGAAAAGAAGGCAAATAAAAAGGCAAATGTTTTTGTAGTTTTTTTGAAAATGTTTTAGAAGTGGGAGAGAGGAAAACGAGAGGCAAATGGCAAATAATGTAAATGCAAGAGATGAGAGTTTATGATAGGTACTTGGTAGGCTTGATGTAGATCCTCCCCGGCAATGGCGCCAAAAATTCTTCCTGCTACTTCTTGAGCTTGCGTTGGTTTTTCCCATGAAGAGGAAAGGGTGATGCAGCAAAGTAGAGATAACTATTTCCCTCAGTTGAGAACCAAGGTATCAATCCAGTAGGAGGAACACACAACTCTCCAATAGTTGTATCTACACGAACAAACCAATACTTGCACCCAACGCGATAAAGGGATTGTCAATCCCTTCACGGTTACTTGCAAGGATGAGATCTGATAGTGATAGATATAAAAGATAAGTAAAAGTACGAAATAAGATAAAAGTAAATAAATTGCAGCAAGGTATTTTTTGTGTTTTTTATTTTGTAGATATGAAAATAATATGATAAAAGATAGACCCGGGGGCCATAGTTTTCACTAGAGGCTTCTCTCTTGAAAGAAAGCATATGGTGGGTAAACAAATTACTGTTGAGCAATTGATAGAAAAGCTCATAGTTATGATGATATCTGAAGCAATGATCATGTATATAGGCATCACGTTGCTGACAAGAAGACCGACTCCTTCCTGCATCTACTACTATTACTCCACACATCGACCACTATCCAGCATACATCTAGTGTATTAAGTTAACAAGAACGGAGTAACGCCTTAAGCAAGATGACATGATGTAGAGGGATAGATCAAATCTATATGAACAAGCCCCATCTTTGTATCCTTAGTGGCAACAATACAAATACGTGTCATGTCCCTTTCTGTCACTGGGAATAAGCACCGCAAGATTGAACCCACTACAAAGCACCTCTCCTGTTGCAAGAAAAATCAATCTAGTTGACCAAACCAAATCAGTAGATCGGAGAGAAATACAAAGCTATCTTAATCATGCAAAAAAGAGTTCAGAGAAGACTCAAATATTATTCATAGATAATCTGATCATAAACCCACAATTCATCGGATCTCAAGAAACACACCGCAAAAGAAGATTACATCAAATAGATCTTCAAGAACATCGAGGAGAACATTGTATCGAAGATCAAAGAGAGAGAAGAAGCCATATAGCTACTAGCTATGGACCTGTAGGTCTGTGGTAAACTACTCACACATCATCGGAAGGGCAGCAAGGTTGATGTAGAAGCTCTCCATGGTCGAATCCCCCTTCGGTAGAGTACCGGAAAGGGTCCCCAGATGGGATCTCACGAAGGCAGAAACTTGAGGCGGCGGAAAAGTATTTTTGGTGTGCCCTCTGGTCTAGGGGGGATATTTGAGTATTTATAGATGAAGAATTAGGACTGGAGGAGCAACAGGTGGCCCACAAGCCTAGGGGATGCCCCCCTAGGGTGCGCCCTCCGAGCTTGTCGTCTCCTCGTGGCTCTTCTGGCCTCCTCCCGAAGCTTCCAGGGTGTCTTGTGGTCCAAGAAAAATCGTCAAGAAGTTTCATTCCATTTGGACTCCATTAGGTATTTATTTTCTGTAAAGACCAAAACAAGGAAAAAACAGCAACTGGCATTGGGCACTAGGTTAATAGGTTAGTCCCAAAAAATGATATAAAATAGCATAATAATGCATATAAAACGACCAATGTTGATTATATAATAGCATCGAACAATCAAAAATTATAGATACATTGGAGACGTATCATCGCTCAGCCGAGCTGCAATCCTGTCATTCGCGAACTACACGGACTCGCCGATCGAGCTGCAATCCCGTCATACACGAACTGCATGGGCCAAGTAGTGAGAGGGAAGGGAGCCTGGGCGCGTTGAATTTCGCCGAGAGGTGGAAGCAGCAGTCGTTGGGGTCGCCGTAGATAGATACATGGCGCGCTGGCGGATCCTGGATGGGAATTGGGGAGGGAGGCGGTGGTAGAGGTCGGCTCATCGATCCCGTTGCCAGGCGGCGTGGCTGGTCCGGAACCGCCCGGATCTATCCCGGGTGCGGGGAGGGGGTGGTACGTAGCAACAGTGCAGGGGCCGTGGAGGCCCGCCGCCGCGGGGCGGCGTGGGGTGCCGGAGAGGTGGAGGCCAGCATCACAGGGCGGGGTCATAGTCGTGGCCTGGGTGGGGCGCCGTTGTGGCACGGGGCTGGGGCTGCCGAGGTCGGCCTTCGCGGGGAGGGGGGTGGGGGAGCCATGGCTGGAGTTGGGCGGGCCATGGGAGGCCAGGTGAGGAAGATTAGGAAGTGGATCGGGGGGTGGTGGGGTGGGATCGTGTGTTGGGGTAGGGAGGAAGTGGTCGGGTGTGGCTGGATCGGGTGGAGGGGCGTGGCTGTTGCTGGAGTTGTTTCTGATTCGAGAAGTGTTAGCAGAATAAGCCCACGTGTTAGGAGAATAAGACTCTTATATATATATATATATATATATATATATATATATATATATATATATATATATATATATATATATATATATATCCTGTTACCCCTCGGCCCTATAAGGGCGCGACGCGCCAACAGCCTACACCATAGAAACTACCCGACCCACCCCCAACTTAACCCGCCTCCTACCACTGGAGGCAGCCGTCGCAGGCGAGCGAGCGATGACGGCAGCCAGAGCGAGGGAGCCCGCGGCGCCGTGACGAGTCGCTCCTCCACCGCCGGATCCATGACCTACTCCGCCGCCTCCTCTCCTCTTCCGTGGATCTCACCGTGAACAAGCGTGCGACGGCGGTAGCCTGAGCAAGGGAGGCCTCTACGGTGTGGAGGGTTGCCGCCGGATCCGGTGACGCCGTGAAGGTGGTTGCGCCCCCTCCCTCACCACCCAAGCTCCTTCCATCGGGATCAATGGCACCACCTGCAAAACTCATCCCCAAATGCTGTCCCCACCAGCAAGAAGACCATGCCGCCGTCAGTGAGCAGGACGACAGGTTTGTCGGCGTCTATTTTCAAGTGATTCCCTATTTCCCCTACAAAACTTGATGAACTTCCGATTTTGAGAAACTGATGGTGTTGAATCTGATTAAAAAACAAAGGCTCAGTCCAATGCTCATGCGTGTGATTTGTGAGAAAAAGCCCGCTAGATCGCTCAGTTCAAACACGAGATTCGTGTGATGTCACACTATAAATTCATCAGTCCTACTTTTAAAAAGCATATACCCCGTGTTGTACTATAAGTTCTATGATGCAAAAGCAGATAGTACATCACATATGCTTACATCGGTTCATTGCGTCCCTGCCACTTGATACACAATTTTGATGTCAAGGTTACTATCAGTACCTCTATTGTGCTTGCATCAGTTTGAGTAAAAGACATAAAGTTATGCATAAGTTCAGGTAGCTTAATCAGTTCACATAAAGGTTCAACTACCACTGCAAGTTATATGTTGAGATTACTAATAGTACATGTCATGTAGATGCATCAGTTCGAACGAGGAAAGACTGTTGTTGAAAAGATTAAATACACCTGTTATACAGTAAGTTCAATGATACAGAAACTGGGAGTACTTCTAATGTAGATGCATCAGTTCCAGTGGAAAACAAAAGACATGCATCAGTTTTATACCTACCAACTACTCCCAAGTTCAATGTTCGGGTTACTAGCATTACACCAAATGTGCATGCATCAGTTTTAGGGGAAAACATAAAAAACATGCATAAGTTCATTAACCCACAGCGATGCATCAGTGCTAGCAGTACATCAGTACATCAGTGCTAAACATGTCCATCCATTAGTTCAACTGAAAGTACATCAGGGAGAATAGACACAAAGTTTAATAACGCCCAATGATGCAAGGTCAATTTATACGTTACCTTCAGTACATGACATGTTACCATCAGTTATAGGAGAAAAGCCAGAAAGATTAATCCTAAAAGTGTTGAATGTCATTGTAGAAACATGCAAGATGGCACACGCAGGGAGTGTTTGATGAGCCAAGTGGATATGAGGCGCCACCTGGTTGGGTAACACCAGAAATAGCCCCCAGATACTTAAACTATACAGGCAGATTTCAAGCTACACCAGAATCATCAGAAGCACAGTTTGGTTCTTCTCTGCACCTAACACCGCTTACTGGGAATGCAAGCTTTGCCACTGCCGGGGTGCAATAAGGTCCAGAATGTCCCCGACAACAAATGTTTTCCTTCCCTGGCTCATGCAGAAAGGCGAGGACACCCAGGCTTCCATCAGTCGCTCCATCAACATCAATCATCCGTACTGCAAAAGCGGTTGTGATGGGAAGACCAAGCCAAAGAGATAGGAATGTTTACCAATCTAGCAGGGTGCAAAGTAGCAGACATGAGCCGTATAGACAGGAGCCACCTCACAACAAATATGAGCAAAGACGTTGTACAATGAGAGACGAAGAGCTTCATCAACATTGCTCCCTCCAAGAGATGCATTACTGCATGTGCCGAGGGTGACACCACCCGCGCCCATACACCAGGGTGAACAGCAAACACCGAAAGCAGCACAGAGCTATACACATGTAAGTATCCATTTAGAAAAAACATACTAGCACAGTCCATACCATAGTACTATGACGACCCCATCTAACATTTTCATCACCGTGTTTTGTTTGCTCACTATTGCGTGCAGCACCCTACCATTGAAGCTTATGTTCTGCCAAGGCTAGAGATGCGGTTTGAAACTTTCAAAGAAGCAAAGGACTTCTACAGTGTCTATGCAAGGCACGAGGGTTTTGCTGTCAGGGAAGGTTCTAAGGTTAACAGCAGAGTATACCTTTTGTGCACGTGTTATGGAGTCTATGAATCGAAGGTTTCAGATGCAAATAGACAAAGGAACAAGACCACTGCTAGGACTAACTGCAAGGGTAAAATGAGGCTGAAGAAGGAAAAGGATGAAACACTTCCCGTAAAGTAGACATGCTGGGAACACAACCACAGGCTAGTGGTCAGCCCCCAAATGCTTGTCTTCTTACACTCCCACAAAAACTTTGACACCACAATCATAGAGTACGTCAAGTTCCTGCAGTTCAAAGGCATTGAACACGCGAAAATCATGAGCATACTAAGAGGCGATGACCCTGGTGGCTACTTCCTCGAAATGAACACACGAGACCTGATTAACGCGTAGGTACAAACTTGTTCTCCTCCAGACCCCCTCCCTCATTTTCCTCTATCAGTTCAAACCAATTACGCAATGCATGACCTGATGCTAGTTCAACATGCATTTTCACTGACCTTTCACTTCTAATATGCAGGAAAGCAAAGAATTCAAGGATGGATGATGTGGACGATGTCCTAAAGACTATCAACTTCCTTAGGAAGATGAAAGCGATAAACAAGGAATTCTTCTGCGACATACAGCTTGATGAGTCCGACGGGGTGAAGAACATATTCTGGGCGAACGCAAGCTGCCGAGGGGCATACCAAGACTTTGGTGATTGTGTGACGTTTGACACCACATATAAGACCAACAAGTATCATATGCCACTTGGGGTGTTTGTGGGTACTAACAACCATTTGCGGACTACATTCTTTGCTTTCACCCTGATAAGAGATGAGGATGCAGATCCATTTAGGTGGCTATTCAAAACATTTTTAAGGTGCATGAGAGGGAAGGCTCCGACATGCATCCTCACAGGTACGACTGCTAACCAAAAAAAGAAAAAACACAGTAAAATTGTGGTGTCAGTTCTATTTTTATATATGCACTAGGATCCGCTGACCACTCCATGTCTCTTTCTCATTACCAGACCAGTGCCTGGCAATGGCTTTGGTGATCCCAGATGTTTTCGGAAACACAGTACACAAGCTATGCCACTGGCACATTATGAAGAAGTACAGGGAACACCTCGCGTACCTGTACAACCTCCACAAAGACTTTAAGGATGAATTCACAGCAATCCTCAAATGGCCCCTCATGCCAACTGAGTTTGAGGCTGCCTGGAAAGCACTCATGGATAAGTACAATCTCCATAACGAAGCCACGATGGTGTCAATGTGGAACGAGCGGGAGAAATGGATATCAACTTACTTCAAAGAAATTTTATGTGCCAAAATGACATCCACACAACACAGAGAGAGCATGAACTATGTGCTCAAGAAGAACTTCGTAAATGAGAGACAAAGCCTGCACCACTTTGTCAGCTAGGTGAACACCTCCGTTAAAACCAGGAGGCAGAAAGAGAACGAGGAGACAATGGGTAACCGGGTATAGCTCTATCACCTGTCGTAAGACAAGAACATGCTTAGTAAAGTAATTCTTTCTTTCTTAGACAAGTTTTTGCTGCGAGAAAACTAATATTTTGTTCATCACTCTTGCTTGCGCAGAAAGAACAAAACACGCCGACCCTCTATGGGTTCGACACTCAGATGGCAAAGCTTTACTCACGAGGTGTGTACAATGAGATCAGAAAGAAGCTAAAACTGAGCACCCTCTTTACGGTGATGGAGACGGATGAGCCTACAAATTACCTTGTGCGCTACAACAACCCTCAAAAATAGTTTGCGTGGTCACAACACATGTTCCAGGTGGTTGCAGACCCCGTGGGAGAAATATACGACTACGAGTGCAAGCTGTGGGACCACACAGGTGAGGACTAAAAAAGATGTTACAAACTGTAGTAAATTTTCTTGTCAGTTTTTGTTCGATTGAATGATGGAAAACATGCACCTCTTCCAAAAAAAAGGTATTTTCTTCCTGCATGTCCTGTGCATGATGCAGTCAAATAAGGCTGGCAACGTTCCGGAGAAATACATCATCAAGAGATACACCAAACGCCCGAACATCCAGCCAACCTTCAACAGAGATGACTTGAGGACAATAGAGTCTAACAAGGCCTCCCACTACTCCATTGAAAGCGCACTGCTGCAGCTAAACATGAGGGTACAAAGAAAAAGCTTAAGAAGCCAAGAGCAAATGGCGAGGGCACGGGTCGTCCTGGAAAGTCTTGAACAAGAACTCAACGCCATGCAATCTGCTGCAATTGGAGATGACGCGGACAACGAAGCAGAAAAAATTGACCATGATGTCGCTACAAACTTATCTGAGATGAACCATCTAGGAGCTATTAACAGCTACGACAACATGGAGGAGCAGCATCAACAACAAGAGCCTGCCCATGTGCACACTTAAGAGCAGCAACATGCTCACGTGCAAGATCATGAGCTTGATGGTGTTGTAGGCGAACAATATGACAACAGGAGATCCTACCAGTAGTAGAAGAAAAGGGTAATTAAACTGCCCATATTCTCATGCTCAAAGAGGAGGAAGAGTAAGACGCCAGCAGCGAAAGCAGCAACCAACAAGCCATCGCGCCCCGTCAAACGTGTGGAATTCGGCCCGGACAGCAAACCTCTCGGGATAAGGGCATCCGGTGTCGGCAATGTGGTGACCAATCATAATGCACGCACATACCCACACCGCACAGATGCCATCATCGATAAGCAAAAGCTACAGAAGAAGATCGGAGCCACCCAGGTTTCTACAACTGGAGATGACACACGTAAAAGCCACATTTGCGGCAAGTGTGGGGGTACTGATGGACATAATGCCCGCACATGCAAACTGGACAAGGGCAATGGCACTGAACAGAAACATGGCAAGGTCCAGAGTTCCAAAAAATCAAAAGAAGAGGATGAAGAAGAAGAGTTTGATGAGAATGACGACCAATCAGATGAAGACAATGAAGATGACAGTATTGGGGATGAGGAACCTGAAACTCAAGATGAAGCTGCCAAGGCTCAAGTAGGAAAGGGCGCCGACAAGGGACAACATTCGCAGCTAGTTATAAGGAGCTCAAGACTGAAGAATCCATAGTGGTTGTGTGATACGTCTCCATCGTATCTATAATTTTTGATTGTTTCATGCCAATATTATACAACTTTCACATATTTTTGGCAATTTTTATATGATTTATTGGACTAACCTATTGATCTAGTGCCCGGTGCCAGTTCCTATTTGTTGTATGTTTTTTGTTTCACAGAAAATCCATATCAAGCAAAGTCCAAACGCGATAAAAATTCACAAAGAATTATTTTGGAATATTTATGATTTTTGGGAGGTGGAATCAACGCAAATGGGGGCCCACAGTGACTACAACCCACCAGGGCGCGCCGGACACCCCCTGGCGCGCCCAGGTATCTTGTGCCCTCCTCGAACGTCGGTTGGGGCACTTCGTCTGGCGCAATAAAGATAATTTATGGAAAAAAATCGTGTAAAAATTTCAGTGCAATCGGAGTTACGAATCTCTGGGAATTTAAGAAAGGGTGAAGGGCCAGATCTGGGGAAGGCGAAACAGAAGAGAACAGAGAGGGAGATCCAATCTCGGAGGTGCTCCCGCCCCTCCGCCACCATGGAGGCCATGGACCAGAGGGGGAACTCTCCTCCCATCTAGGGGGAGGCCAAGGAAGAAGAAGAAGGAGGGGGGCTCTCTCCCCCAGTCTCCCGGTGGCACCGGAGGGCCGCCAGGGCAAGGATTGTGACGGCGATCTACATCAACAATCTTGCTACCGTCAACACCAACTTTCTCCATCTCTATGAAGCGGTGTAACAACCCTTCTCCCCACTATAATCTCGACTTAAACATGGTGCTCAACTCCATATATTATTTCCCAATGATCTATGGTTATCCTATGATGTTTGAGTAGATCCGTTTTGTCCTATGGGTTAATCGTGATCTTGGTTGGTATGATTGTATATTTTATTTATGGTGCTGTCCTACGGTGCCCTCTGTCTCGCACAAACGTGAGGGATCCTCAATGTAGGGTGTTGCAATATGTTCATGGCTTTGCTTATTGTCAGTGTTGCGGGGGTGACAACAGCCTAAACACGGATAACTGGGTTATGGCGTATGGGAGTAAAGAGGACTTGATACTTAATGCTATGGTTGGGTTTCACGACCTTAATGATCTTTATTAGTTGCGGATGCTTGCTAGAGTTCCAATGATAAGTGAATATGATCCAAGTAGAGAAAGTATGTTAGCTCATGCCTCTCCCTCATATAAAATTACAAGAATGATTACTGGTACTTGTTATCGATTGCCTAGGGACAAATGACTTTCTTGTTGACAAAAGCTATCCACTTTTATTATCTCGCAATTTATTCATAGTTTTATTCTCGCAAAGTACTCATAGTTTTATTCTTGCAAAATAGTTTTATACTTGTTTTAGGTAAAGCAAACATCAAGTTTGCGTAGAGTTGTATCAGTGGTCGATAGAACTTGAGGGAATATTTGTTCTACCTTTAGCTCCTCGTTGGGTTCGACACTCTTATTTATCGAAGAAGGCTAAAAATGATCCCCTGTACTTGTGGGTTATCATTGTGCTGCTCCATTAATTCAAAAATAAGCTTGTACTCTTGGTCCGCTCAGTACACAATGAAGAATCGTATTAGAAACACTGTCATTACAAAAACTTATTTAGCTTTATTATCGATTTCTGGTTCAGTACTATAGTTAAGATACCATTTGTGCTTTGTGCCCGCTGGACCAGCGACATTATTATGTAAACCATTTCATAAACCTTTTGAATGCACTCACAAATATATTTGAATTTATCTGGATTTCTGTACCGTTAACATTACTGTCGACCAGTAACTCAGCATTTAAAAAAATCAAAACTCTAATAGTACATCAGTACTACTAAGTCTGTCATGTCACTTCAAGGCAGAGCAACCAAACACACCCATGAACACCTCAAAAAACATTTTTCAAGAACTATGACTGGTCTGCCAATCCTAGTGCAGAACGCCCATCAGTACAGAAAAGAATGACCTAAAGCAAATAGAAAAGTTGGAAGTACAATATAATACATCTGTACTGATGAAAAACTAAATTATTTGTAAAAAATACTTTCAAAAATTATGTTGATTTAAACAATGATTTCAAAAAACAAGGTTTAAAAAAAATTAGCATCACACACAATATAAAAGAGAAAATCTTCTCAAAACAACGACACAGGGCTGGCGTGAGACAAAAATAATACACTTGTATTGGTTAGTTCAACCACACGCCAATCACCTCTCCAAATATTCGACACTCAAAACAGTACAAAATGCCATCATTACTGACCCTGAGGCGTGCAAGTGGGATAAGCAACTGGTAAGTACACCTTGACAAGACTGGTAAGTGCGACCAGTAAATACCCCTGCAAAGAAATTGGCTTGGACGAGTGGTTTTTCCAAGCCACCGCCTGCGCCACCCACTGGGCCGTTGCCACGACGGACTACAATGGTGACCCGACAACCAATACCCCCATGTCCGTGATGAACCGCCTCCCCCACGTCCCAAACCACGCCTTGAAATACCCCCATTCACCTCCATCTCTACCTCACTGCCGCTCCATCTCCACTACCAACTCCCCGCAACATCTCTCTTTGAAGCCCACTGTCATTCAAGGAGGGCAATGGCAGAGGAATTGTCTGCCAAGAGTCAGCGCGGTGAGACTTCCGACCAGAGCACTAAGTTCGACAACATTCACATCCCCGGTGACAAGCTCGAATACACCGAAACGCTCAAAGAGGTTGAGCTCCACGGCAAGGAGACGCTGGAGGTCGTCTGCACCAGCAATCCAAACAAAGCCGACAAGATGATCAGCAGGCTCTGGATGAGGGCCGGAGTCTTGTATCCTAAATTAATCGGTGTTGATGTGGAGTTCACCAGGGAAGACGAACCTCCACAAAGAGCAGCAGTTCTGCAGTTATGCGTAGAGGAACTCTGCCTGGTATAACACATCACCGCGGCCACAAAATGGTGAACCATCCTACTCATTTAACCTCTTAATGTATCTGTTCAACTGGATGTATTAGTGTACTTTGTATAGTGGATGCACTAGAATACTTTCTGATCTTGATGCACTAGATTAGTTTCTGAACTTGATGTAGTAGATTAATTTCTGAACTTGATGTACTAGTGTAGTTTCTGATCTTGATGCACTACTGTAGTTTCTGATCTTGATGCACTACTGTAGTTTCTGTTCTTGATGCACTAGATTAGTTTATGAACTTGATGTAGTAGAATATTTTCTAAAATTGTTCACCAGATTAATTTCTGAACTTGAAGTACTAGTGTAGTTTCTAAACTTGATGTACTAGTGTAGTTTCTGATCTTGATGCACTACTGTAGTTTCTAATCTTGATGCACTACTGCAGTTTTTGTTCTTGATGCACTAGATTAGTTTCTGAACTTGATGTAGTAGAATAGTTTCTGATCTTGATGCACTAGATTAATTTCTGAACTTGATGTACTAGTGTATTTTCTGAACTTGATGTAATAGTGTAGTTTCTGATCTTGATGCACTACTTTAGTTTCTGATCTTGATGCACTACTGTAGTTTCTAAACTTGATGTAGTAAAGTAGTTTCTGAACTTGACCTGATGTTATTTTCATCAGCAAAAAAATAAGAAATTGGTGAAGTATTGGTGTATGTTTTTTTATTCAACAAAAGAAAACTAAACTAGTACTAAGCACCAGATAGATCATGGATTCAACTGTAGATACCAAAAGAAAAATAACATGGTGCACTTGAATTTAATTTTTGAAATTTGTGTACTAGTTTATGAACTACATTCATCCATGAATTATACTATATAAGCATCTACTACATGGATTCATCACTTGTCAACAAAAAATGGAAGAATTAAATCATCAAAATAATACTAATCTTCAATATGTCTCTCCCCTTGCAGGCCCAAGCGCCTCCATGAGCTCCTGAGGGAGGAAAAGTTGTTCACCTTAGCCGGTTTCAGCATTCAAGGTGACAAAGAGAAGCTGAAGATGTCTAGTTTGGAGATAAACCCCAACAAGTACATCGACATCCAGCGCAACTGGAGAGTTCCATACACTGGGAAGAAGTACGACTCTTTGGCTGATGTTGCAGCCAGCGTGATCCACCCATTCTACAACATGACGAAGGATAAGATCAACAAGGAGGGAGACCATAAACTATGGGGGATCAGCCCATTGCCAGAGAAGCTCATCAAGTACGCATCGATAGATGTGTACGACACCTACAAGTCATGGAAGAATATCGACAACATCAAAACTGGCATGGAAAGGTCAAAAGAGGAGGCAGAGGACCCCTACTATGACTACGAATTTTAGGGATGAAGAGACATCAAAGTCTTCCTTCGTGTTGCTTGTGATTGTCCTTTATCTTGTTTCAAATTTGTAGTTTTCTTTTGTTAGGTTAAACTAGCTTGCTTATGTCATGTGTCGGCGTTCTGGGAATCAGGGTACCCAGACTTGCCTGCCTGCGGCCCACAGCGTGGCTCCATCAATGGCCTGGTACGGCCTATCTGCAGCACCTTCAAGACAAGACCCTAGCGAGGGGCCAAGCCTCGTGAGGCGGGCGACGCCCAGACCTCCGGAGGGAGCGGCCTCCCTAGGCTGGCTCCTGAGGAGCAGAGATTTCTATGCAGGTACCCACCTCATGAGGTGGAGGTGACGCAAGCCATGACAACCAAGGCCAGGCAGGCGCCAGCGAGCGCAGTGCATTAGGTTTCCCCTTTGGTGCTAAGGAGGCAAGCACAAGCGCGGGGTCCCAAGGAATCACCCAAAGGTTTCCATTCCCGTGCAATGAGACCAAGACGGTCAGAACAGCAGGACGGATGTCATCACCGAGCCAACCGCAGCGTCATGACGAGAGGCTTTGCAGGCGAAGACCACCTTTCGTCAGGATAAGATGTACTACTTGTCCCCCTTCAAAATTGGCCGCTGTGGGATCCCTTCCCGCCTTCGTTTTGGGAAGAGGACTAAGGCCACTATAAGTATAAGCTCGCCACCACCGTAGGAGGGGATCTGATCCAGAGACACCTCACCAGCACACCCACACTAGAGTAGACCTCGTGAGGTTGTTCTTCCCTTGTACAAGTTCATCCTCAGCCACTCGTGAGGCAAATCCACCACAAAGAAGGAGTAGGGTATTACACTGCAAGGTGGCCCGAACCTGGGTAAACTATCGTGTCCATCTTCTTCCTTGTTCATCGAGCTAGGCTGTAGGGCAACGCGTTTGGTTGGCTGGAAAGGTTGAGTTCTTCGCACACACCCCATAGTTCGAACCTTCCTTTGGGTCTGCGGAGCCCTGAATCCGACATTTGGCGTGCCAGGTAGGGGCGTGTCAAAGTCTCTCTTCCATCTCCGCCCTGCGTCCGTCCCGTCGCACCCATGGCAGAGGCTCCTCGAGCTTGCGCTGAGCACTGGGTTGTTCGGCCCACCCAGGTAGCGCCCCTCAGCCATGGGGCTTGTCGTCATCCTATGCCTCCCGCGCCTGGCGCGGCTACTGGTGACAACCACCACCAGCAGCACGGACCGCCCCCGCCCTCTTCCGTGCAGCGTCGCAACCGTGCCACTGCGTGTTCCGCTGGCTACGCCATGGCATCGTCCCTGCACGTTCGTCGGGAGCAGAGGGCAGCCGCGACGCCTTGGTCGCACGCGTCGCCGAGCTGCTCGACGCTGCCTGCGAGGGCGCGGCGCCTTGCCGCATCCTGCCGGCATCGCAGACACCACCACGGGCCCACATCCGCCCTTGCCACGTCTGCTCGTCCCCCTGGGGGGAGCCCAGAGGCAATCCCGCGTGCGGCGCTGCCCTCCTGACTCGAGAGGCGTGCCCCCAGGGTGCGGCCGGTTTGGGCGGCCTCCACCGAAGCGACGGCGAAGGGCCACCCTTGGGCCGACAAGGCCGAGCATCGAAGATGGCGGATAGTAGAGCAGAGGGACTGGGGGCTGGGTTCAGAGCGATGGCCCCTGGTGCCTCTGCCCCGCCGTTAGTGGGCTCGTGGTACGAGCGAAGGGGGGCCTGAGCACATTTCCCCCGTCTGTCCGAATGTCAGGATCGCCAAGGCGACATGGGGCGGGGACCCCTTACGAGCCAACTCAGCGCCTCGCCCGCGCCTTCAATGGCAGCGGCCACCGGTTACAACCAATACCTTTAGAACGCATCGCGCTAACCTTGGATCGCAAGTAAATCACGCCACGGCCGCGCACCTCCGGACATTGGCCCCGCCGCAGGCAGGCAGGGTGCGCCAGGAGGTCGCGTGGGGGAAGCCTGGCGCCCGAGCTTCCCCCCGCACTGCATGGTGCAAGGCGCCGCCGCGACGGTGGCGCGTGCAATCCAGAAGTGGGTCCTCCATCGAGGAAGGCGCCAGCGAGCCCTTCCCTCAGTCGAGGGCCTACGACCGCCCGACCGCCGCCCACACAGCCCCTTACCCCTTGGTCCTGTCCTCGTTTTCGGATGCCCCAACGGTGGTCGGAGCACGCGCGGGGTGGGGTCCCCGCCCGGGAAGCAAGGAGTGCCCCCTCAAGTCTCCGCTCGTGACACTCTCACGTAATAATGAGTGGGGCTGTACACGCCCCTGAGTCTCCTGAGCGCTGCCCGTGGGCCTCACGAGGGCTCCCACCCACGTCCTAGTGGAAGCACCATGCTCCACGCTGGCAGACGACACTGTCCTCTAATGACTATGCCCACGCCCAGTGGAAGCACTGAGCTCTGCGCTGGTGAGAAGACTAGTGTAGACGCCGGACAAGGCTGTCTTTTTTGCTCTCTTTTGTAATCCGATTTGCTGCTTTTGGAATGAAATTCAAAGTTACGTGCGCTTATTAAAAGAAAAAAAGGGGGAAATTTTTCAATTCGTGGTGTTTCCTCGTTCTCTGATTTGTGTTTTGGGAGGCACGGTTCTTGCCTGCTGCTCTCCCCCAAGCGCCACGCGAGCGGGGGCTGGGTGTGGTGTGCGCATCTGAGCTAGCCTGAGCGGCATCAGGGCCCCCTCGGGGCCAAGGACATAACTGTCGCGGGTCCGCCCGCGCGCACACCTTGCCAAAGCTTTGGCGCCTGGCTCCTCGCGTGGCACTCTCGAGCAAGCTAGCAGGCACGCACCATGCCCGGCGTTCGGCTACGGGCCTCAGGGGCACTCAGCGCCGGGCGCCCCCCACACTCCCGCGAAGCCCGACGCTAGACAGAGGCATGCTAGGAGGCCTTAAGCTCTCGCAAGCCCCTCCTGAGATTCCGCGGACTGGGGGCTCCGGAGGGCCCGTCCCAGGAGAAGCGCGTCTCTACGATACAAGAACCCGTCCAAGGCCACGAACACAAAAGCTAAGCCACGCCAACTACTCTAGTTTTGAGCCCTCTAGCTCACGACGACATGTTTTCGAAATTAATTTAGAGGGCATATCATTGTTTCATACATTACAGGGGGCCCCCTCCAAAAAATGCTTTCACGCCCTGCAGGGCCATACCCAAAATTTTGGGAGGCAAATAGGGAAATACAAGCCTAGCGAGATGCGCTACCGCCGGCGTCGCTGTCATCATCATCACCATCTGCTCCACCCTCTTCGGCTGCGCGCGCAGCCACGTCGTCGGCAAGGGCAAATTCCGTGATCAGGACGTCCACATGATCGTCCACCCAGCTCGCCAGGTTGCCCTGAGTTACTCTGGGCACAGGGGCTATCGCGGCGTTGAAGTCGAAGTCGGGATTGAGGCTAAGAAGGTAGCTGAAGACACATGAGAACACGCATCCAAGAAGGTCTCGGCTCTTCTCTTCGACGAACTGGTGCGTCCTTGGAGCCCTGCCTTCGAGGCAGGTCACGACCTGGGTGAAGAAGCGGAGGTAGCCAGCATCATCGGCTTTGTACGGGCGGGAGATGCTCTCATCCCAGATGGTGTCCAGGGCCCGGTTGGCCCTGACCCTAAGGTCCTCGAACAACAAGGAACGCTCGCGCTGCAGCGTTCGGCGGTGGCCCGCCTCGTTCGAGGCTCTCTCCACGAGGGACGTAACACCTGTGACCTGCTGATGAAGTGAGGACAACTCGGCCTCAGCGGTGGCCCGGGCCTCCTCGGTGGCTTTCTCGTGCCGCTCTACCACGGCCAGCTTCACCTTAAGGGCATCAGCCTTGCCCCGCAGTTCGACTTGCCGCTGCTTGAAGCAAGCCTCCTGGAGCCCCAGCTTTTGGCGGTATTCCTCGACAAGGGCCTCGCGGATCCCCGCTACCTTCTGGTCGACCTCCCATTGGATCCTCGCCTCCCGAGAGGCAAGGGCGTCCTCGGCGGTGGCTACTTGGCGCTCCATCATTTCCAGTCGCTCGCGCTGCAGGTTGTGCTCCAATGACTCGAGCGCCAGCGCGTCCTCGCGCGACCGAACTCCCACATCGCCTGTGGGGGTCCCGCCTGGCGGCGCTGCATGGGCGGCTCTACGCGGCTGGACTTGCCGCTCAAGCGCGGCGTTCGAGGCTCGAAGCTCCCTCTCGCGCTCCTCGGCCGCCTCACGATGATGATCCGCGGCCCGGGCCTCCTCCAGGGCGCGAGCACAAGCCTTCCGAGAAGCTGCAAGGGACTCCTCCGCCTCCACGTGGATGCGCTCGTGCTGGGAGCGCCCGAGGTTGATGGCGACCTTCAGTTGGTGCCATTGGCACGCCAGGCAGAGGCCTTCCGCCTCGAGGCAGACGTTGACGTCAGCAAGCTCTGCCCCGAGGCGGCCTAGCGCGCCCGTCGCTTCCCGGAGGGGGTCGTGACGGACGGTACTGCACCCGCGTGTGAGTTCCAGCGCTCGACCGGGCCCTTCCTCCTTGCCCTGGTCCGCCGGAGGGGCCCGGGACGACTCGCCCGTCTCCGGCAGGGGACTGGTGGCCGGAGCTCCTCCGACCGCTCCCTAAGCCACGGACGGGGCATGACGTGGTCCAGCCCCGCCGCTTGAAGATGGAGCCATCGCGCGGATCACCCAGCCACCTGCAAGAACCAGTGAAGGAGCCCTCGGCACAGCCTCCATGCACCAGGGGTTGCTCCGGAAGAAGGACGCTGGGAGTGTAGGCCCGCGGCCCTCCAGCAGCGACCTCGGCTCATGAGCCGGCACCACCTCACGCGCGGTCGCCCGACTCGGGAGGTCGGGCTCCAGGCGGGCTCACCACCTCCACGGAAGGGATCCTGAGGGGCAAAAGTCAGAGGAGGACGTGGTATGCAGAAATCTAGGAGGGCAAGGTACTTACTCATCCACAGCTATCCACTTCCTCTTTTTCAGGGCCCATGAGGTGTCGCCGCGATGGCTCCCGAACCCCTTCCTCTTGCGGGGCACCCCGAGGTCTGGAAGGGACAAGCCGTAGGCCGGCGTGCAGCCCTTCCCGGCGGGGGCGGCAGATGCATCCGTAGGCAGGGCTCCCACGCCGCCTGCGGAGGAGTAGGCCGTCACCTCAGGAGCGCAAGCCGGCGGCTGCTCTCCATTAGCCGCCTCAAGGGCGCTCGGTGACGCTTGCCCCCCGTAGCCCCGGCAAGAGCGCGTGCCGCAGGGCCGATGAGCACAGGAGCCACCAAGATGGGGTTCTCGCGAGGTCCTTCATGGCCCTCGGGGAGTAGCCCCCACTCGTCGAAGCGCGGCATCTTCTCAACAAAGGCCCTCCAGTTCGAGCAGTTGTATAGAGGGCTCCCCTCAGAAGGAAGCACATCAGGCGCGGGGTCACCCGTCAGGAGCTGGAGCACTGTGCGCAACGCCTTTGGGGGGAGCGAAGGTACCTGGAGCCTCATGGGGTCGTCGGGGCCGGTGAAGGCACACATCGGGCGAGAATGGCGCTGGAGCGGAGTGATGCGCCGCCGGACGAACTCCCTCACCACCATCGCCGCCATCACCCCTACCTCATTCAGCTTGCCCAGCCTGGACAAGATACGCGCAAGCCGGCGGTCAATGAGCTCCGCGTGTCCCCAGCTGGAACTCGGCTCCACCGGCGCCAATGGGAGAAGGAGCAGAGGGCTGCGCACGGTGGCTCCACATACACCCAATGCTTTCAGAATCCCCTCGCATCCGGGCGGTGCGTGAAGTTGATGCAGGAGCTAGCCGTAGCCGCCACCGCCTGGAGCGACATGCAACCCGAGCGTCGTCCGTCGTTGACCAGGTGGAGCGAGAAGAAATTGCGGAGCAAGGCCACGGACGGGGCGATGCCCACGAAGGCCTCGCACAAGAAGGCAAAAGCGGAGAGGAGGATGATGGACCCGGGGTCCAGATGCAGCGCGTGGATCTGGTAGTGCGAGAGCATGGCGTTGAAGAAATCTGAAAAAGAGGGGAGCAGGCCGGTGAAGAGAACGTGGAGATGAAGGGGGATTTTGGTGGCCTCCATCTCTGCTAAGAACCGGGAGGCAGGCCAGACCGTCGTCGCCTTCCACTCATTGGAATCAGCGGCAAGGGCTTGCCGGACCATGTCCAAGCCATCCTGGTTGATCACCGTGGACCGGTCTAGCGCTGGTTCCGGCCCGGCGAGGGCTCCGCGGTCGCATGGGCCTTCCCTTTCTTCAACCTAGGAGCCATGGCGGCAGAGATTTAAGCTAGCGTGGAACCTGGTAGGGAAAGCGCAAGTCTGAAGGAAAGGATGGGAGCAGAAGGCGAGCGCAGTGAGCAATGATGGATGGGTCGCATGCGCCAGACAGTTGTCAAGTCGGGCAGTTGCAGAGGTGGTGTGGGGAAGTGGAGACGCCCACGGCCCATCAGGCACCACGCGTCAGCCTGGCCTGTAGGCGATTGGGGCCAACAGCGCTTCGCCCTTTCCCTTTGGCTTCACCTCAAAGCCAAGTCCGAGCGCACCTTGGGCCCGGGGGCTACTGTCGGTGTTCTGGGAACCAGGGTACCCAGACTTGCCTACCCGCAGCCCACGGTGTGGCTCCATCAACGGCCTGGTACGGCCCATCTGCAGCACCTTCAAGACAAGACCCTCGCGAGGTGGGCGACGCCAAGACCTCCGGACAGAGCGACCTCCCTAGGCTAGCTCCTGAGGAGCGGAGATTTCTATGCAGGTACCCACCTCATGAGGTAGAGGTGACGCAAGCCATGATGACCAAGGCCAGGCAGGCACCAGCGAGCACAGAGTAGCAGGTTTCCCCTTTGGTGCTAAGGAAGCAAGCGCGGGTGCGGGGTCCCGAGGAATCACCCAAAGGTTTCCATTCCTGTGCAATGAGACCAAGACCGCCAGGACAGCAGGATGGATGTCATCGCCGAGCCCACTGCAGCGTCATGACCAGAGGCTTTGCAGGCGAAGACCATCTTTCATCAGGATAAGATGTACTACTTGTCCCCCTTCAAATTCGGCCGCTGTGGGATCCCTTCCCGCCTTCGTTTTGGGAAGAGGACCAAGGCCACTATAAGTATAAGCTAGCCACCACCGTAGGAGGGGATCCGATCCAGAGACACCTCACCAGCACACCCACACTAGAGTAGACCTTGTGAGGTTGTTCTTCCCTTGTACTAGTTCATCCTCAGCCCCTCGTGAGGCAAATCCACCACAATGCAGGAGTAGGGTATTACACCGCAAGGTGGCTAGAACCTGGGTAAACTGTCGTGTCCATCTTCTTCCTTGTTCATCGAGCTAGGCTGTAGGGCAGCGCGTTTGTTTGGCTGGATAGGTTGAGTTCTTCGCACACGCCCCAGAGTTCGAACCTTCCTTTGGGTCTGCGGAGCCCTGAATCCGACATCATGTTTGTCAGGGTTGAACAGGTTTGCTTATGTCATGTTTGTCAGGGTCGAACAAGTTTTCTTATGTCCTGTTTATCATGGTAGAACAATTTGCTTATGTCATGTTTGTCAGGGTTGAACAAGTTTGCTTATGTCATCAAGTACAAAGTTTGCTTATCTCGTTGAACAAGTTTGCTAGCTTCCTATTTTTTTATCCATCATTTGAAGTTTAAGTAGCTTGTGAATGGAACTTTGTGGCTGCTCTTTAGCACTAGTTATGGAGCAACTAATCACACAAGGATGTTCCATGTGTAGTTTGGATTTAGCATTGTATGGAAAACAAAATGTTGAAAAGAATCAGTACAATTTGGTACTATCACACTAAATAGTTTCAGAAGAACACTAACAAATAATCACAACAAAAAGTTGCCATCACACTAAAAAGACTAAGGTCCAGCCGAGGACAACATTCAGTACTAACAAGATCATGCTTCTAGCTGCTAGAAAATTAGTAAGTACTACAACAAAAAAGTTAAGAAGCATCAGTATGCATTTCTTGGTCACTGACAGACTTAGAATGATAGTACTAGTACATTTGAATGCACAGTACAACTTTACTACAATAAAAAGGACCAAGAAGCATCCGTTTGCATTCCTTAATCACTGATAGACTAAGCATAGAAGTACTAGTAAAATTGAACTCCCAGTACAACTTAGTTTACACGCAAGTACTATGGTACTAAATAATGGCAGAAGACCCTTGAGAATAATCACAACAACAACAAAATAAGGCAAAAACTAAATGAAAAGATATCAGTTCGAGCCAAGGAGAACATCCAGTACTAATAAAATCATGCTTACATAATTCCAAGAAAATTAACAAGAACTACAACAAAAGCATCAGTTCGCATTACTGGTGTAGTCAAGTACTAGTTTCAAAAAAAAATTGACCGCCCAAGGACAGGCCGGCCCTACGCAGGAGGATACTTGAACTCGAGCCCACGACGGAACCGTTAGTGAATCCTTAGTAATCGACACTACACACGACCAGGCCGACCAGGGCCCACAGGTCATGGAACAGAGAGCGCGCGCCATGTATAAGCGCTCAGGTAAGTACTCAGAGGAGTTCGACAGATGAGCCACGGCTGTTTGGTTTCTAGCCACATATTGCCACACTTTGCCACACCTCACCTTAGGAAAGTTTGACCAAGTTAGGTGGGTGTTTGGTTCTAGACACATCTAAGGCAAGAATTTGTTCATGAGCAGTGAACCCCACATGTCATAGACACAAAAAGTGTGGCAAGATTCCCTTAGGCAAGACAAAGTGTGGCTAACAATTAGAGCAACTCAAGTTAGGCTAGTGTGGCTAAAATAATGTGGCAATATAAGGCAAACATAGTCACAATCCAAATGGCCCCTAAATCGGCCGAGAGCCCCTCGACTACGAGGTGGGATTAAACTCATAGCGCACATGCGGCCAGCAGTGCACAGGCGCGCGCACGGGCCATTTGGGCCAGAAAAGGGCCCAATACGCCTGCTCCTTGAAAGCCTCCCAACATACAATAAGGCCCGTTGAATAAACCAGAGCGCGGGTGTCACACCCTAGCTAGTTCAGGCATTAGAGTGTTGCATCATGTTTAAGCTTTTCCAGAAACTTGAAATGGGGATGATAGAACCCCCAGCCCCTGTCACACCCTAGCTAGTTCAGGCATTAGAGTGTTGCATCATGTTTAAGCTTTCCCAGAAACTTGAAATGGGGATGAAAGAACCCCCAGCCCCCCTGGAAACAACTAGGGTTTACTAAAATCTTTTTCAATGAACCTGAAATGCCCTTCTAAAATGTCCATCATTTTTGTCTTGGGTTAGAACCTCTGCCAAAACTGGTTCACATTTTTCTAGGTCATCATAAGGTCATTGAATTAAATCAGATGTAACCTTCATTTGGGCATTTAAATGCTAGTAAATATTTTAAATGTCCAAATAATCCCAAACTGAAATGTTCCATGTTGGATATACTCTATACAGTGGGCATGAGCAGTTTGGTGATTTTTGAAAGTGCCTAGGTATTTTTAGAAAAGCCACAAACTTGCAGAAATTAGAAAACAGAAAAAAAAAAGGAAATAAACTTACCTGGCAAAGTCACCAGTCGGCCCACCTGGCGGCCCAGCACTGTGCTGGCCCATGCCAGCCAGATGCTTCGTCCCCGCCAGGCAGGCAGGGAGGTGACGCCGGGGTGCGCGAGCCCGCCACGGCGCCAGCTGCTTGCCGCTCGAGCCGCTGGACGCCTGGACGTCCTCCACGTCGTCACCTCGGAACCACCGCAACAGCCCCGCCCGACCTCGCCGTCGCCGGAGATCCCTTTCGCCGTCACCACCGCAGCAGCTTGTCCCCGACCTCGCCGTCTGCTCCGTCGTGACCGCCGTGAGCTCAGCTACCTCCCCATCCTTTCCGTTCTCGCTCTCGAGCCCTGCATCGACTGCACCGAGCTCGGCCGCACCCGCCGCCGCCTCAGCACGTCGCCGTCATGGCCACAGCCACGTTGGCTCGATTCCGAGCATGCCATCGTCTTCGCCGCACTCGCAGGAGTCCACAGAACCACTCCACGCACCTCGCCGTGCCCCCTAGCGTCGAGCCCGAGCTCGCCCGAACTCCGGCAGCCGCACAGCTCGTCGCCGGCATCGTTTTCGGCCACCCCAGCTCCACCCACTGCCACCACTCGACGCGGCTCACTCCCCGCATCACGTAGATGTGCTCCGCCGTCGTTTTGGTCGCCGGAGCACAAATCCCGCACTGCGCCGCCGTGTCTGGCCTCGCCGGCGGCTAAACGCCGGCGGGTTTGACCCCGCTGACCCAGTTTGACCCCCCTGGGTCTATGACAGGTGGGACCCGCCTGCTAATTAACTTAGGATTAGGACTAAACAAAAAATTAGTTAGACTAATGACACTGACACGCGGGACCCACTGGCCAGGTTTGACCTGGACCGGCCCCGTTGACCGCTGACGTCATCCTGATGCAATAAGTATTTCTCTGGATTTATTTTTATTCAGGAAATTCCAGAAAATTCTACAAACTTAAAAAATTCATAGAAATTAATCTGTAGCTCCAAATCAAACAAATTATATATGAATTTGGATCAGAAAAATCCAATCTTTCCATCTGTACTGGTTTCATGCATGTCAGAACACTTTAACCTTGCTGATTAGATGAAACAAGTTAATGCACTAATATGACCTCTTATTTTGGGTTTGCATTTGAATCCTTGATTCAAATGAACTCAAACCAACCTGTTCTAAGATGCATTAGCCAAAACACACTCATTTTGCCATGTCATAGCATGCATCATATTGTTGCATATTGCCATGTGATGATTGTGTTTCGATGTGTTCTTCGTGGTAGGTTCTGCCTCCGAGGATATTCACGAGTATCCAACTGAAGGGCAGTATTCCACTACCACTCTATCAGGCAAGCAACCCCATTGATCATTTCGATACCAACCCATCTTCTCGCTTCTGCTCTCGTTTACTGCATTAAGACAACGCGTTTCAAACTGCTGTGTGTTGCGGTAGTTGAACCCATATCCTCTGCATGACCTGTCATTGCCACAGTAACGAGATGAAACCCACTAGCATGTGTAGGAGTTGATTGAGCCAAGTCTGTGTTTCCTACCATGCTATGCCTGCTATGCTTAGAGTTGTGTCAGGTCTGGCTCATCAGGGTGATGAACTAGAGTGAATGGTTGTGTCGGTAATGAGAGTGAAGTGTTGAACATGATTTGGTAAAGGTATCGATGGAAGGCCATGTAGGAGTACATGGTGGGTTGTTTCATTGAGGCCGTCCTTAAGAACTGAGATCTGTATGCGTGATTTAAGATTCAGCTACTACCACACGTTGGGCCCTGAAATATGACCCCGCTCGACTTACTGACCCCTCTCGTCCTCTGTCCAGGAGTTGCAAGTAGTTACTGGTGTTTGTAGTTGCTGGAGGCCGTGCGCAGCGCTAACCTTAGGGGTGGGCTGTGATGCGGTAGGCACGTGGCCGGTGTGCCGAGTCGCCCGTTTGGTGTCTCGGGAACCTTGCACACATCGTTTGGGGCCGTTGAGGACACCCCGGCCGGATTTCCTTGCGGATGGAACCCGAATAGGCGATAAACCTGGACTAGAGACTTGTGTGGTTAGTCAGGTCGTGGTCTACACCCACGTCGTCTTTCGCTTGAAGTCTGCCGAGCACATGTCGTGTGCAGACGCTAAGTGGTGGAGACATGTGTGACGAAGTACACCCCTGCAGGGTATAAAACTATTCGAATAGCCGCATCCGCGGTAAAGGACTACTTGGTCGCTTATGCAGTTCATAGACAAGTTAATGGTTACTACTAAAAGACTCAAGATAAGTGTGAGTACCGCGGATGGCCCTCTCGTAGGTTTACGAGGGAGGATCCACGGTGGAGTATTGTGATGGTGATTAGTGGACTCGTGTGCGAAAACTAATTTCTCAAGTGGTGTCTCGTAGGATAGTGTAGCCAAGAGTCAAAGCTGGCTTGCTACAATAACTCCACCACCCTTCTTGAGAATGTGCATATATATTAGGATCTGTTGTAAGACTTGCTGAGTACCTTTGTACTCATGTTGCTTTAATAATTGTTGCAGACGAGAACACCGCCCCCTCCGATGGGTTCTATGTAGATCTCGACGTTGACGAGTGACTTGCCACCCAGGTGGTGACCTGAGCTTGTGAAGGGCCTATGTAGATAGACAGGCTTCGTCAAGCCTTCTTTCTTTCTAGTGTCTGTACTCAGACTAGTTGCTTCCGCATGTGCTTGTATGTTTGTATGATTTGAGTGTCGGGTCGTGTGACCCCTATCTGTATGAACATGTTATGTATGGCTCCCCGGAGCCTTTAAATAAAGTACTTTGAGTTGTAGAGTTTTGTTGTGATGCCATGTTGTATTTACACATATCGAGCATATTGTGTGTATGATTGAAATGCTTGGTATGTGTGGGATCCGACTATCTAGTTGTTTATCCTTGGCAGCCTCTCTTATGGGGAAATGTAGTCTGGTGTCTCCACTAAGCCTTGGTAGTCCGCTACAGCCCGGTTTACCGGAGTCCTGCTAGCCCAGCACTGCTGCTCCGGAACACTTAGACTGGCCGGCATGTGTTTCACTTCGTTCCTGTGTCTGTCCCTTCGGGGAAATGTCACACGGTGATATCCGGAGTCCTGCCTAGCCTGCTACAGCCCGGTTTCCCGGAGTCCTGCTAGCCCAGTGCTACAGCCCGGATTCACACGCTGCTGACCGACATGCTCGATGTTGATTCATGTATGCCTGTCCCCGTAAGTTAGCGCCGCTTTGGGTTCACGACTAGCCATGTCGGCCCGGGTTCTCTGTCATATGGATGCTAGCAACACTATCATATACGTGAGCCAAAAGGCGCAAACGGTCCCGGGCCATGGTAAGGCGACACCCGTGGGAATACCGTGCGTGAGGCCGCAAAGTGATATGAGGTGTTACTGGCTAGATCGGTGTGACTTAGAATCGGGGTCCTAACAGCGTCGGTATCAGAGCCGGACTGCCTGCAGGTTCGTTGAGCCAAACTGGTCGATGTCGAGTCTAGAAATGCTTTAGTTATATGTAGGGGAATTGATTGTGGGAGGGACGTAAGGCTCTTTTTACTCCTTTACCTTATGCCCTCTGATCTGAGTCATCCTTTTCTCTTTCTACGTGGGTTAAGGACTAGGCTCTCTTCTCTCTATCAGGTTCACGTGTTACTAATCCATAGTAATTTATAGGATTGTTGGTTACAAGCCTCAGTTCAGTTTCTACTACTTCTAGTATGTTGTCAGTTGAACCAGAACCTTGATATGATGTTGTTGAGTGGCTTGCAAACTGTTGTGAATGTCTCAAATCTTTTTCTGAGCATTTACAGCCGTTATGCTGTCCGATTTCTCCTAGAAAATTCTAATGCCTTTGCCTTATTTCGTGTTTCCAGATGGCCACTCGCACCCAGAATCAAGTGGTTCGTCTGACTCGGTGCCTCGATGTACCTGGTCACACGGCCATGCTGGTCCGAGTGATGATCGAGACAGGCTATCGATGGTATCCAGAGTATACCATCGAAGAGCAGTTTCGAGACTTTAATCAAAGCCAATACCTTTGTACAGTCAGGATATACCCTTCCTATCCTGGAGCTACTGAACCCCTCCATTGCTCATATGGACTTGGGGTTACCATCGAGATGTCCGTGCAGGACGCTGCTTATTCGATGATGACTGTCATGTGAGCCAGACTTGCCTTGCTTCGGAACACTGATTTCCGCTATATGCCAGCATCACTCCCTGGGGCACAAGGGTACTATCAGGCCCTTTACACTGACTCTATCCATGAGGATTCACTACTCCGCACCACCACTGAGTTGCTTGAGGACAAGGACCGTGAGAATCGTGCCTTGCGAATGGAGCTCTTCAACACTCGTTCTGATCACTGGGCCACTCTGACACGGTTTGCACCCGCCGTGCAGGCTGGGTATATGGACATGAGGGACTTGTACCCCGTGCGGTCTGGTCTGCCAGATTGTATGGACTGGCGTGATGTAGGAGGCATCACCCCTCCCCGTGGACCCCGTCTGCCACCGTTTGTTGGACCAAGGCCACATCCGAGTCCTTTTGGACCGCAAGCTCCACAGGACCGACTATTTCCAGATGATCATGTTCAGCTTTCAGGAACTGAAAAGACGCCTGACATCTTCTCCCGTACTTGTGCCACCAGATTTTTCTAAGGACTTTGTTATCTATTGCGACGCCTCGCGACAAGGACTAGGTTGCATACTCATGCAAGATCGTCATGTGATTGCCTACGCTTCTCGACAGTTGCGTCCACATGAGGATAATTATCGCACACATGATCTAGAGCTTGCAGTGTGGTCCATGCACTCAAAACATGGCGACATTACCTTCTCGGTAATCGATGCGAAATTTACACCGATCACCAAAGTCTGAAGTACATCTTCACCCAACCGGATTTGAATCTCAGGCAAAGACGTTGGGTCGAGTTGATTACGGATTATGACTTAGGAATAACTTACACCCCGGGCAAAGCCAATGTCATGGCTGATGCGCTAAGTCGTAAATCTTATTGTAATAACTTGATGTTACAACAAAGTCAACCACTTCTCCACGAGGAATTTCGCAAGCTTAACCTTCACATTGCTCCTCGAGGATTCTTATCCACCCTGGTGGCGAAACCTAACCTTACGGATCAAATCATAGCTGCCCAAAAGCGTGATAAGGGCATATCCCGCATCCAGGAGAACATTGCTAGCGGAGCTGCTAAGTGTTTCTCTATGGACGATCGAGGTGTTGTCTTCTTTGAAAACCGTCTAGTGGTTCCCAAGAAACAACAGCTACTGCAATTGATCCTTAAGGAAGCTCATGAATCCCCTCTCACCATTCATCCCGGTAGTACTAAAATGTATCAAGACCTACGCCAGAGGTTTTGGTGGACTAGGATGAAGAGAGAAATCGCTCAATACATTGCTAACTGCGACGTCTGTCGTCGTGTTAAAGCAGAGCATCAACGGCCTGCTGGCACCCTTCAACCTTTGGTTATTCTTGAATGGAAATGGGATAAAATCGGTATGGAATTCATTACCAGGTTTCCCAGGACCAAGAGAGGGAATAATGCTATCTTCGTCGTTGTCGATCTTCTTTCCAAAGTAGCCCACTTCCTACCTGTTCGTGAGAGTATAACCGCTAGCCAGCTAGCTGATTTGTACATCTCCCGAATAGTGTCTCTTCATGGTGTTCCATTGGAGATTAACTCAGACCGTGGAAATCTTTTCACCTCTCGATTTTGGGAAAGTTTCCAAAATGCTATGGGAACTCGTCTCTCCTTTAGCACCGCCTTCCACCCTCAATCAAGTGGTCAAGTAGAACGAGTCAATCAAATTCTGGAAGATATGCTCCGAGCTTCTGTCATCTCTTTCGGTATGGATTGGGAGAAATGTCTTCCAATCGCCGAATTCGCTTATAACAATAGTTATCAAGCTAGCTTGGGCAAAGCCCCTTTCGAAGTTATCTATGGACGAAAATGCCGAACGCCTCTTAACTGGTTAGAAACCGGGGAAAGACAACTCTTTGGCCCGGATATGATTCAGGAAGCAGAAGAGCAGGTTCACATTATTCGTGAGAAATTGAAAACAGCCCAATCTCGTCAAAAGAGCCAATATGACCGCAAACATAAGCTCATGACTTATGAAGTTGGCGAGAAGGCTTACCTTCGGGTTACTCCTCTGAAGGGAACCCATCGATTCGGTATCAAGGGTAAATTGGCTCCTCGTTACATTGGACCCTTTCGCATTCTTGCCAAACGAGGAGAAGTTGCCTACCAATTGGAACTACCTCCGCATCTCTCCAGAGTTCATGATGTCTTCCACGTTTCTCAACTCAGGCGTTGCTTCTCGGATCCTATCCGTGAAGTGGACCACGAAACGCTTGATCTCCGAGATAATCTCACATATCGAGAATATCCCGTTCGTATCCTTGACCAAGCCGAACGTACCACTCGACGCCAGAATATCAAGTTTCTCAAGGTTCAATGGTCACACCATTCCGAGAAAGAAGCTACTTGGGAAAGGGAGGATCGTCTTTGACTTGAGTACCCCACCTTCCTCCCGGAGGATCCTAAATCTCGGGACGAGATTCTTTTGAGTGGGGGTGAGTTGTCACACCCTAGCTAGTTCAGGCATTAGAGTGTTGCATCATGTTTAAGCTTTTCCAGAAACTTGAAATGGGGATGATAGAACCCCCAGCCCCCCCTGGAAACAACTAGGGTTTACTAAAATCATTTTCAATGAACCTGAAATGCCCTTCTAAAATGTCCATCATTTTTGTCTTGGGTTAGAACCTCTGCCAAAACTGGTTCACATTTTTCTAGGTCATGATAAGGTCATTGAATTAAATCATATGTAACCTACATTTGGGCATTTAAATGCTAGTAAATATTTTAAATGTCCAAATAATCCCAAACTGAAATGTTCCATGTTGGATATACTCTATACAGTGGGCATGAGCAGTTTGGTGATTTTTGAAAGTGCCTAGGTATTTTTAGAAAAGCCACAAACTTGCAGAAATTAGAAAACAGAAATAAAAAAAAGGAAATAAACTTACCTGGCAAAGTCACCAGCCGGCCCACCTGGCGGCCCAGCACTATGCTGGCCCATGCCAGCCAGCTGCTTCATCCCCGCCAGGCAGGCAGGGAGGTGACGCCGGCGTGCGCGAGCCCGCCACTGCGCCAGCTGCTTGCCGCTCGAGCCGCTGGACGCCTGGACGTCCTCCACGTCGTCGCCTCGACCCCCTGGACACCTCATTCCCCCCCTGCGCCTCTCGATCGCTCTCTCCCCACCATGGCCGACGCAGCCGCAGCCGCGCCACCGTGAAACCCGCGTCCACCGTCATCCCCGAGCCACGCTGCCGTGTCCACGAGCTCCGTCGTCATCCTCTCCATCGAGCAGACCGAGCCCCGAGCGCTCGTTTGCCTCGGAACCACCGCAACAGCCCCGCCCGACCTCGCCGTCGCCGGAGATCCCTTTCGCCGTCACCACCGCAGCAGCTCGTCCCCGACCTCGCCGTCTGCTCCGTCGTGACCGCCGTGAGCTCAGCTACCTCCCCATCCTTTCCGTTCTCACTCTCGAGCCCTGCATCGACTGCACCGAGCTCGGCCGCACCCGCCGCCGCCTCAGCACGTCGCCGTCGTGGCCACAGCCACGTTGGCTCGATTCCGAGCACGCCATCGTCTTCGCCGCACTCACAGGAGTCCACAGAACCACTCCACGCACCTCGCCGTGCCCCCTAGCGACGAGCACGAGCTCGCCCGAACTCCGGCAGCCGCACAGCTCGTCGCCGGCGTCGTTTCCGGCCACCCCAGCTCCACCCACTGCCACCACTCGATGTGGCTCACTCCCCGCATCACGTAGATGTGCTCCGCCGTCGTTTTGGTCGCCGGAGCATGAATCCCGCACTGCGCCGCCGTGTCTGGCCTCGCTGGCGGCTAAACGCCGGCGGGTTTGACCCCGCTGACCCAGTTTGACCCCCCTGGGTCTATGACAGGTGGGACCCGCCTGCTAATTAAATTAGGATTAGGACTAAACAAAAAATTAGTTAGACTAATGACACTGACACGCGGGACCCACTGGCCAGGTTTGACCTGGACCGGCCCCGTTGACCGCTGACGTCATCCTGACGCAATGCTGACGCAATAAGTATTTCTCTGGATTTATTTTTATTCAGGAAATTCCAGAAAATTCTACAAACTTCAAAAATTCATAGAAATTAATCTGTAGCTCCAAATCAAACAAATTATATATGAATTTGGATCAGAAAAATCCAATCTTTCCATCTGTACTGGTTTCATGCATGTCAGAACACTTTAACCTTGCTGATTAGATGAAACAAGTTAATGCACTAATATGACCTCTTATTTTGGGTTTGCATTTGAATCCTTGATTCAAATGAACTCAAACCAACCTGTTCTAAGATGCATTAGCCAAAACACACTCATTTTGCCATGTCATAGCATGCATCATATTGTTGCATATTGCCATGTGATGATTGTGTTTCGATGTGTTCTTCGTGGTAGGTTCTGCCTCCGAGGATATTCACGAGTATCCAACTGAAGGGCAGTATTCCACTACCACTCTGTCAGGCAAGCAACCCCATTGATCATTTCGATACCAACCCATCTTCTCGCTTCTGCTCTCGTTTACTGCATTAAGACAACGCGTTTCAAACTGCTGTGTGTTGCGGTAGTTGAACCCATATCCTCTGCATGACCTGTCATTGCCACAGTAACTAGATGAAACCCACTAGCATGTGTAGGAGTTGATTGAGCCAAGTCTGTGTTTCCTACCATGCTATGCCTGCTATGCTTAGAGTTGTGTCAGGTCTGGCTCATCAGGGTGGTGAACTAGAGTGAATGGTTGTGTCGGTAATGACAGTGAAGTGCTGAACATGATTTGGTAAAGGTATCGATGGAAGGCCATGTAGGAGTACATGGTGGGTTGTTTCATTGAGGCCGTCCTTAAGAACTGAGATCTGTATGCGTGATTTAAGATTCAGCTACTACCACACGTTGGGCCCTGAAATATGACCCCGCTCGACTTACTAACCCCTCTCGTCCTCTGTCCAGGAGTTGCAAGTAGTTACTGGTGTTTGTAGTTGCTGGAGGCCGTGCGCAGTGCTGACCTTAGGGGTGGGCTGTGATGCGGTAGGCACGTGGCCGGTGTACCGAGTCGCCCGTTTGGTGTCTCGGGAACCCTGCACACATCGTTTGGGGCCGTTGAGGACACCCCGGCCGGATTTCCTTGCGGATGGAACCCGAATAGGTGATAAACCTGGACTAGAGACTTGTGTGGTTAGTCAGGTCGTGGTCTACACCCACGTCGGCTTTCGCTTGAAGTCTGCCGAGCACATGTCGTGTGCAGACGCTAAGTGGTGGAGACATGTGTGACGAAGTACACCCCTGCAGGGTATAAAACTATTCGAATAGCCGCGTCCGCGGTAAAGGACTACTTGGTCGCTTATGCAGTTCATAGACAAGTTAATGGTTACTACTAAAAGACTCAAGATAAGTGTGAGTACCGCGGATGGCCCTCTCGTAGGATTACGATGGAGGATCCACGGTGTAGTATTGTGATGGTGATTAGTGGACTCGTGTGCGAAAACTAATTTCTCAAGTGGTGTCTCGTAGGATAGTGTAGCCAAGAGTCAAAGCTGGCTTGCTGCAATAACTCCACCACCCTTCTTGAGAATGTGCATATATATTAGGATATGTTGTAAGACTTGCTGAGTACCTTTGTACTCATGTTGCTTTAATAATTGTTGCAGACGAGAACACTGCCCCCTCCGATGGGTTCTATGTAGATCTCGACGTTGACGAGTGACTTGCCACCCAGGTGGTGACCTGAGCTTGTGAAGGGCCTATGTAGATAGACAGGCTTCGTCAAGCCTTCTTTCTTTCTAGTGTCTGTACTCAGACTAGTTGCTTCCGCATGTGCTTGTATGTTTGTATGATTTGAGTGTCGGGTCGTGTGACCCCTATCTGTATGAACATGTTATGTATGGCTCCCCGGAGCCTTTAAATAAAGTACTTTGAGTTGTAGAGTTTTGTTGTGATGCCATGTTGTATTTACACATATCGAGCATATTGTGTGTATGATTGAAATGCTTGGTATGTGTGGGATCCGACTATCTAGTTGTTTATCCTTGGCAGCCTCTCTTATGGGGAAATGTAGTCTGGTGTCTCCACTGAGCCTTGGTAGTCCGCTACAGCCCGGTTTACCGGAGTCCTGCTAGCCCAGCACTGCTGCTCCGGAACACTTAGACTGGCCGGCATGTGTTTCACTTCGTTCTTGTGTCTGTCCCTTCGGGGAAATGTCACGCGGTGATATCCGGAGTCCTGCCTAGCCTGCTACAGCCCGGTTTCCCGGAGTCCTGCTAGCCCAGTGCTACAGCCCGGATTCACACGCTGCTGACCGACATGCTCGATGTTGATTCATGTATGCCTGTCCCCGTAAGTTAGCGCCGCTTTGGGTTCACGACTAGCCATGTCGGCCCGGGTTCTCTGTCATATGGATGCTAGCAACACTATCATATACGTGAGCCAAAAGGCGCAAACGGTCCCGGGCCATGGTAAGGTGACACCCGTGGGAATACCGTGCCTGAGGCCGCAAAGTGATATGAGGTGTTACAGGCTAGATCGGTGTGACTTAGAATCGGGGTGCTGACAGCGGGGAAAAAATTATAAACTACAACAAAAAAGTTTGGAAACTGAATATAGGAAAGTTCAAATACATGTTCGCAGGAAATAATTTTAATTTAAAATAAAATAAAATAAATTTAGCTTTGCAACACAGATAAAAGGAAAAAATATGCTATAAAAACAATGATACTTTAAAAGCGGAGAACTTAATAGGCTATCTATTAAATGTAGCTAATTTAAACCAGGGAATTAATTTTTACTTTGAATTCCAACTACTAAAATGCAAGAAATTCAAACAATATTGGTTGTCAATTATGCTAAATTTGTTATTTAAATAAAATTTGGCTAGAGCTCAACTAACGATTTCGTCGTAAATAATCTCAATCCCAAAAACTTCAGTTCAAACATATATATGACAACAGTACTATAAAACCAGGAAGGGTCAGTCCACTCACGCTACATCCACATACTACCATGACACCAATTTTCAAAGCCTTACACTGTATGAAATTACAATTCAGTACTCACAGCACTATACCATAAGTACACGAAAGAGGGTACAGAAACTATAAAGGTCCAACTTAGGTTAGGACAGATGAAAATAAAATAAGTCTCACTTTTGAGCAACAACTCTCAATGCACTAAAAAAGTGTTCAGTTCAACTAGTGTATAAGACTTTAGTGTGAATAAAACTTAATGAAAACAAATCCCCAAGAAAACAGACACAAGTAAAACAGCTGTTCAACCACATTCTCATCACACAAAAAGTTTATAAAAACGATGTGCCACACTAAAACATCAAAACGTATCCTTGTTATTACATAGTTAACAAGACATCCAAACCATACATACAAAGCCTAAATGTTTTCAAGACATAAATCACAAAAGTATCCCATTCATACGCAAATGATAATCAATTCGTCTATGCACCAGGAGCAAAAGCCTGAACCCCCTTGGGGAGCTCCGTCACCAAAACCTGGTTATTCGGGTTGAACACGATTGTATACAGATCCTCAGCATTCCAATCAACAATACGATGCTGCAAACAAAAAAACAAAAAATGAAAAATGATGACACGGAAAAAGGAAAAGACAATCAGCCAAAACACAGAAAGTGAAAGTTGAACAAGAACTCACATCATTATTTTCAATGTTCTCGATGATCTTTTCACCATCATAGGTCCCCGCAAACTTCAGGGCACAATGGCCACATTCATTCGGCCCTTGAAAGGGAACCTTGACAAACCTTGGTCTCTTTGCTAAAACACTCCAATTGGGCGGCTTGCTTGCATTATACTAAGCCTCGCCATACACAGCCTTCATTACTTTGACCAATCTAGTTATCTGTAAATTAAATACCACCAAAAAAGAAAAGAAACCACACATTTCAGGTCTCAGAAAAAGTAGAAACAAAAGGTGGAAAAATTAATCTAGTAGAGATAAAGCTATAGCTAGCGAAAATCAATATCACTCACAATCTTCTCGCAGTCTTTATGGTAGATGTTCTTTGAAGCACGATGGTTCCTCCCATAGGGTAAAGCGGCGAGGATGTCAACGGTACTTCGGTACCGATTCATGACATATAAGGAATAGTGTGACACTTTCAAATCCTTTGATAGAACCATAGGTTTGAATAGAGGCATCATGACCTAAAAAAAATGACCAAAAGAGATATTAAATATTCAAAATAAAAACTTGCATCACAGCAAACAAATAAAACTAAAATCAGCTAGTAGATCTCACAATATTGGCAGTGAGCAAGTCTTCCCCATGTCAAACATAGCTCTTGAAATCTCTCGCTGCACTCTCCACATTAAACTCTCTCTCTTCATCGCCGTAAAACAAACAGTCAACCACAACCTGTGAAAAGGCAAAAAGAAATAGACAGTGAAAAAGGATCAACAAGAAAGTATTTTAAAAACTCGTAAAACAATAGGCAGTCTTATTTCATATAAGAAACGATCTAGTTCATTACCGTGATGAAATATGGACTCAGCAAGATCCTTTTTCCAGATATGAAATCAACATTTCTTTTGGGATCTCGCTTCCACTCATCAATGAGGAAGTCCATTACATCCCCCTCCATCAGCTGTCCAGGTGCAAAAACTTCCTAGACGCGATTGCCAGTGAAGGTAGTTACGTATCATCGGGCTGAGGTATCAGTGAGAATGTAGTCCTGCAGCACACAGAAAAGAAAAGCAGGGAAAGGAAGATAAGGCATTCATAGTAGTTCAAGTTATATAAAATGAGCAGTTAAGATCATATTTATTTAGCATTTAGAAAAAATAGAAGAAAAGAAGAGGAAACATAATGAGAGATACTCACTCGGCGTACTTCTCCCATCCTTCATCGCTAGGCAACAGATTATACAACTAGCGAGCCTTGTCCAGGTGAAGGAATTTACGACGATGAAGCTGCTGCACGGGGGAGCAGAACTTAATCGGAGCTCTGGGTGCATGCTTCGTGCTTGTAACATTGCCAGACTTCAACGCATCATCCTTCCTCGCAACACTGGCTCTACGGCCCACTATTCCAGCAAGGGGAGATACACCCTTGGCAGCAACACTCCTGGTGACTCTTCCCATGCCAGCGATCTTGTCAAACGCGTCATCGTTACTATCTATCAATTCCACAATGGGATTCTTGGGTGTAGAGGGTCCCTGGACCAGCAGCCGTAGAACCTTTTAGAGCTCCCAACCGCCCCTTCATAACACCAGATCTTGTCTTTTCAGGAGAACGCCCCTAGCTCAAATCAACAGCCACACGCTCGAGCTACGAGAACTGGCTACCAAAGATCCTATAGTCATGCTCCCCAAGATCCATCCACACACCTCACTACAAAAAAAAGACACACCTGTGACATTTTGGCCGAATGAAAAAAAATTATGTCATGCTTATGACACTTCTATGATGATAATTGTGACAAAACCCGGTATCATCATAGATGTGGTGGGCTCCTACTTCTATGACAAAAAATCATAACAGAAAATGGGCTTTTCATCCTAGGCGGGTCGGAGACGTAGCTGCATGACATTCTTTGGGCCGTCCATGACAGAAAAATCATGGTAGAAGCGAGGGCGAGGAAAATATCGGGGACTTTCTGGTTACGGTGGGTGGTCGGGGCCGAGCGATGCACTGTGGTTTGCGCGTTTCTCTTGTGTACGCGTGTGTGTGCGAGGCATTGGCTAATGGAACCCGAGCGATCGCACGTTACTAACCCGAGCGATCGATCCCTTGGCTGTTAACTGAACCCGAGCGATTCATTCGCTGCTGACTGAACCCGAGCAATTCCTTCGTTGCTGCTGCTAACTGAACCGAGCGATCGATCACTGCTGCTGCTTACTGAAGCCAATCAAGCCCCCGTGTGAGACGTAGCTAGCCAGCCGGTGTTGGGTTGCCTCTCGATGAACAGTGGTTGTTGCTACCATGCGCGCGGGACGTAGAACGAGTCCAGACGTGGTGAGTCGAGCCGGTTGGTTGGTTGTGGATGAATAGTTCCTGGTGGGGGTTGGATGAACAGGACCCTGTGGTAGTAGGCCATTGTCACTGGATGAACAGGACCCCGAGGAGGCCGCCGCACCCCAGCCGGTTGGGGGTGGATGAACAGAACCCCGTGAAGGCTCTATGAATAGTAGCCAATGGAGGTTGGATGAACAGTAGCCGATGGAGGCTGGAGGAGGTCGACGGTGGATGAACAGTAGCCCGTGGAGGCTGAAGCGAGGTAGTAGACGGTGGACGGACAGGACCTCGTTTCGACTGTAGGCGCTCCAACAGAAGTTCATTTCCTCTGTTTTGCGCAACGCCACACCCCTCCTGATCAACAGGACCCCATTTCAACCATAGGCACTCGAACAGAAGTCCGTTTCCTCCGTTTTGCGGTACGCCAGACCCTTCCCGATGAACAGGACCCCGTTTCGACCGTACACGGTCGAACAGAAGGCTCGTTTCCTCCATTCTATGGTACGCCAGACCTCATTTCGGCTGTTCCGTCCAAGCCGGTTGGCTCCCGATGAACACGACGTATTCCGTTGCCTCCCGATGAACACAACGCATTTCGTTGCCTCCCCTTGAACACGGCGCAGTTTCTCCATTCCGACCTAGCCGGTTGGCTTCCGATGAATAGGACACCGTTGCTGCCGTCCATTGCCTCTCCATGTACACAAGCCCTGGCCGTACGTATGCGCGAGTACGTGTTCGAGACCCCGCCCATATGTACGTACATGGTCGTATTTTTTGGCATCTGGTTGTATGTATGTGTACACGGTTTTGACTAGACTGCCTGAACTGCTACCACTCCTTACTCCGCCACGGTTCATTGTGGCAGACAGACCGATAGACCGGTATGTACATAGAGAATGCTACATACGCTTTGACCAGGTGGGTCCCAGCTGTCAGGGAGGATAAGGACGCACTTCCTTGCGTGCGAAGATATAGCTGGTGGGTCCCAGCTGTCAGGGGGAAGAATCTTTTTTTTTGCCCGTAATAAGGATGCACTTCCTTGCGTGCGAATATGTAGCTGGTGGGTCCCAGCTGTCAGGGGGGAGAAAACATTAATTTTTATGGTAAAAAGGGTGCAGTTGCATGCATGCGTCCATGTGCGTGGTGCGTCCCCACTGTCAGCCTCTCCATGTACAGTCATCTTTCGATGACTCTCGTTTGTTGACCACGTTGACCACGCCATGCAGAGCGCACCAAGGCCGGTGGACGACGGCGAGGCCCTAGACTGGAACACCCCAGAGATTGGGAAGACGCGACAGTGGAGTCACAGACAGAGAGGAGTGGGAAACATGACTTGTTCGGGTGCGCGGTGGGCCTACACTCGGCAGAGAATAATAGGAGGTGCGGAGGAGTGGAGGGATGGCCTGGCCGTCGGTGGGGTAGCGTTTCACTGCGAGCAACGCAAACAATGCCGCTGGATGCCGGAGGCTGGAGCAGGCGGTCCCGGCAACGCTGGGGGAAGAAGATGAGAGATTGAAGAAGAATGCCGGCCGTTGGATGTAAATCCAACGCCTTGCTTAGGCTTCGACCTTTGTATTTTTATTTTTGGCGAAAGTGCTTAGGCTTCGACCTACTGGCCCAAATGTCAGCCAGTCCATTTGGTTTTTTAGTCCAGTTGGTGGGCAGGATGAACCAACGATGTAGCGTCTATGCAGCCCATTTCCATTTTTCTCGAAATCCGCGGACTTGTAGGGCTGGGAGAAAATATCATGTTGGGCTCGACGGAGAAATGTTATAAAAACATAAATACATGATTGCACGTCTATTACTGCATTGGTCTGTAAAATCTTTTTGCAAGCTTCTGTACGCAATCACCAGGAGTTAACTTGCCAAGTTATATATAAACAATTATTATTATTTTGTAAGAACTTTCGATTTACGAAATAAAATATCATTTTAATTTGATGAGTTAATAGTACGTGGGGTATTATAATTTTTTACGCTAGACCTGGGACAATTGAGTTGGTTCTAGGGAAAAGTACTGGGAGAAAACTTAGATTACATCGAAAAAGAAAGTGGGAGAAAATTCAGATATAGGATTAATAAAAATGAAAAATAAAGGAAGTGGGAATGTCTATACAATGGTTGGACGAACAACAGGTTTAACGGAACCTTATGTTGTTTCTATTATATATCTGTAATAAAATAAGATATAAATATAAATATATATACTATTATAGAAGGGAAAACATATGTTCAGTTTTGCATTCTTATAGAAAAATAGAACTGAGCTATGTGTCGTCTTGAAAAAACAAACATAACTTGGGCTGCTGATGTTATAGACAAGCTAGGCTGGGAGGCCCAGAGGCCGCTTGGTACCTGCTGGACCCACCAAAAAAGTTGAAACCAGCTGGATCAACTGTGTCTGCATGTCGTGGGCTGCGCATGTTAAACAACAAAACCTAGGCCATGGACCTGGTGGGCCCGGGACTGTCAACCTCTCGACGAACAGTCATCTCCCGATTCCTCTCATTTTGTTGACCATGTTGGGAATGACAGGCGGCGGCGCCGCGGCGAGAGCACCAAGGAGGAGGACGACGTCGAGACCTCAGACCGAACGAAATGGAGCTGGGGAAGACGCAGGCGCAGGGGAGTACGAGGGTTGACTTGTTCGGGTGCAGGGTGGGCCGGTGGAGCTGCCACCGCCGGAGAATGTGTGGGAGTAGAGGGATGGCCTGGCCAGTGCCATAGGCTAGGATGGGTCACCGAGGCATGCGCGGCAGCACCGCCAGCCGCTGTAGGAAGAGGACGAAAGATTGAACAAAATAAAGAAATACAAATGGATAGGTGGTTTGTCCCAGATGTCTGTGTACGAGACCTACTGGGTCTACCTAAGAAGGGGAATATGTTTGGAGGAAGGAGATTCAAAGCACGGCAACCCAGTGAACTAGTTACATACATAAGCAAATAGCCACTAAAAAAGCAAACAGGTTAATGGGTTCTTAGACGAAATATTTCGGACAGAACAGATAATTACGACGCATAGGCTAATGCATGAAACACTCAGATGATAAAGGTGCTTAAACAGATAAAGTACATCATCTAGACCTTCCTGGCACGCTTGATCATGACGCTGTGGCTATCCATGTACTCGTTGGTTACAGGAAGCAGACACGCCCTCATGTCCAAGATCTGCCTGTACATGTCATAGAATGCGTATGTGTCCTTGGCCGAGTAGGTTATGTAGGCTAGATTCAGAGGTACCTCCCACGTGTTCAAATTCTTGGTATCGACGTCTTATTTCATGTTGGTGTAGCAGGGGTCGATGATGGTTGCGGCAAGGTCAACCACGGAGTCCTTCTCCTGCCCGTTGTTGATGATCTTGTATTGCTTCTGGATGTCGACAAGCTTGTTGCACCAGATGCTCCAGAACCTCTAGTGGCCCTACAGCAATGGTAGACAAGAACCTCGTCCCACACGCATACCTGGGCGACGGTGATCCGCTGGTCCTTGTCAAGAAACGAATGGATGGGCACAAGGCCTAGTCCCGCGACCTTGTGCTTTCTCCTCCTATGGGTACTGCTTGAACTTGGCGAGGCAGAGCTTCATCGAGTTCGGATCATTGGTGCACATCACATTCAACTTGGTGCTGCCATGGGTTTGAACGGCGAACTCAAAGGTGAACTCCTTGCTGAAGTCCATATCTAGCAGGTTCACCCCTCGGATCACCATTGGAGTCTCTTCTCACGGAGAGTAGATGTGGCAGTTCCCATTTGTGGGGATTGGAGGCAGGGGGATGAAGACGATCGATGTGTACTGGGGTGCGGCACCGCCGCAGCAGCAATCCGGTTTTCCAATCTTGGGGAACTGCAATCAACGGTGAATGAGTGGGTAGGCGGCGGCAGTAGTTCATTTTTCAGCTCTTGGGGAACTACATCCAACAGTAAACTGAGGGTGTACAGGCGAAAATAGTTACTACACCTCCCTCGCCCGCTGCACGCCCGGCAGAACATGCCCCCTCGGGTTCACGAGTGGGTCTGTATTGGTACTGTAATAGCAAGTGTTAGTGGTCACTTTACATAAATTTTATTAGCTTTAATTAAAATTTATTCTTAAAACAACCAAAGCATTGGCTCGTTCTATTAGTGCCACAGGATCAACATGCACAACAATTAGAATTATTATTCTCAGGACACAAATGATCAGCTCATTTGCCGCACTTTCACACAGACAATACTACCAAGTTTGAACATCTAGTTATGGTTGCTGTCCTCTGCATCATCATGCCGTGTTTTCCAGCTTGCAAGATTCAACACCAACCAATATGATTCAAATAATAAGTAAAACAAAGATGCCTACACATCACAATGATTTCCAGCTTGCAAGATTCAGAACCAACCCATTAGATTCAAATAATAATAAATACAACAAAGATGCCTACACATCTCAATGATTCATAGCTCAGAGCCAATCGTAAGTGTACAACTCAAACGTTGTGAGAATGTGAACAAATAAATAAAAATTTATCCATGCTTCATGTAAGCAATTTGATGCAAGGATTTGCTTAAACATTGAAACCAATCCTTTCTAAGGCCACGCAGGTCAAACATTGGCAGATGAAATATTCTGCATCACTGGTGGCACTACCACTTCCAATATATGCACAAGAGGGCCTTCTAGATTTTGAAGTAGTGTGTATAGAGCCTCATCCTTAGTATTTAAAAAATACACATAGCAGAATCTAGTGGAATCATCAATCAACGTCCTGAAATATATCTTTCCACCTTGCACACACGCATGGCACTTTAGAGCCTTTGGATAAAGTGAATCCCGTGATTAAATATATCTTGGCTAGCCATGTCATACAACCCTGGGCGAATGCTTTTGACCATCACAACATCTGTAGTTGAGTATTCCTATTTGCGTAGATAAGAAAGAGCATGATTATTATAATATTGGCACTAGTTAAAGCAACTTTATTTCCAAAACGAGAAAAGATTGCGATAGAATAGCTTTATTAAAAAAATACAATGTTAGCACAGTATGAAAAAGCACAATCATGTTGATAAAGGACTTTGGGAGATCAAGTTATTCTTCATGTCCCCGTATCTTGCCATGAAGACAATTCATTGACATCCATTAACAACTTAGTGTGGCAGCAGAAGGAGGAGCGTCGACTCATTTCAATCACTTTTTTGTGGAGTTCAACTAAAATTGTGGTGCCCGCCAGTTAGAGAGGTGGCCTGCGCCACCTCAATGGTAGGTGTGATGGACTTAACTAGTTCAGTGCAGCTATGTGATTGATGCAGTGCACATGGACTTGATTCTGCCAGATAGGTCTTCTTCAAGCTATCTACATTGGAAATGAAATGGTAGCTAAGACATTAGCTCTATTTTAAATGTATTATTACTTCATTTATCAGTGGCAGTAGCAGGGCCAAAACAGTAGCACAAGATCACTAGCTGGATGCAGAGTCAAAATCAACCAAAAAGGAACATACCCGGTCATGGGAACCATAACTGAGAGAGGGGCCCTATGCCGCCATGACTTGATGTGGTGAACCTACAGATCCACTCGGATGATTCAAATTCATGCGACCTTTTTTTGCAGTCTGCCTGAAATGAAGCAAAGATTGCATCATTCTGCTAGCAAGAAGTACTTGCTCTCATGAGCTGACGGGTTCTTCTTTAGTAGTTGCACTAAAATTGAGCAACATTAAGGTGGCATTGCTTGTTTACCAGATACAGTAGATCAACAGCAGCTAAAGAGTTGGTTTAAGGGCATGGGACAGTGGGGACACCAGGACACTCAGGAGCGTAAAGAAGCAACTTACTTATCATACTGGGGAAAACAACAGAAGTACCATTTGTAACACAGTTTAATTGCATCATATTACTGGAGGCATTAGATTAACAATAACATTGGTTAGACATGTCCTTACAGTAACAGTGTGATTGCTTCATTTTACATGCGCCCTTACATTAACAACAGCAAAAAGTTGGTATAAGGACATGCGACAGTGGACGCATCAGCACAATGTACCTACAAGGAGGCATAAAAGTGGTGATGTCGAGTTTGTTCATACTCTGTGAGGGCAGCAAATCTAATCCTGGAGACCTTTTACTATGTGAGGGCAGCAAATCTAATCCTGGACATACTATGTTGACTTGTCCACCAACCGCCACTTTCTATTCTTTTTTCAACCAATAATAGGTTTGTTCCTTATCCAGTTTGTACTGCCTTTTCCCTTTATTTCCCTTTTCAACCAGGAGAGCGGTTGGGTATCCAGTCTCTACTACTTTCCCCCAGTTATTTCCTCTTTGAATCAAGTCCTAGATTCATGCTATAACTTTCCCCCCTTTCTTCGTTGTTTGAACCAAGTCCTAGATTAGACTGCATGAACTAGCTTTACCTCTAATAATACTAAACATTTAGGTGGCTTAGGAAGAGTTGATGGAAGTAGAAAAAGATCCACATGTAGACACGTGGGGAGCCGGGGCAGTAGAGCAAGGCCGCTTTCGGAGGAACTTATACCTGAGGGTCGTCGTGATGTGGCTAGGAGGCCGACGGTAGGTCGGATCTGCGCACAGTACGGCAGGGAGGAAGAAGGGTCGGAGGACCTCCCGAGCCAGCGCTATGTCGGAGAGAACGGCACGTGCAGAGGATCAGGACCCGTTGGTAGCTGTGGGTTTCCTCCCTCGGCGCCAATGACCGCGTGAACGATGCATCTAGTCCCCTACACACACCGGCCGAAGGGATCCGGCCGGATCTGTGACGAGCGGTGAGCAGAGAGAAAATGTCGCTACCGCTGTCTTGTTTAGATCTGGAGAGGATGAGAGAATGAAGAGAGCACCCTAGTAAAGCAAGCGCTCAGGCCCCTGCCTATATATATAGTGGAGTGATTATCTTTTTCTCTCCACAACAAGCGTTTCAATTTGTGTACGTGGCATTAAAGAAAAGAAACCCTCTATTTGACATGACTAATTGTACTACTCCTACTTACTAGTAGTAGTATTGGCCATGTTTGGACACTCTAACTTAGCTAGAGGTTAGAGTTAGTTTCTAGCTCATGACTAACCCTGAAGTAACTCTAGCCAAAGAGGTGTTTGGATGACAGTGTTAGATTGACAATAAATGCACTAGGAGAACTAGCTCCAATTAGCACCTCTTGGGTGGGATAGTTTTTTTGGGTGGGTTAGATGTAACTAGCTCAAACTAGCCCTCATGTTTGGATACTTTAGGGCTATTTGACCCCAAACTAGCTCAAACTAACCCTAACCCATGGATCTAAACAGGGCCATTGTTCACTTATGCTCCCCGGCCCTCCATTCATTTAACAACCCCACGGGTGAATAAACATACAGTACTATTTATATAGAACAAACAAGCTCAAACTATTTTGGCTTTGAGATATCGATGGTACAATTTGACCACATTGCATCAATGGACTCAGTACTTTGAAGTAACCTATACGTATAAACACATGCACGGTTTACATTTCGAATCGCTAGCTAGAGCTTGAACTGTATTTGTTTACATGTACCACCTTTTTCTTTTGGTTTTCTGCTCTGTGGCGCAATTCATCGATACAAAATTATACTATGAGTAGTTGAAAGTTGAGGGCGGGGCTTTTCCCGGGCAGTACGCGCGGCAGTTTCCGCGTAGCCGGTTTAACAGAGAGGCAAGGAGGATGAGGGAGTAGCGGATTCAACTTACTGCTGGAAAGGTAGGGCTGTTCGATTTGATGGCATATTACTGCTGGAAAGATGGGGTCTTGTGATATGACTACTCACTATAGTCATTAATTACTGGCGCTACGATCGGGGTGATGCCCCCCTTCCGTTGCCCACTCTAATCTGGTGCATGACACGTCGACCCAGATGTTGGCTCTCCCACATGTCGGCTAAGTAAGAAGGAGCAAAGAATCATGCGGTATATATAGTGTATATACTAGTAGTACTCACGTCGGAGGAGTGCGAACCACGGCACCCCAGTGAACCAGCAGGCGATAGGCCATAGAAAACAATGTGGTGATATGGCCATAGAAAACAATGTGCTACAGTCCAGTCTCTAGCATGTACAGTACTCCTCCTCTTCCTCCTCCTCTCGGTTCATCGCCATCATACTTTCCCCATTCCCGTGTTTTCAGTATCCTGTGAATCAAAGAGGCCCATAGACTGGTTTAGGTCCAGTCATTTTTTATGCTCCCTCCGTTTTTATTTACTCTGCATATTAGGTTTGACTGAAGTCAAACTTCGTAAAGTTTGACCAAGTTTCTAGAAAAAAAATATAAATATTTATCATAAAAAATAAAATGATGTGAAAGTACATTCAATGATGAATCTAGTGGTATTGATTTATTATTGTATATGTTAATATTTTTGTTTATAAACTTTGTCAAAGTTTACAAGGCTTGACTTTTACAAAAGCTAATATGCGGACTAAATAAAAACAGAGGGAGTAAATGTGTTATGTCCAAAATTTAATGAACGTGCTCCGGTTTCTATGAAAATAATCCGGTTTGCATGTAGTAATTCATTTATTTATTTATTCTTCTGCGGGGGGTTTGCATGTAATTCGTGAGGTCTGAAATGTAAAGTACGCCGGCATGGTTGCATATGCTCCGAGTCGTGCTTGCACTACGACGGAGATGCTCTATGTCCCACATGTCGGCGAAAGGAAGCACGTGGAAATAGCCTAGGAGTACATATAGGAGGATAAATGCGTGAAAAAATATGTACTATGAAGCGTAGCTGCGGTTCGAAAAGGAGACCTAAAGAGATGACTGGTATAGGTCGCACGCACCCAACTAGTGGTACCAGACATACGACTACTTTTTCCCTAAAAAAAAGAGGTACGAGTACTCAGTACTCCTATTCTATCAACACGAGTCCCATCTGACAGCAGCGTCCGTGCTACAGCTAGCTCTTCTCCCTCGTTTCTCTCTTCCAATTCTAACTCAGCCGACACATGGTGGGCGGGGTGGGGATTTGCCGATAGTCGGTTTGCTCAACTGCGGCCCCACCTGACAGTGAAAATGCTAAGACAACAAGTGTTCCCTAGCTTGAGCGGCGTGCCGGACAGACCGTGTGGTGGTGCGACGCGAACGGCACGGGCATGCTGTACTTGTTCCACTTTCTTGTTTTGAACTCGTGACATGTAGTAACGCTCAGTTTGGAATATATAAGTTTGGTTGTCGCGCCAATATATACAGTACCCCCTCCATGTAGGTTGGGTCGCTGAAGTCAAAATTAGACATAAAACACGATGGTGACGGACCAGTCTACCTCCATCCTGGTTTATTGCTCCCATCATAATCTATGCCTAATTTTGACCATAAATTTTGACATACCAGCGCATGATTCAAACATGCCTTGAAAACCAAATTGGCAAAACAGTCGAGGCATACGTGGACGACGTGCTTGTCAAAACCAAACACATCGACCAACTGATAGATGACCTACGTCAAACCTTCGACGACCTATGGGCCTACGACATATGGCTCAACCTGGATAAATGTGTCTTCGGGGTCCCTGCCAGAAAGCTGCACGGATTCGTAGTTTTCCATAGAGGAATCGAAGCCAATCCGGCCAAAATTAGAGAGCTATCTCAGCTCGCAATACCAATGGAGGTTAAGCATGTCCAGAAGCTGGCAGGATGCGTGGCTGCCTTGAGCCGCTTCATATCCCGCCTCGGAGAAAAGGCATTGGCACTCTACAAAATACTTAAAAAGACCAAGAACTTCCAGTGGACAGATGAAGCAACCATGGCAATCGAGGAGATTAAAACACTCCTCACCGGCAACCCTATCCTGGCCGCACCCGCATCGGCGAACCCATGCTACTATACATTTCGGCCACCAATCAGGTGGTCAGCGCGGTGCTCATCGTAGAACGGGAATCCGAGGGCCACAAGTTCCAAGTCCAGAAGCCGGTCTACTATGTGTTCGAGGTGCTTACGCCATGCAAATCACGATACCCGCACTATCAAAAGATAGCCTACACGGTCTTCATGGCATCTCGAAAGCTACGTCATTACTTTCAAGAATGTTCGGTCATAGTAGCTTCAGAGGTCCCCTTGAATGATATAATCAATAACAGGGACGCCACAGGCCACATCGCCAAATGGGCCATCGAGCTTCTCCCCTTCGAGATAACATACAAGCCACGCCATGCCATTAAATCTCATGTGCTGGCCGATTTCATAGCCGAATAGACCGAGGCCGAACTACCCCGGGAATAATCTACATACTCGTACTAGACAATGTACTTCGACGGCTCAAAGATGTTAGCCGGACTGGGGGATGGGGTCATCCTCATCTCCCCCACGGGCGACACTAGTTGGTATGTCCTCCAAATAATGTACACGGACTCAAACAACGCAGCCGAGTATGAAGCACTACTACATGGTCTTCGTATGGCCACATCAATGGGCGTGCAGCACCTCGAGGTAAGGGGAGACTCAAATTTGGCGATCTCTCAAGTCAACGGCGAATTCGACGCCAAAGTCCCCAAGATGGCAGCATATAGAAACGTGGTCCTTCGGATATTTGCTCGATTTGAGGGCCTAGAATTTTACCATGTCGCTAGAAACAGCAATCAAGCAGTTGACGTCCTTGCCCGCATGGGTGCCAAGTGCGACCCGGTTCCCAAAAACACCTTCCTGGAGTGGCTGTTTAAGCCCTCCATGGTATGGCAGGACGACGTCATCGGTGCACCATCCAACGAGCCCGCTCGCAATGCCTCGCCCGAAAATGAACAAGATGATCACGTCATCGGCGGCTCCGCACTCGAGGAAATACCTTCCGCGCACGAGGTAATGGTCGTAATCCCACCCTGGACAGAACCCCTGCGAGCCTACGTCACACAACATCAGCTTCTGGTTGATCAAACTGAAGCACGACGCATAGTTCGCCGCTCTAAAGCATACAAGGTCCATGAGGGAGAACTCTATAAGAAGAGTACCACAGGAGTTTTACAAAGGTGCATCTCCGAAGAAGAGGGGCAGCAACTTTTGGCAGAGATACACGCGGGCATGGGCGGACACCACGTGGCAGCTCGGGCTCTGGTCAGCAAAGCTTTCCGAGAAGGTTTTTTCTGGTCTACTTCCCGTTAAGATGCCCAGACATTAGTCCAACACTGCGTCGGATGCAAGCTGTTCGCTAATCAAAGCCACATGCCCCCCACAGCTCTTCGAACGATACTGATCATGTGGCCTTTTGCGGTCTGGGGTCTCGACATGGTCGGACCACTCAAAGGGCGGACAAACAAAAAGAAGTACCTATTGGTCATGGTCGACAAATTCACCAAGTGGATCGAGGCAAGACCCGTCACTTCGGCAGAATCCGAACCAGTCGTCGACTTCTTACCGATGTCGTACACCGTTATGGTGTCCCCCACTGCATAATTACCGATAATGGTGCCAACTTCACCGCCCAGGAAGTTAAAGACTGGTGCGGTAAAATGGACATTAAGCTCGATTACGCCTCGGTGTACCACCCACAGACCAACGGACAGGTCGAACGAGCCAACAGACTCATTATGAGCGGCATTAAGCCTCGCCTAGTTCGATCCCTTGAACAATCAGACTGCCATTGGCTCGAGGAACTCGATTCCGTGCTATGGGGGCTGCGCACCACTCCTAATCGGTCAACCAGATACACACCATTTTTTCTGGTATATGGTGCGGAAGCAGTCCTCCCATGCGACCTTATCCATGACACGCCTAGAGTGCACATGTACGAAGAAAAGGAAGCCGAGCTCGATCGGTAGGATGATCTGGACACTCTAGAAGAAGAACGGGACATAGCTCAAGCTTGGTCCGTGTTCTACCAACAGCAAGCACGGTGTTTCCACAACCGCGAGGTCCTGGCAAAGACATATAACGTGGGAGACCTTGCCCTCCGACTCCCCGAAAAACAGAAGAGTAAACTATCGCCTAAATGGGAGGGACCGTACATCATCGATGAAGTACTCATAGGAGGAGCATATCGTCTTTGCTGCTCGTCCGATGACGGCCTAGAGCCGAACCCGTGAAACGCAACAAGGCTACGGAATTTTTATACCTGAGCTTGACATACATCTCCAGCTTTCCCTTCTTTTATTTTCCCTTTTTCTCTTCGACATGGTGCTAGTCCGGCTATACCAACCCATACCAAGCTCGCATTATATACATCGTTGAATGTAACACCAAGCTTTGCCTGGGGGCTCCCTCAGAACAGCCGTATACATGTATAAACCACATTCGTACTTATTGCATCCTTCTCACACATGTTAAGCCAACATATGTATTTGTTTGCCTTAAGATCTTTGCCAAGCTGGGCTGCCTCGCTCCTGTGCTTACCCCTACGTTCCCGATTGTTCGGCTAGGGCGTAAAGGGAGCACCTCTGCGATTGTTATGACCAGGTCACCCGGGACCGTACCTCAGACGGGTGAGGCTGAAAGCTAGCGTTCTTACAGAATATAACAAGTCGGCCTAAGCGAAGTGAATATAGCCTCGATCTTACTACCAGGGTTCTTTTTTAAAGCCAATGGTGTTCGTTAACCCTACATGTCCGGACTATAATTTTCCCCGGTGAAAGGACCTCTTGGAGGAACTATTTTCATCGGAAGATGTTTCTTACGTTAAACAGTAATATAACATCGCTCTCCGCATATGTTTCGTCTATTTAAACCAGAGGGCCGAATTGCCTGGTTCCCGAATTATTGGCTTGTTTCCCATGGCACTTAGTAAGAACACTCCCCAATCTCTGATCAGAGAGGCAGAACCTGATGGCCGGTCAAGACAACATTCTTTCAAAAATAACAATAAGAATGCGGATTGAGCACGGTCAACGTAAAGTACATAGATACATAGAATTGACAAGACTACTCATTCTCGACATTGTCTATCAATTGTTCTAAAGCACAATCCTTTTGAGAATAGCGAGCGGCTTGCATCACTTCATCATACACCAAGCTCAGTGGTATTTCTTGACCGTCAGGGCCCATGGGACCAACCCGGGCCATATGCATCGGGTCTAGCTTGGTGAAGTGGGTCTTTACCATAGCCCACGCCTCGCGCGCTCCTTCTCGGCAGGCCGAGATCTTCCATAACTAAAACCTTCGCCGAGCCCCTTTAAAGCGGCTGGCTAGTTCGGCCATACTCTCTGGTGGCGCATCTGACAGCCATAACGCCTTCGCCATGCTCTTCATGGTTTTTCGGGCCTTTTCATAGGTCTTCGACAGTTCCTTTAGAAGGTTCCCATCATAAGCGCTTACTTCTTCCTCAGGCCGCCCAGTCAGGAGACCTAACAAGTAGGTGTTGCACATCATCATTAACACATCAATGACACTTGCCAACAGCACGGTATGATCAGCACTTACCGAATATGCCACCTTTCAGCTTCTGGTTTTCCTCCATGGTTTGGGCCAACTGAGCTTTCAAGCTCTTAATTTCCTCGGCTTGCCATTGATTTTCTGCCTTGAGCCCATTTTTTTCCTCCTGACTTCGCGTCAGTACTCGTTTACCAACCTCCAGCTCCCTCCGCAGCTCGCTTACAGCTCCCGCGGCTGTACGGAGAATACGGTGTTAATGCTTGGCATACAACGTATACCTACAAAAACTGTCTTTACTACTCACCGGACAATTCCCTGCTAGCTTTTAGAGCCGCATCCAGTTCGGCCTTGGCTTTGACCAACTATGTCCGACTCACTTCAAGGTCCTCGGACAGCTTTTTGTTCTGCTCTCTTGCGGCCTACAAAAATAATATCATTATACACCCTTAACTCGGCTGTCCCACCCGAATTAAGGCTTGGGGGCTAGTTGGTTTGGGAACATGTTCCGCTTTTAAGCTATATACTTGCACCTTGGCAGCAAATAGACTGGCAATCCCATCCGGACCTGTCCGGGCCGCTCCAACTTACGCATCCACTGAACTAAAAGCACTAAATTCTTGTTCGGCAAAGGCAGAATGACGTAAAGTCTCCCTCTGGCGATGATGGTTCATTACACTCTCGACTTCAGAATTAGTGACTGAAATAGCATCGGAGTCCGCCGGGGGTACGCCAACTGCCGCGTGTTCGGAGGATGCTCTGGCTTGTGCCGAAGACTTGGGACTGGAGTTGCAGTTCGGCGCATCCGGGTGATCTTTGGATTGGTGTAGAGGCATGGGCCTTCTGCAAAATTGAGCAAGCTTTAATAAAAAAGTGCCAACGGCAACCCTCGCTGCGATTCCGAAATACGTTACCTCTGGGCCGAGGAGGCAGGTGCCTCCACTTCAGCAAAAGCTTTCCGCTTTGATCTCCCGTCAAGGGCCGGAGCTGGCGTGGTCCATGCTCCTCCCGAGGCATTCTTACGCGTAGTGCGGTGACCCTTGGGAGCAGAAGTCAGCACGTGGGGGGTTGCGCGAGATGAGCGTCCTGTTCGGGAGAGGGTCTTCTTTTCACTTACTAAGGAAGAGGGAAGAGCCCCGGGGTGATCGGCTGTTACAGCCACCTTGACGCCGTCAGGGCCCTCCTGATAGAACACCCCGTCTTCAAATTCGATTGACGTCTCTGGGTCGTCATGATACCCCAGATCGCCATCACGAGAGTGATTCTGGTTGAGGAGGAGGACAACTAATGGACGCAACCTGATGCATCCATCCATGTTCAAGTGGCGATTAGTAAGAATTCGGCGTGATCTGTGGACTCAAAGTAATGGATTGTGACTTACCCAGTCCGCCGGATTGTATCCGGAGCAGCCTTCTCGAATACTCATGCGAGTGAACTCTGCTTCACCTCCTTTGAAGAGATCGGCCAGTATTTTGGCCAGGGCCGCCTTGTTGTCTGGCCCTTGCCGCTGGTGACATGTCACATCGTTGGTCCCGTTATGGCACCATAAAGGGTGACCCCGCTGTTGGAGGGGTTGCACGCATCGGGTAATGGCGATGGCCATAACTTCGATCATGGTTAGCTTGCTGCTAGTTAGCAGCCTGATCTTGGCCGATAGTGCACACACTTCTTCGCTGTCCTATTGGGAAGGGCCTCTAGGCCGCCAGTTGTACCACTTTATAGGCGGGTCATTCGAATATTCGGGTAGCCCTTGCCGAATTGGATCGGTGAGGGGAACGGCTTCAATATAAAACCACTCCAAAGTCCATCCTTCGGGTTCTTTCTGTTGGGTCCCTATTGGGTACCCTATCCCAGCTATTCGCCATACTTCAGCGCCGCCTACCTCAAATATAGATACCTCCTGGAGGCGGGGGACAAGACAGAAATACTTCCTCCACAAGTCAAAGTGGGGCTCGCAACTCAGAAATACCTCGCACAAGGCTACGAAGCCAGAAATGTGCAATATGGATCCTGGGGTGAGGTTGTGGAGCTGGATCCTATAGAACTCTAGCAGACCCCGTAGAAAGGGATGAATAGGAAAACCCAAACCTCTTAGAAGGAAGGGCATGAGACATACCCTCTCCTCCTTGCTTAAGGCAGGGAATTTCTCGGCAAGGGCGCGACCATCAATGGAGATGAGACCGGCGCGGACTGGGACCAGATCGGCTGAAGGGATGAAGTGCTACGTCTGCAAATGACTCAGCTGGATATGCGAGACTGAACGGCTTGACCAATCGCCTGGGAGCGGGCCATGAGGGCGCGAGGAAGAACCTGGGATGTCGGCCATGGCTTTGGAGAATTTCTTCGGTGTCGTTCTTGGCGAAGGGGAAGGGGAAGATAATTGTTCTCAGCACCTTTGGATCTATAAATAAATGTCTTGTCATGAAGTCGAAAGGACGGGAGCATGGAAGGACGGCATTGGGCCGCATGCCCTCTGGAAAGGCGTGTGAAGCCCTAGCCCCGAGGAACGGCATTAAACTATGATGGTCCCACCTCGATCTCAAGATGTCTTCGGATCTAAGAATCTTGAGACTATCTGGACCCGAGCACATTAGAGCGGTTTTTGGATAAAGTTCGGTGAAATTAACAAGGCTTCAAACGGAGTAAAGGAACTCGTCTCACAAGCCGATGATGTGAAGATTCCAGAAGACGATCCCCGGCGTTGGAGGCAAGTTTGGGGGCTACTGAGGGAGTCATGGACTAAGGGGTCCTCGGGGCGACGTCCCATTGCACATGGGCCGGACTGGTGGGGCCGTATAATGACAGGAGATCTATGAAGCCGTGGTGTGCCTTCCAAGTCAAGAAGGCGGAGGATCTCTTTAATTCCTTATTGTAATCTATCTTCGGTAACCCTAACCCTATCGGTGTCTATATAAACCGATGGTTTTTAGTCTTTAGGGCTAGAGCTATATTGATCACTTGATAGCCTTAGGGTTTAGCTCATGCTGATCTCAAGGTAGATCTACTTTGTAAACCACGTTATACATTCAATACAATCAAGCATGACGTAGGGTTTTACCTCTTCGAGAGTGCCCGAACCTGGGTAAACACTATGTTCGTCGTCCCTTGTTACCCATCGATCCTAGATCCACAGCTCGGGACCCCCTACCCCGAGGTCCGCCGGTTTTGACACCGACACTTATCAAGTTCCCCCACACTTGAATCTTTCGTTGTCCTGGAGTAAAGGCATAGGACACGATTAGGATAGTGAATAGTGAGCTGACTAGAGAATGTCCAAGTGAAGTAGATCTCTAAACAATGCATTCTTCAGACTTAGTGAAAATTAATGGTTAGGGTGCTACAAAGCAATAGGATACTAATAGACTCGGTCATTTTAAACTTTTACAATGATAAAAGGAGATTAGCAAGTTCAAATGCTGATTATGCCAAAGGGTTCCTAAACACGGCACGATCCTCACTTATTACCAGGAACACAACATTGTGGTTGAACCACTTATTGAAATTGAAATGCAATTGATAATATTTATCGGACTCATCAAAGGAAGACACCACCGATCCCGAGAAAATGGTATACACCTGGCTCGAACAATTACTAGTTTTTTGGTTTGTCTCCCGAAAGTAACATACCATCGATCCAGGGAACATGGTATACACCTGGTTCGACAATTACAATTTTTTAATATAGTTAACTCCTATCTGATCCAACCAGATTTCAGAAGCCACCGATCCAGGGAACATCACATGCTACTGTTAGGTAGATCAGATAATTATTCATTATAAGATATACTTTTTTAAAATGAACAAAAACAAGAATCATCACTCAACCAAGTCTGGTTCACATGCTACCGATCCAGAGAACATAGCATGCTAATCCATAGTGGTGAAATGATTGCTCTAAATGGGAACAAACTTGGCACAAATTCAGCATCTAAACATAGTGATCTAAGTGTATCAAGGTAAAAGCAGAAAATGATGAAGTTTTCTAGTGTACTAGGGATTTGAGCACCCAAAACTAATAGCTTTCACAACTTTCAGCAAAGAAACCATTGTGTAGATCACTAGTTTACAAGACATTCCGAAATCATGTTACCCTAATTCACATCAAGCTTACTATGCCGAAGGTGAAATTTAGCATGGCAGCATTTAAGAAATGGCTCAAGCTACCCATATCAAATTATTTCAGCATGTATCGAAGGATGATGATTTCATGATGGGTCATGAAACAGCTCACCGGGCTTTTATGATGTGGGGTTCGCTCAATCACTCTCTAAACTAGAACTCTCTCCTTTTGCTTCCTCATACATGCTCTAGCTTCGCTCTTCCTCATGTGTGCTCATTGCTTCTCCTCATCACCATGCCATGAATCCACCAGGATCCCATGGGATGTCATCTCGAACTTGGTCAGCCCGCAATGAATGGTGCACAAGCATAAACCTCAAAGAACACTCAACAAACAAGCCAATACAAGTGATAGGGACAACGCCCTCTAAGTCATCAATAGAGTATCCTATCACATAAGCATATCTATTGAGCATATGATAAATAGATATCATCAACAAATCACATGGTGCATAGGCAGTATCCATGATATGGCATATCTTGTCGAGAAAGCTGAGATCATACCTAAGATAGTTAGGAAGAAGCTTCAGGACTACCTCGATTGAAGATACCAAGTGAGGTGTGGTAGTAGAAATTTCCACTGGACTCGTGTCAACAAGTGAAATAGTAGAGCTTGGCTCCTTGACATCTGAATCCACCTCACCATAATCAACCATGAAGCTCTCCATCTCAGGCTCAAGTGTTGAGGAATCAATGCGGCTAACATCATCAAAGGCGAACTTCTCCATATCTGGCTCTAGCAGCACATGATCAATATCAACTAAAGGTGACTCCACAAAATCAAAAGCAACTAACTGCAGCTCTGGCTCATCCATGGAAGAATCATCACAATGCAAAACTGAATCTCCAACACTAGTATCCATATGATCTGTAGCATGTGTGTCAACTAGAATGGTGTCATCATCATCAAAGATAATCCATGCAAGCTCAATCTTGTCACACTGAGATAGAGGTTCAGGCTTTTGTGTAAGAATTGGTGGCTGAGGTGTAGTGATTTGTTGCAAGCAAACCAATGAATTAGAGGTGGGCTTATCATTGTACCACTGAAGTTGGTGGAAAGCTATGCTCTCAATCAGCAGAAAAGCATCATCAAGTGTCTTGTTTGTAATAGCTCCACCCGCTGCCATATCGACGTAAGCTCGAGTGTCCGAAGTCAATCCTCTATAGAATATCTGTAGCTCTAACCATCTCTCGAGCCCATGATTAGGACATCTCTAGAATAATGCTTTGTACCTCTCCCAAGCATCATACAAACTCTCGCCTTCATGTTGAACGAAGTTGAAGATCTCATCTCGGATCGCGGACTGCTTGTGTAGTGGGAAATATTTATCCAAGAATGCTTGTGATATCTCATTCCAACTATATGACCTTGATGGCAAGGATCGGTACCAAGCACGAGCATCATCACAAAGAGAGAATGTGAACAACCTACACATGATTGCGTCTTGAGGAACTCTGTGGTACTTGACTGTATCTGAATACTCCATGACTCGGTGTAAGTGCTCATAGGGATCCTCAGTAGGCAGTCCTCCAAACTAACGTTGTTGAACCAAAGCAATAAGACTAGGTTTCGGCTCAAAGTTCTCCGCCTCAATAGTTGGCCAAACCGGTCTTGTGATATAGCATTGACTTTTGGGCATCCAAAGATCACGGAGCAATGACATCTTAACCAAGTGTACTAAAGAACAACCTGCACTTAGTTCAATACATTCGCCATCTACCTTCGCGAAAAGAAGGATGGCTCCCCCTCCACCTCCTCTCCTCCACCTCTCTCCCACCTGCTTCCACCTCACCTTGATCAACTATGGAGATCTTTGATCTAGGTAACCATGGACGGTCTACTCAATTGGGATTTCTCACCCGGCCTTGCGGTCGCGGCTCAGGTGCATCAATGTTTTGATTCTACCATTCACTTCTCCCCTTCTGGATCGAACAAAGAATTCTTCTTGGTGATTCATTTCTCCTGGGCAAGTTTTTCTCTCAATGAAGATTCGGTTGCCATTGCCCTACAATGTTGTTGTTGTGGGAAAACACGGCCACCTATGGGGCCATCGGCCCCTTATGGTTCGGCAGGGGGGGAGAGCACATTGCACCAAGAGCGGAGGGCATAGAGAAGCACGGTAGCGATCACACGGGTAGTTTTACCTAGGTTCGGGCCACCGCGAGGCGTAAAACCCTACTCCTGCTTTGGTGGATTGATGTATGGACAGTGTGGAGACGCAGCGCTCTTGCCCAGCAAGGTTGCCTCGGGCGAGAGCAGCTACGCGTGTATGAGTGTACAGAGATCCAAGTTCCGAATCCTTTCTATGGTTGCCATGGCCCTCCTTTTATAGGTCAATGGGTTACCATAGTGGCAAATCAGTCATTATGCACTGATTAGATAGCAAACAGTGCTATCATACCTAACTCTACAGACAAGACAGAGAGCATTAAATGCGCCGCTTAGTGTCACATCATGGCATGCCCGGCAAGCCTTGTCGTGCTGTCCAGCCACCTTCTCGCCTGTCTGCGTGACACATCGCCTGGACGGGTGTCATCTGGAGGTGATTTCCTTCAGAAATGGCTGCCACGTGACAAGTAATAGCCACTTAATCACTTGGGGGCTTGACACCGCACCGATAGGTGACCTGGGTCGCTGTAAGGTGGAGCGGTGGAGCCTTGGCGGGGTGATCCGCCCTCGGTGTCCCCGGCAAGCCTGCTGGGGGAGTCTTGAGACTTGTCTTCGGGGTAACCTCAACCCTGCCAGGCTCACCTGCTCGGCAAGGGAGGTTTTTCCTTAGTGATATCTTGCTTGTTTGGTTGGTCTTGGTATCCTTGATCTGCCCTTTGATTTCTCAAAGAGCTCATCTCTTCTCTTTGGTCTGGTCTTGGATGCTGCAACCTTGCTCTTAAGCCTGTGCATAGTCTGGACAACACACCTGGGGTTTGTTGCACCAACACGAGCCCCCAGGCCTGGCCTGAACACACTGCCGAGCGTCGTCGGGGTAGGCCCTATCAAGTACACAGGTGAGATGGTTGCGGTAGCTTGTCCTTTGAGGTCTTCTTTGCTTCTTCATTAACCTGTGCTCGAGTCAGTTTCTGGTTTCCCCGTGCGTCGCGTAACGCCAATTGCATTGGGGCCATCTCCGTAATGGCCCGTGAATGACTTTAACGCATGGGGGAGTAACTGCCAATTCACTCTTCTCACCACGTTCTTATCCCTTGCCACATATGCTGCATGCATTGAGTGGGGTAGCTAATGGAGGTGCGTGGTGCGGGAGGGAGTGCATGGCAGTGGCCCGGTCTTCTAGGATTGGTGGAGAGGGGTGGTGATCGGATCCGGCCGTCGGTGGTAACTTGGATGGGTCGGGTCATAAAGAGACCCCTCTGTGGTGGGGGCGAAGGGTCAGCCCCCAGCCCCAGCTTGCCTATAAAAGGGGGGCAAGGATGAAGCAAAGGCGTCCATCCACGCACCTCTCTTTCTTCATTGCTTGCCTTCTTCCTTGCCAAGTCGAGGGGGAGAAGCCGGGGCCAGGCCCCGGGCTCTAGCTTGAGGTCGATGATGCCGAACACTCGCATTGATGCCGGGGGGAGTGAGTCTGGTCCGAGGTTGCAGGAGATGCAGCGGTCGGTGGTGTGGGCGCCGAACTGTCCACAGTGTGGGTGGCGTCATGCTCCTCCGAGACGGTGAGGCACCAGTCTCTCCCACACGAGCCGGCCACTTGGTGGAGAGTGCTTGCCCTGGCCACAAGACACCGAGGTTCATCAACTTGACGACGAGGCTCCTGGGGCTTCCGGCGCCCACCTAGGGTGCAGTGCTCGGGATCTTTGGTAATCCCAGCACTGCTCCTTTCAGCAGATTCGGGGTGAATGTTGAAGACGGCGGCACCTTCCTGCCCCCCAAGGTGGGGAGCGGTGCTTCTCGCATGCCTTGGAAGTCACTGTCGCCTTCTGTTTCTCCTGGGGAGGTGATGGCTCAAGGGGCTGGCGTCCTCCCGGAGTGGTGGTGATGAAGAAAGAACGACGGAAGACGGAGAAGGCGGGTGGCAGGCCGTCAGGTCGGAGTACGATGGCACCGACGCCTTCATCTCGTATTGGCGGCCCGCTGCCTGGTCTTTCCGCTCTTCCCCTCCCTCCCCGGCACCATCATCACCGGCCTCTTTAGGACGGTTGCAGGGGAGGGGGTTGCTCTCTTGGTGCCTTCGCCTCCTCCAGCAGTCTTCCATCTGAGCTCCGGCGGTTCTCCCCGTTGGTGCTTGTGCTAGGGCTTCTTGCTGGCCCTGGAGGTGGTGACCAGGGCACCGCCGAGCTGCTCCCTCAGCCCCTCTCCTTCGCAGCCTCGCCACTCTCGATCTTGTCAGGCTGCGCCCGGCAAGCCCTGACAGGATCGGGCTGGGCTTCTGCTCAGGCACTCCTTTTGTCCTCTCTCCCCCCCCCCTTCTCCCCCCACTGTAGTTCCTAGGAGGAGACGGACAAGAAAGGGATTATGGGGCACTTATCTTTTTTCAGTCTAAAATGTGTAGGCACTTGCCAAACTTTAGTCTAAATAATGTAAACTTCTGTATACATGTTTGTGTTCTGTAAGATCTGTACTTGTTTATCAGCATATTAATGAAAAATACAAGCCTTGTCGGGTACTTGTGCATGTATCATATCCACGCAGAGGTGAGGTGCCTCTATATGTTCAAGTAAACAAGTTTCCCCCAGCAGACTATCCTGCCGGTACCCTTAGTTTGCTGCCGCGGGGCACGGCCTGCCGGGCATAAAACTATAAAAAAAGGGACCAGCCCCTCATCGAACCCTCTCCATTAAAGGCCACTGCAACCACCTTGCCCCAAGCAATGTTCGGTACAAAGGATGGGAGCACATATGTTTCCAAGGTGATGAGGTTTTCATATGCACAAATTTTCACCTTACAGAACAGGAATGGATAAGGAGAAACTTATCTATTTGGCTTGCCGGGGATCATCACGTAGGCTCGTCTTCATTTCTTCTCTTCAGGACCAAGTCCACGGCAAGAACCCTACAACTTAGTGTAGATGAAAACAATGCCACATGCAACCTCATCTACATGATCATGCTATGCTTATGATATGCTTATGCATGCATGCAAGTTTCGGGGGGCCCCCAGTGCTTCGTTTATTTATCTGGTGCTCAGGGTCTGCGCCTGGCTTTGTACAAAGGGTTACATGCAATATCGGCAAGGCTTGTACAAAAGGGTGGCTGCCGGGCAGGGCCCGACAGCTGCGCCTTACGGGTAGAACTTACGAAGGTGCTCAATGTTCCATGAGTTTTGCAATTGAATGCCATTTCCGGTCTCTAGACAGACTGCGCCAGGTCTGGCGACTCGTACTACCCGATAAGGGCCTTCCCACTTCGGCGTCAACTTGTTTGTACCCATGGCGGACTGAACATGCCTACGGACAAGGTCGCCTTCCTCAAAACTCCGGGCATGAACCCTGTGGCTGTGATAGTGACGCAGGGCTTGCTGGTAGCATGCAGCATGCGTAGCAGCCCGGAGACGGTTCTCCTCAAGTAGCACAGCGTCGTCATGCCGGTGTTGTTCCTGCGCTACATCATCGTAGGCAAGCACTCGAGGTGATCCGAATATGAGTTCCGTGGGGATCACTGCTTCTGCCCCATGGACTAGGGAGAAGGGAGTCTGACCGGTAGCACGATTTGGTGTCGTACGGAGGGACCAAAGAACCATCGATAGCTCGTCGATCCATCGCCTGCCGCACTTCTACAGCCTATCAAATGTTCTTGTCTTGAGTCCTCGCAGCACTTCCGCGTTCGCCCTCTCAGCTTGTCCGTTGCTTCTGGGATGGGCAACAGAGGCAAACGGGACTTTGCTTCCGAGGGCATGAACGTATTGCATGAAGGCGCGGCTTGTGAATTGGGTGCCATTGTCAGTGATGATTCTGGCGGGCACTCCGAAATGGCACACCAATCCTTTCAAGAAATTGATAGCTGACTGTGCAGTCACCTTCCTCACGGGCTCCACCTCTGGCCACTTTGTGAACATGTCTTTAGCAGCAAACAAGAACTCAAAGCCCCCGGTAGCACGGGGGAAGGGGCCCAAGATGTCGAGCCCCAGACCGAGAAGGGCCATGACAAAGGGATTGTCTGAAGAGCTTGGGCAGGCTGATGGATATTCTTGGAGTGGAACTGGCAGGCTTCACATTTGGTGACTAGCTCAATTGTATCTTGGAGGGCCGTGGGCCAGTAAAAACCTTGCCGGAAGGCTTTTCCAACCAGGGCCCTCGATCCAATGTGGGAGCCGCACATACCCTTGTGTATCTCTGCCAACAGTTCCTTTCCTTCTTCCCGACAAATGCACTTCAATTTCACACCATTGGGCCTTCTTCTGTATAATGTCTCATCAATGAACTGATACATATTGGCCCTCCGGGCTACTCTTTTAGCTTCTTCTTGCTCTTCGGGAAGTTCTCCTATTTGGAGGAAATGAACAATGTGCCGCGCCCAAGTTGGAGCCTGAGGCTCGGCAATAAGGACTAGCGGCACCTTCTCATTGACGGGAGCGCATGCCTCGACCGCAAAGACTGGTAGTCTGGCGGGAGGGTGCAGCTCACCGATCGAAGGGGAGTTGTTCCCGCCAAGCTCTCTGTCGGGGGCTTCGGGAAGCTCTGCCGGGAGAGGCTTGCTGGAGTTCAATTTCCTTCTCTTGCTGGCCATTGTTGCTGGGGATACGGAGGGTTGAGTCAGATGGAGAACAAAAGTCCCTGGTTCCACAGGGAGTTTTTGTGCAGCGCACTTTGACAGATGATCAGCAATGTTGTTTTCCGCATGAGGTATGTGCTCTGTTTCCAATCCATCAAAGCGCTCCTCCAACTTTCTCACCTCCTCGATGTATGCCTCCATCAACGGGCTTTGATAGTCCTTGTTCACTTGTCTCACCACCAGCTATGAATCTCCATGATTGATTAGCTTCTTGATTCCCAGTTCTGCCATGATCCTGAGCCCGGTAAGGAGCCCTTCATACTTTGTAGTATTGTTGGTAGCCTTCTCCCAGGGGAAATGCATTTGAACGACGTACTTGAGGTGCTCCGCAGTGGGAGCAACGAGGAGCACGCTAGCTCCTCACCTTGCAGGGAGAAGGCACCATCAAAGTACCTGATCCATTCTTGGGGCGCTTCCTTGCCGGGAACGACTGTCTCCAGCACTTCTTTGTCAGGGGTAGGTGTCCACTCCGCAATGAAATCTGCTAGTGCTCTGCTCTGAATGGTTGACGTGCTCTCAAACTTCAAACCAAAGCTGGACAACTCCAAAGCCCACTCCACTATCCTGCCAGTGGCCTCAGGGTTCCTCAATATGCGTTGCAAGGGGAAGTGGGTGACAACCGTGATCTCATGTGCTTGGAAGTAGTGGCACAGTTTCCTTGAGGCCATGATGAGGCCAAAAATCTACTTTTTCACGTCAGAGTACCTCGACCTAGCCCCCTGCAGTAGGGAGCTGACAAAGTACACTGTCGCTACACCACCTTCTTCCTTGCCACGACCTTGGAACTGTCCTCACTGCCCTAGTCTTCCTTGCTCTGATCTGCCTCTGACCCTGCCGGGGCGAATTCACTTCCTTCTCCGGAGGGGACGGTAGTTGCATCTGCTTCTTTATCTACTTCCCGCTGCGCCACCATCGCCGCACTAACCACTTGATTGGTTGCCGCTAAGTACAGCAGCAATGGCTCTCATGGTTTTGGAGCGACTAAGGTGGGAACAGAGGAAAGATAGGCCTTCCAATCTTGTAGCGCTATGTCTGCTTCTGGGGTCCACTCCATGGGCCCTGCCTTCTTCAAGATTTTGAAGAATGGCAGGGCGCGCTCGGCGAACATGGAAATGAACATGCTCAGTGCGGCAACACATCCAGTCAAAATGCCTCATGTCTTTAACTGTCTTGGGTGCTTGAATCTGCTCAATCGCCTTGATCTTGTCGGGGATGGCCTCTATCCCCCAGTGGGACTCAAAGAAGCCAAGTAGCTTGCTGGAAGGAACGCCAAACACACACTTCTCTGCATTCAGCTTCAAGTCGATCTTGCGCAGATTAGCAAAAGTCTCCTCCAAGTCCTGAATAAGAGTTGACTTGTCCTTGGTTTTGACCACTATGTCATCCATGTAGGCTTCAATATTTCTGTGCAGCTGAGACTCAAAGCCAATCTGTACTGCTCTTGCAAAAGCAGATCCAGTGCTCTTTAACCCAAAGGGCATCCGCACAAAGCAGTACGTGCCGCAGGGGGTTATGAACGCGGTCTTCTCTTCATCCTCCTTGAACATAAACATCTGGTGGTATCCGCAGTAGGCATCCAGGAAGGAAAGCAGGTCAAACCCGGAGGTGGAATCCACAATCTAGTCGATGCGTGGCAAGGGGAATGGGTTCTTCAAGCATGCTTTATTCAGATCTGTGAAATCTATGCAAAGCCTCCATTTCCCATTCGCCTTGCGCACCACCACTGGATTTGCTAACCATGTTGGATGCAATACTCCTCTTACCAAACCAGCTGACTCAAGTTTCTTGATCTCCTCGGCAATAAACTGTTGCCGCTCCAAAGCTTGCTTTCAGACCTTCTGCTTGACGGGCCGGGCATGTGGGCAGATGGCAAGGTGGTGCTCAATTACCTCCCTGGGAACACCGGGGATGTTAGATGGTTGCCAAGCAAACACATCGACATTCACCTGCATGAAGGCAATGAGCGCGCTTTCATATTTGTTGTCGAGGGTGGCACTGATAGTAAATGTACCACCAGCCCTGTCGGGACCTTCTTCACAGCGGGTGCAGCAGCCTTGGATCTCTTGCTATTGGAACTCTCCGGCAAGTCATCAACAGGCGCAGCGCACTCCGCAGAGGTGCACTTCCCAGACTCCTTGTTGGCATCCTTGCTAGCTTTCGTCCCTTTCTTGCTTTCCTTGATGGGAGCAATAGATTCCGCGGCCTCTGCAGCTGTTGCTTCTCGGTACATCTTATCCACGCATGTGATTGCATCTTTCTTGTCTGATGGAATGGAAATGACACCCATTAGCCCCGGCATCTTCACTGTGTTGTAGGCATAGTGGGATGCCGCCATGAATTTGGCTAGGGCTGGGCGACCAAGGATTCAGTTGTACGGCAGGGGGAGGTCAACCACATCAAACATGATCTTCTCAGTCCGGTAGTTTAACTCCCCTCCAAATGTTACCAGCAGCGTGATGTTCCCCTTAGGACAACTCCTTTCGGGGTTAATCCCTTGAAAAGTACTAGTAACCTTGAGCTCTTCATCTAATATCTGGAGCTTGCTGATGACCTTGGGAGATATCAGATTCAACACGGCCCCGCCGTCAACCAACATCTTTCTGACCTTGAGGTTGCGGATTGTTGGTGAAACCAACAATGGCGAACACCCTACCGCGGTGGTCCGGTCAGGGTGATCCTCTTCATCAAAGACGATGGGCGTGCGGGACCACTTGAGCGGCTTCCGAGAATCTACCGCTGGCTCGACGGCATTGACCTCACGCACCCACTGTTTAAGTTGGCGGTGAGAGGAGTGCAAGGATGCACCTCCGTTAATGCATAGGGCGTCAGTGGCTTTCTGGAACTCCTGCTCGCTGGTTTCCTCTTCATCTCCATCACTCTCGTCATCGCATCCCTTCTTCTCATGGCCCTTGGTGGGTTTTCCATGATGCTGACGGCCTTTGCCGGGACGACCTCCCTTGCCACCTCGGCCTTTCCCGCCAACACTGTCGGTGTCAAAACCGGCCGATCTCGGGTAGGGGGTCCCGAACTGCGTGTCTGAGGATCGGAGGTAACAAGGGACAAAGGGAACACGATGTTTACCCAGGTTCGGGCCCTCTTAATGGAGGTAAAACACTACGTCCTACTTGATTGTATTTGATGAGTATGGGGGTTACAAGAGCTGATCTACCCCAGGATCGTAATGGCAAAACCCTAGATGTCTAGCCTATGATTGTTATGATGGCCCCCACGGACCAAACCCTTCGGTTTATATAGGCACCGGAGGGGGCTAGGGTTGTACAGAGTCAGTTTACAGAGGAAGGAAACTATACATCCAGATGCCAAACTTGCTATCCACGCAAAGGAGAGTCCCACCCGGACACGAGGAAAGGTCTTCTATCTTGTATCCTTATGGCCCATCAGTCCGGCCCATGTCACATAGCCCGGCCACCCGAGGACCCCGTAATCCAGGACTCCCTCAGTAGCCCCTGAACCAGTCTTCAATGACGACATGTTTGGCTCGCAGATTTATCTTTGGCATTGCAAGGCGGGTTCCTCCTCTCAATATTCCAAAACGATCTTCTGAATAAAAGAACTGTATCCGGCTCTGCATGACAATCACAACCCTCGACCATGAAGGTAAAATGCTTAGCCAAAGTAGCATCTATCAACTGACAACTTTTTTGGCGAAATGTCACGTCTAGTCTTTTTATCATTTTGAACCATTTTTCGGCCTCCCTCTTCGCATCTCGAAACACGGCCTCTATTGACACGTCTCGTCAAAGCAGAGATCGTGCCCACTTATTGCGGGATCCTTATCAATACGGGTTTGGGTAATCCAACTGTGCCATTCGCATGACCCATTGGGAACAGGCGAGTTTTAAGGCTTGAGGTTCGGGCGCTTGATATTCATTGCCTATATAAGTGGATAAAGATCCCTCTTTTTTCCCCCACACCTTCTTCCTTCTCCTGTTTTCCCATCCTCAAGCCCCAGCACCCAAGCTTCAATCTTTCCCACCGCCGCCAACCTCTCCAGCCATGTCTGGATCTGGCTCAAAGGGCAAGTGGGAGGCCTCCTCCATCATGGAGAAGGACATCAAGGAGCTCCGGGGGGCGGGATATCTGTCTGTGGAAATCGCGCACAGGCTCCCAGCCAAGGATCAAGTCGTACCCACTCCGGAGCCCCGCGAAAGGGTTGTATTCATTCCCCATTTCCTCCGTGGACTAGGGTTTCCCCTGCACCCCTTTGTCAGCGGTCTCATGTTCTACTACGAGCTAGATTTCCATGATCTAGCCCCAAATTCTTTCCTCCACATCTCGGCGTTTATCGTCGTGTGTGAGGCGCTACTCCGCATCCCCCCACACTTCGGCCTATGGCTAAAAGTCTTCAATGTGAATCCGAAAGTGGTTGACGGGCAACATGCAGAGTGCGGCGGTGCCATGGTGAGCAAACTCCCCAACACCATTTGGCCTAAAGGGGTCTTTGTGGAGACCGTCAAGTTCTGCCAACAGGAGTGGTTCTACATCACCGAACCCCGCGGCGCCAAATGGGCGGCCGCTCCTGAGTTCCGATCTGGACCCCCAATGCGGCTAGCGTCATGGACCAAAAAGGGTCTGTACTGGGGGTCGACCACGGAAGTGATGATGCTGCAGAAGTGCATCAAAAATATAATAAGCAAAAATACCAGTCTCACTGACGTGATTCAGGTGATGCTCTCCCGCCGGATCCTCCCCTGCCAACTCCGGCCTCTCCATATGTGGGAGTTCAATCCGGAAGGTCCCCGGACCCTGCAGTGCTTCTTCGGTACAACGCACGAAGAGATCTGGAAGCTGCTCTTCAAGGCCCAGAAGACGTGGCCGAAGAAGACCGAAGATATCGGCCTTGACAGCGAGAATCCGGCCACTCCTGTGAGTATTTTGGTTCCGAACACAACTTTCGGCAAATAAATCCAAGGTTTATACTAAGATTTCCATTCTTTCATTCAGGGCTGGACAGCGAAGGCGGAGCAGATCAAGTGTCCGGCTCCACTACCTGAAGACTCAGCCAATCCTCTGCTGATGAGGATGCTGATTCCTGCGCCATATCAGGCACCGGAGAAGAAGGCCAAGAAGAAGGGCAAGGAAGCCAAGGGCGGCCTCCGCCGTAAGGGTAATTCGGACGCAGTGTCCGGAGAAACTGAAGCCCACTCCTCCCACGAGGGGGATGAAGATGAAGAGGAAGAGGCGGAAAGTGGTTCTCCCCAAAAGGGGGGAAAGAAGAAAAGGGCCGCCTCCGCTGACCCAGAGGAGGGGGCGTCCAAGAGGGAGAAGATAACCCTCTCGGACGGTTCGGATTCGGAGGCCGAATACATCCCCAAGAGGCGCCGCAGGGAAAAACCCCTGCCCGAATCGTAAGTGTCGAAAAGGATACTTAGCAAATATTCGGTCTGTTATAGTTGTAATATAACATATCATATTGTGTATTTCAGCCCAGCCCGCGACCTCCCCCCGCCATCGCTGTCTGAAGGGAGTTCTCTGCCACCCGAGATGGCAGAGAGCGAGAAGCCACCGCGAGCCCCTTCACCGATCACCGTGGATAACACCAAGGTGTTGTCCCGAAGGACCTCTCCTAGCCATGGAGGGGCGAGCGAGGCTGCCGAGAAGGCACCCAAGGATAATACCTCGGCTGCCGAAGACATGGAGGGGGAGACCCCTATGGCGACTGACGGCGGGGGTCATGAACAATCTGGCCCACAGCCGGACATCATTCTGGAGACCAATGTGGCTCCGGAGTCAAGCGAGCAGGCCCCTTCGAGGGAGGGGGGAGCATCAGCTCCGATGGCGACCTTCACTAATCCGGAGGCGCCGAACACGATGGTGGAAGCACTACGACGTGCTGCCATCGTGGAAGAACACCGCACCCTGATGGGTGTGGTGGTTGAGATGATTCAGTCCGCCAAGAGCAGGCTGAACGAAGCCTTCACCAGCCTGCTAACAGGCTTCGAGGTATGCGACGTAATGCTCTAGACGCTTTTTATGAAGGAGCAGACCTGTGCATAGATAGTAGCCCCTGAGACTCTGTCTGGTTTTGAAAAAGCCGGACAGAGGATCATATAGTATTCGGAAGAAGTGATGTACTATTATATCATATAACAGGCTTCCATGTTGGCGGCAACAGCCCAGGCCGCTGAAGTTGCCGATCTCAAGCGGAGGCTGCAGCTGGCTCATGATGATATCGACCGCATGAACAAGCGGTTCGATGAGGCGCAAGGTATGTTTTGAAATAACCCGCATATGCCTTAATTGATATGCAAATTCTGAGTTTAAACTCATGCGCTGCTATGTGTATGTTTGCAGGCAGCGCGGCTGAGGTCGAGACCCTCAAGAGTGCCCTTGCCCAAGCCAAGGAGGAGGCAAAGGTGAACAAAGCGGTCGCAGACAAAGCGGCTGCAGATTTAAAGTTCGAACAGGTTGCCCACCGCCAGTACGAGGAGAGGGTGACCGAAGTGGAGCAAGAGCTCAAGGACGCCGCCGGCAAGTGCGAGTCTTTGGAGGAGAAGAATAAGGCCCAGGCGGCCGAACTCGCCAAGGCCCTCCAAGAGGCCAAGGAGGCGAGGACCGAGTCTCGGGCAGCTCGCGAGGAAATCCGGCAGTCCGAACAGATAGCGGCTAGTAAGCCCTTTCTTTTGCAGACTATATTTGGCGGTCAAAGATATGCCTTGCTCACTCATCTGTGGAGTTCTCCAGACGCATTTGCGAATCTTTCGAAGAGTGTCGCCGACGCCGCGCAGTTCTTCCGGGCCCAGGAGGGGCACACGATGGAGAAGCTATTCTGGTCACAGTTCGCGGCGTCGGAGCATCCGGCGCTGTTGAACAACCACATGATGCAACTGACAGAGCAGCACAGGATGTCCGGATTGGCCATGAAGGACGTCATAGTCCGGCTGTGGCCAACTGAACCCATTCCTAGTAGCTACTTCAGCCTGGTGCAGCGGCTGGCCGACGCGCTGCCCCGGATTGAAGCTGTCAAGCGCTCGGCGTGCATAGAAGGTGCGCGGATGGCCTTTGCCCGTTTTAAGATGAACTGGGCAAAGATGAAGGCCGCCGTCGTAGCGGTCGAGGGCCCACCCGAAGGCAACGACCACCGCAAGCTAGAGCGGTATTTTGAAGATGTCCTTGAGGGTGCCCGCTTAATTGAGGGTCAATGCTCAAAGGATATCATATTCGTGTGAATGTATCCGAGCTACCTAGACGTTGTTTTATAAACCAAGGCTTTGTAATATATTTATCTAGAATTGCTTGCCTCCTGTGCGGCCGTATTTTGTTATCTTGAAAGTTTTTCAGTCGTCGGCTTCAACCCCCACGTAGATACTACGGGGGTGTTCGGAATAACGCATGACCTCTCTTGACCCAACGTCTTGGTTCGTGAAGGAGGTATCTGCGTAGGCGAACCAGGCAATCAGACTATGCGGCTTTATCATTCTCACTTAGCCATAGGAGTTTGACGGTGGGGCTAAGTACTAGCCCCTGGTGCGTATGCGGCTATCCGAGCTGGGATGCCTTAAGCACATGACCGGACATAGGCCAGTCCTTCGCATAACACGGAGGAAATCGCAAAAAGATTTATAACAAGTCACCGAATAGCTGACTAGCTCTAGCCACACCATGACGGTCATTTTTCGGCTTTCTCTACTGAGGTGCTTAACCGGACGAACCAGAAACACAATCGCAGTAGTTCTCCCTTTACTACCCTAGCCGAACAAGCGGAACGTAAGGTAGTAACCACAGGAGCCGGGCAACCCAACTATTGACCAAAGACATGATTCGGAGCTGATGCATATAATGCAATATTCGGGACGCCGAAGTGCACTATAAAAGTGTTCGGACTTTTTTTTTGAAAATATAGGTGGCTGAATAGAGCCCCTGGCATTTTAAGCTATGCCGAAGGGTATATGCCAATCGGACATGAAGAGGGAATACAGATTATGGAATAAACCAATACCGAATAGGGTAGGTGAAAACTGTTTCCATTATAGTCTGATTGATACGCCAAAAAGTGCTTTTATAGATAATGCTATAAGCATCAGGGCTATTTTACATGCCGAGGATTTGAAAACAAGGGAAAGTTGTATACAGGTCCTAAAAAAGAAAAGGTATCATGAAGATCCTTTGGACACCCTGTCGCACGTCTGTGCCGCTTTTCGCCTTGGTGGAGGATCCTTTGAAAGGATCGACGATCATGTATGTAGAAGGGGCCTGGGAAAGGGCCCTGTGCCACCGTAAAGTGACTTTAGGTTTTAAGGAACCTGTAATGTAAGAGAAAAGAGAAAAAAAGGAGAGTAAGGTCCGAATAAGGTCGAGCCGAATTATGGACCTCGTCCGCGAAGTGCATCCGTCATCGCCCAAGGTATTTTGAGTGCGTAGTTATGCACACGCGGTACATATGCCGCGATTAGATGGGGCGGTGGACAGAGGCAAAACTGCTAGTCCAGCACCGGATTAACCAAGCTGTCGTTCTGCAGAGTAGGATGGGCTCGTTTAATGGTGTCCGGAGGCTTCATGGCCGATGGAGTGTTTGGCTTGATAAGGCCGCTCTGTACCTCGGCTGCCAGGCCCACAGTGTGCTCCTCGTTACGGAGGGAGCGTTCCATGTTTCCATTGACTATGATAACGCCGCGGGGTCCAGGCATCTTGAGCTTTAAGTAAGCATTATGCGGGACTACATTGAAGTGGGCGAAGGCAGTATGTCTGAGCAGTGCGTGATAACCACTGCGGAAGGGGACGATGTCGAAGATCAAATCTTTGGTTCGGAAATTGTCCGGTGAACCGAAGACTACTTCCAATGTTAACGAGCCCATACAGCGGGCCTCGACGCCGGGTATCACTCCTTTAAAGGTGGTGCTACTAGGCTTGATTCTTGATGGGTCAATACCCATTTGGCGGACAGTGTCTTGATAGATCAAGTTGAGGCTGCCGCCGCCGTCCATAAGGACTCGAGTCAGATGGTATCCATCAATAATTGGATCAAGGACCAGGGCCACCGAACCTCCATGACGGATACTGGTCGGGTGGTCTCTGCGATTGAAAGTGATCGGACAAGCCGACCATGGGTTGAATTTGGGGGCGACGGGCTCTACGGCGTAGACGTCCCTTAGTGCGCGCTTGCGCTCCCTTTTGGGGATATGCGTGACATATATCATGTTCACTGTTTTCACCTCACGGGGGAATTTCTTTTGTCCCCCTGTGTTCGGTGGGCGGGGCTCGTCATGGTCCTTGCTTGGCGGCCCTTTCCCGTTATGTTCGGTATTTAACTTACCGGCCTGTTTGAAAACCCAACAGTTTCTGTTGGAGTGGTTGGCAGGCTTGTCGGGTGTGCCATGAATCTGGCAAGGCCGATCGAGTATTTTGTCCAAGTTAGATGGACCGTCCTTGTTTCCTTTGAATGGTTTCTTCTGCTGACCGGATTTAGAGCCACTGAATCCGGCGTTAACCGTTGTGTCTTCAATTTCTTCGTTGTTATTTCGACGCTTGTGTTTGTTGCGTCGTGGCCTGCCATTGCCATACCTGACTTCGGAGGTGCCAGGGTCGCTGGTACTATTGCTTCTACGAGCCAACCAGCTGTCTTCTCCCGCGCAGAAGCGGGTCATGAGTGCAGTAAAAGCTGCCATAGACTTTGGCTTTTCCTGACCAAGATGTCGGGCGAGCCATTCATCGCGGACGCTATGTTTAAAGGCCGCGAGGGCTTTGGCGTTCGGATAGTCGATGATTTGGTTCTTTTTAATTAAGAACCTAGTCCAGAGTTTGCGGGCTGACTCACCGGGTTGCTGGACTATATGACTAAGGTCATCGGCATCCGGAGGCCGGACATAGGTGCCTTGGAAGTTGTCTCTAAAGGCATCCTCCAAGTCTTCCCAGCTACGAATAGAGTTTTCTGGTAGGTTGTTTAACCAGTGCCGTGCTGGTCCTTTCAGCTTTAGGGGGAGGTATTTGATGGCATGGAGATCATCGCCGCGGGCCATGTGAATATGGAGAAGAAAATCCTCAATCCATACCGCGGGATCTGTCGTTCCATCCTATGATTCGATGTTTACGAGTTTAAACCCTTCTGGAAATTGGTGCTGCATTACCTCATCGGTAAAGCACAAGGGGTGTGCGGCGCCTCTGTATCGGGCAACGTCACGACGGAGTTCGGATGACATCCGTGTTCGGTTTTCAGCCCGAGTTCGGTTATGCTGCTCGCGCCAAGCTTGAAGGTCGTGGTCTCTCGTCGGAGCACGCCCCCTTGATCCATATATTGATTTGGTCTTGCCGGCTCTATTGTCCAGGTCCTGACGTAAGTCGTAGGTGTAGCCCTGAGTTGTTACGTCCTTGCCTTGACGGCGAGGTGGCGCGGGTTGGTGTTCGGCGTGAGTAGCCGCTTTGTCTCGCCCACGTGGTGGTCAGTCTGGTTGATCAGCATGATTATGTCTTAACGGTATTGGCTCTAGGGCCTCGTCATCAAATTGTGGCAGTAGCCGACGCTTCGGATAGCTCTTTGTTGGGCATGCGAGGCCGTACTCCTTGGCAGCTAGGACCTTGGTCCATCTGTCATTTAACGTATCCTGTTCGGCTTGAAGCTGTTGCTGTTTCTTTTTTAGGCTCCTCGCAGTTGCGATGAGCTGTCGCTTGAAGCGCTCTTGCTCGAGGGGTTCCTCTGGCACGATGAAGTCTTTGTTGCCGAGGCTGACATCCACCTCGGAGGTCGGTAGATAGTTACTATCTTCCGAATCCTCATTCCCGACTGGCTCGTCGGGGTTAACTTGTCCCTCTTCCCAATTATCCTGCTCTACGGCAGGCTCAATGGGTTGGTCAGAGTCCTCGGCATTCTCCGGAGTGTCAACGTCTCCGGTGCCGGTATTACTTTCTATTTCCCGCCGCGATCGTGAACGGAGCCGCTGATGTCGACGCTTCGGTGGTACCTTGACGGGCTTGTCCTCGATCGGATCTTGCTTGTTATCGTCGTCCTCTTTTGGGTGCATCCACCATATACACGTCGTACGTAGAGGTGGCAGTCCATCGTCTGGTGGTGGGCGGGTTTGGGCCTGGTTCGGCTCCGGCATCGTCGTCCATACCGTCGATGTCTTCGGAGGCGTAGTCGAGCATGTCGGTTAAGTCTTCAACAATGGCTACCAAGTGGGTGGTGGGTGGGACACAAAATTCCCCGCACTCAGCCCCTAGTTCGGGCTAGGCGTAATTCGGAGCTGATACCTCCGTGATGACAAGAGACCGCATTAAGTCCAAGGCCTCGTTTAAGAGCGAAGGCTGGACGGAGAACCGAGGACCTGCGGAGCTGGGCACGGCCGACTCTGCCGGGTTGTGCTCACCATCCGCAGACCTTGAGAGTTCGAAATTGGCTTCTAGAGGCGAGTTTGGCTCTCCGATGACTAGGAGGGTCCTGCTTGATTCCAGGCTCGCCGAAAATACAGTTGCTTCTGGGTCTTCGGCAAAGGGCTCCATGGGAGGAGAAGGTCCGGTGGGTTTTAAGATCCCATCTTCGGATGAGGTGGCCTGCCCTGGATCTATGGTCAGGGCAGGGATAGTAGTTGGTCCTTGAGCGGCACCTGATGACGGATCTGGTGGGTTGCCTTCTTGAAGAGGAGGAATAGTGGTCGAGGCCGTGAACCCTTCGAAGATCAAGTCTCCTCGGATATCAGCGACGTAATTCAGGCTCCCGAATCTGATCTGATGACCAGGGGCATAGCTATCAATCTGCTCAAGGTGACCTACTGAATTGGCGCGGAGAGCGAAGCCGCCGAATACAAAAAGTTGACCGGGGAGGAAAGCCGCCCCGAAAACAGCATCGTTGTTGATGATCAAACGAGCCATCGATCCTTCCGTCGACGACACAGGGGAGCTCTCAATGAAAGCACCAATGTCGGTGTCAAATTCGGCCGATCTCGGGTAGGGGGTCCCAAACTGCGCGTCTGAGGATCGGAGGTAACAAGGGACAAAGGGAACACGATGTTTACCCAGGTTCGGGCCCTCTTAATGGAGGTAAAACCCTACGTCCTGCTTGATTGTATTTGATGAGTATGGGGGTTACAAGAGCTGATCTACACCGAGATCATAATGGCTAAACCCTAGATGTCTAGCCTATGATTGTTATGATGGCCCCCACGGACCAAACCCTCTGGTTTATATAGGCACCGGAGGGGGCTAGGGTTGTACAGAGTCGGTTTACAGAGGAAGGAAACTATACATCCGGATGCCAAACTTGCTATCCACACAAAGGAGAGTCCCACCCGGACACGAGGAAAGGTCTTCTATCTTGTATCCTTACGGCCCATCAGTCCGGCCCATGTCACATAGCCCGGCCACCCGAGGACCCCGTAATCCAGGACTCCCTCAAACATCATCCTGATCTCTTTCCTTGTCACGCTTCTCGTACTCACCTTGTGCTTCTTGATGAGTTGCTCAACTTGATGACACTCTTGAAGATCGTGGCCCTTAGTCCGATGGATCTTGCAGTATGGCCCGTCAGCCTTCCCAGCCTTCTCGGCAGCCGCGGCTTCCCGGCAATCAGTGCACGCGGCCACCTCCTTGCCGGGAGCCTTAGTCTTGGCCTTCTTGCCGGTACCAGGCATGCTTGACCCTTCAACGGCCATCACTGCTTTATCCTGGCGCTTCTTGTTCTTCTTCTTCTAGTTGGCGACGTCGCTGTCATCCTCTGAGTCAACGTCGACGCCATCTTCTTCTCCGAGGAGTCGCCTCCCCTCCTCTACCCGGGCACACTTATCCACCAGAGTGTACAGCTCATTCACAGTCTTGGGCAATCGGACGTTCATCTTGGAACGTATACTACGGTTGCACACATTGGATTGGAATGCAGCTATCACATTTGCTAGGTGGATGTCTGGAATGTTCCTATGCACCCGGCTGAATCTCTGCATGTACTTCCACAAACTTTCTCCTTCCTTCTGCAGGAGGAGCTGCAAGTCGCTGGGCCGCCCTGGTTCTTGATGGCCGCCCGTGAAGGCACCAACAAATTCATGGCACAGATTAGCCCAGGTCGAGACGGAGTTCTCTAGTAAATGCATCAGCCACGACCTCACGTTTGGCTTGAGTGCCAAAGGGAAGTAGTTGGCGAACACCTTCTCATCCCTTCCCCCGGCAGCTTGAACAGTGATGGTGTAGATGCTCAAGAACTCTATCGGGTTAAATCTTCCGTCGTACTTTTCCAGTATCTCTAGCTTGAACGTGAGGGCAGATGGCCAACGGACTTGCCGCAGCTCGCGAGTGAAGGCAGGGCACCCAACCTCAAAAGGCAGGTACCCACCTCCATCGGGCATGAGCTTGTCGACGTCAGGGCCATTGCACCTGTCGGACTCGCGGTGGGTTTCGCAGTGTCGCTCGATGGTGACACGCACGTCACCCCTCCGCCTGTCTTCTAGGACCCGTCACTGGTCTCGATGTGCCCAGGGACCAGACAAAGCCATTGATACGTCGTCGGGTTCTTGGTCGCGTGGTTCTGGCTGCGGCCCCTACGCTGGCTGTCACGGAGGAGATTGCACCATGGGGGTAGCCCCTTCGGTACGGCCAGCGGCTAGGGCCGCTGTCGACGCCTGCGGAAATCTCAACAGGAGTTGGGCACACACCATGGCCTCTGAAGCGGTGCTTGGCATGGATGACGATGCACACTGTGACGTCGCCCGACTTCTGACGGTGCCAGCAGTGGTAGCGCCGTGTTCTCGTCGCCGGGAGCCAGTCGCCAGGGTGGCGTGGCGATGAGGTGGATGCGCTTGGGGATTGGCAACCCCATCCAGCGCATCGTCTTGGTCGGCTTGTTCTAGCGGTGGCACGTGCCCCCTAGCCGCACACGTAGCGGGGGCTGCCAGAGCGTCACGGTTCACTCCAGAGCGAGCGCCATCGCTGCGGCTGCGCCCTTCAATGGGGAGGAGAGGCGAAGACGTAATAATGTCTCCACCCGTACCTTGTGGAGCGCGGCCGATGGGATGCTGTTGATGTTGTCCTCCTCCGACGCCTCCTGCTCCCGTTTCGGCCGCAGGGGGAACGGTGACGGCGCCGCTCACGCCGGCTACGTCCCACGCAGCGTCCATGTTCCCGTGTGCCCCCGTAGCCCCCACGGCATTGGCGGCCGCATGCGAAGGGGCCTTTGAGGTGGACGGGTGAGTCGTGGCACCGGGCTTTTTCTTGGGCGCCATGGATGATGAAGCCGTTGATGAAGAATATGATGATGAAGATGACGCGCTGCTTATACCTGAGGTTCATGCAAGCGCCGCCGCCCACCTGGCACGCCGAAGATGTCATGGGAAAACACGGCCACCTATGGGGCCATCGGCCCCTTGTGGTTCGGCAAGGGGGAAGAGCACATTGCATAAAGAGCGGATGGTATACAGCAGCACTGCAACGATCACACAGGCAGTTTTTACCCAAGTTCGGGCCGGCACGAGGCATAAAACCCTACTCCTGCTTTGGTGGATTGATGTATGGACGGTGTGGAGACACAGCGCTCTTGCCCGACAAGGTTGCCTCGGGCGAGAGCAGCTATGCGCGTATGAGTGTACAGAGATCCGAGTTCCAAATCCTTTCTATGGTTGCCATGGCCCTCCTTTTATAGGTCAAGGGGTTACCACAGTGGCAAATCAGTCAGTATGCACTGATTAGACAGCAAACAGTGCTATCATACCTAACTCTGCAGACAGGACAAAGAGCATTAAATGCGTCGCTTAGTGTCACATCATGACGTGCCCGGCAAGCCTTGCCGTGCTGTCCAGCCACCTTCTCGCCTGTCTGCATGACACGTCGCCTGGACGGGTGTCATATGGAGGTGATTTCCTTCAGAAATGGCTGCCACGTGACAAGTAACAGCCACTTAATCACTTGGGGGCTTGACACCGCACCGATAGGTGACTTGCGTCGCTGTGAGGTGGAGCGGTGGAGCCTTGGCGGGGTGATCCGCCCTCAGCGTCCCCGGCAAGCCTGCTAGGGGAGTCTTGAGACTTGTCTTTGAGGTAACCTCGACCCTGCCAGGCTCGCCTGCCCAGCAAGGGAGGTTTTTCCTTAGTGATATCTTGCTTCTTTGGTTGCTCTTGGTCTTCTGCTTGGTCTGGTCTTGGATGCTGCAACCTTACTCTTAAGCTTATGTACAGTCTGGGCAACACACCTGGGTTTGTTGCACCGACAGTTGCATTGGGGGTCTCCCTTCAGGCCTCAATGTTTTGCATCTTACTGGGAGAAGATTTTTGTTTTCTGTCTGTCATGGGTGGACACGATCACCTATGAGGCCACAGGCCCCTTTTGTGGTTCGGCAGGTGGGAGATCACATTGCATAAAGAGCGGAGGCCATGAGGCAGCAGGACAATGAGACTCTGGTGCTTTTTACCTATGTTCGGGCCCCTAAGAAGCATAAAATCCTACTCCTGCTTGTGGTGGAATGGATGGAGGAACACGAAGAACACGCAACGCACAAGCCCGGCAAGGCGGCCTCGGGGAGAGCTGCTATGCGAGTACAAGTGTGTGAGGGTCTGAATCCCTCTCTCAGTTGCCTTGGACCTCCTTTTATAGCTCAAGGGGTAACCACAATGGCAAAACAGACATTATCTTGTGATTAGATAGCCAACAGTGCTATCATACCTAACTCTGGCACTTAGGACAAAATGCCATAAATGCTACCTTAGGTGGCATGCGGGGGTGCATCCCCGGCAAGCTTATATCACCGCTTAGCCATCTTCTACTTATCATCTTGACACGCCCCTGGAAGGCTGCCAAATGCATGTGATCTGTCTTCCAGCAAGCTGCCACGTGCTTAGTGAATGCCACTTAATCGCCTGGGGGGCTTCACACCGCATTGATAAGTGACTGGCGTCGTGGTGCGGTGGAGCGGTGGTGTCTTGGCAGTGGTTTGGTCTTGGCGGCCCCGGCAGGCTTGCCGGGGTGATTGTGACTCGCCTTCGGGGCGGCCTCGACCTGGCCAGGCTCTCCTGCCCGGCAAGGGAGGCCTTCCCAGCGTGATATCCTGCTGCCTTGTTCTTCTTAATGCTCTCCTTGATCTCACAAAGAGCGCTTCTCTGGCTTGGCATTGCGTGGACTTGACTAGGCTTGCACTGACGGGTCCAGCCGTATTGAGGTAGCTATTCCCCCGGCAAGTCCTGGCCATCGGGGCAGAGGTTTTCTGTCCGTGCACTAGTCAGGAGAAATAAACACCCCTGTTTGTGTACCCTGGCAGAAACACCCGGGCCTGAGCAAAACGTGTCGCTGGGTATCGTTGGGTTAGGCCCAAACAGTGCACGGACACGCGTCAAAGAAGGGATGCCCATGCAGCCTTGGTCATGATGATCTGTCAATCCCACGTACACTCCGCGTAATTACCGCAGGTCATGGGGTCGTGGAACAGTAGCCGTTAGTGAGTAATGCGCCTGCAGAAACGGTAACTTCCCCAAAGAAGATAGCAAAGAGCCAGCCCCCGCGCGTGTTCCCAATAAAAGGGCAACGGAAAGGGACGCTGCTCATTTGTATTCGTTTCTTCTCCCTTCATCTTCCTCAAGCCAAAAACTACCTTCGTCGCCATCGCCCGCCCTAGAAAAAATCTGCTAGATCTTTTACTTCTTCTGCGAGTCCAAGAGATGGGGCGAAAGACGGGCGCCGCGAAGGGGAAGTAGGCGGCCGCTCCCGCGGATCCCGTGGCGGAGGAGAGGAGGACGAAAGCTGAAGAACTTGACAGGCGGCGATAGGAGGATGTGGTGTTCTCCCCGTCGAATCTGGATGGCAATACCTTAATCGCAAGGTATGAAGATATGTGGGGGAGGGATACCAAGAATGGGCATGGAGCGCCCGAAGTTCTGCCGGAGGGGACCAAGATTCCGTCAAATTCGTACCGCTTCTTCTGCGCTTACATTCTTTGTGGTCTCTCTTCCCCCTTTTTTGACTTCTTTTGTGCCATGATGACGGTGTACGGATTCCATCTTTTGGACATCATGCCCAACGCCATGGTGTGCATGGCAATCTTCGCCCACTTGTGTGAGAATTTCATTGGGGTCGCCCCCAATGTAGATTTGTTCAGGCACTTCTTCATCCCGTGGATAGAAGACAAATCCCACCGCTCGAGGAACATAAGCTAGATCCCCCGATGCAAGAAGAAATATTGGGATTATCTCCCTAGCCAGCAGCACAACAAGTGGGAGGAATGAAGGGGTGACTGGTGCTGGATCAAGGACAAAGAGGCCCCTGAGTTCTGCTCGACGCGGACTGGACGCATCACGCGCGGAGGCGACTAGAGCAAGCTGGGCCTCACTGATGATAGGCTCCGTCCGACGCTGAACATGATCGCCTGCCTCAAAGCTACCGGGCTGACCATCCAGCATATGGGGGCCGACTTCCTTCGGTGCCGCATTGCGCCGCTGCAGAAGAGGGCAGGTTTGCTTGGGAGTACAAGAATTCTGCCGATAGGATGCGACTGTACCCAGGCCCCGTGCAACAACCTGATAGTGTATGGCCACGGCTGGTTGTGCGAATAGCTATTTGGCAATCTTGGACCATTTCATCTAGCGGCAAAGGCTGTTCCCTTGCACCTTAACTCTGCCTTGAGCTAGATCCTGTAATGGATGCCAGATTGCAATGCCTTCGGGGTCAAAGCTGATTGGGAGCTACCCGCCCTGGATGACGAGATGGGCTCGGTCTCTCGTTTGGAAGAAAGAGCTTCTAGGGTCGAGGACGACCTCGTCAAGCGCACCTCCAAGGTCGAGGCAAAATTCATTGCAACCAGGATTGCATTGGATAGGGAGCTTAGGGCTGCCGGGGGAACAGGGCCCGAAGAGGAGGAGGAGGAGGAAGGTGATGAGGGCGAAGGCTCTTCTGAAGAGGGGAGTGAAGAGCATGCCACGGAGGAGACTTCTCAAGTCATGGCAACAGGGCTCCAAGAAGGGGCCGCGGCTGAGGATCCAAGGAAACTTTATGCGGAGGAAGAAGAGCTCGAAATGGGCCCTCAAGCTCCGGGGCCAGGTCGGCGCCTCCGCAAGCGGGCTAGCCGAGAACCAGCGGTTCTTGCCCCCTTGCGGGGCAGCCAAACGGTGAAGAAGACAACCACCAAGGGTGACAAGCAAGACGTGGCACGCCGCCAATCTGCTCGCCTCTCCCAGGCCAAGACTCCGCCCGCCAAGTGGCGGGCGGTCATGGGGGTAGATCCAAGCCCCTCGTTGAGCCCAATTTCTTCGTCAAGATCAATCCCACCCAAGGTCTCGGTCCCACAGATGAGCTCATTGCAACCCCGCCACCCGCAGCGTACGAGTTGGGCTCCATGATCAGAGACTCAGAGTAAGCAGAATGACCAAGCCTCTTGTTGAAGAAGTATGTACTTGGTCGCTAATTTAATCTTGTCTTCTTTGATTTTGGCAAGGATGAGGAACCCCTTGATCAGCGGGCCAAGCATGCGGTGGTGCTAGGCCATTTGGCAGATGCAGGTCTAGCAGGGGATAGGGCAGGGGATCCCATGCCTAGCCCCCAGCCCAGCCCCCAGCGCAAAGGCATGGGACACACTTCGCCTGCTCGCGAAGGAGCGGAGGAGCGTCCCTCATCTCCCGGCAAAGGGTTGGGTGAGAGCCAGCAAAGTGTGGCCCACCAAGAGGGGTTCACCTCCCAAGGGTCTTCGTTGGCCCAAGTTCAAGCAGAGGAATCTTCGGCAAGGGCCTCTGCCAGGGGGTCTGCTCACGTCGAGGTCACAGCCACCGAGGGGGTGGATATGGACCGAGCGCCGGCAACTGATGTTGTCGGGAAAGAAGATGTCTCCTCACAGCAGCTACCACCGGGTAATCCACTCGTCTTTGCTTCTACTCTCTTGGATTACTTATTTTCCTAGCCTTGACTTATGAGTGTCTGGCTTCTTATCATTCCATCTGTTGATTTTGTTTGCGGTCTTGTCAACTTAAGAACACGAGCTCTTGGAGGAGGTGGCTAACATTGGAAAAAGTTTTGCCTAAGAAGCAGTCAGGATTGCTGCCGCGGAAGGCCATGACCAGACTGCCGGGGATATTCAAGAATCCTCAGAAGACATAGAGAAAATCCCCGGCAGCATACCAGGCCCCGATACAGTCATTGAGGAGAAGGCTCCCCTCCAATCCATGAGACCTTTTCCCATGAATTATCCTCTGGCCGCAGCCTCACAATCTTCCCCAAACAAGCTGGTGCTAATCCTCACTTGCCCTGGACCCGCATCTCCCGGCTCATCTATCGCAGTGGGCGCAGACTTTGATGGAGAGATCAGACGCATACTGGCGCTGCTGTCTCAGAGAGTTGGAGAGGCTGGTGATTCTAATGATGGCGCCAAGGATTTGGCTTTCTTGGAATCCGTGGCAGCAGGGCTCAAGGACGTGCTGAACAGGTACAACCTCAAATGGCAGGCAATCAAGGAGCAGCGTAACTCCATCGATCTTGTGGACCAGAAGCTGAGGGAGAAAGGCGACGAACTACACGAGTGGTACAAGAAGTAGTCCCACTCTATCATGCGACAAGAGGTGGTGCTGACCATGGCCACTGTTGTCCGGGAGGTTCATTTGGCGGAGTGCGAAGCGCTTCTAAACACCAAAGAGAAGGACATTTCCGCTCGGGAAGGGGCTCTCGAAGCTACTCTCCATGGCAAGGACAAGGAGCTGGAGGCCCTTGTTCAGCGGCGCACCAAGGATCTGGTGGATGGCCACAAAGTCACCCTCAATGCACTCACCCTTGAATCTTTCGCCCAATTGAAGAAGGTTACCGATGAGATAGCTTCCGCATCTGCTGCCAGGGATGATCTTGAAAATCAATTGAGCAAGCTGAGAGAGGACCTCGCCAGGAGTAGTAAGGAGATTGTGGCCCTCAAAGAAGAAGCACGGAAAGCAGAGGCCACCCTTGTGGGCGTGCAATCGCAGCTTTCTTCCAAAAGCCAAGACCTCGACACTGCCAATGGCACCATCTCTAGTATGAAAGCCAGGCTTGCCTCTCTGGAGAAGGAGCTTGAATCTGCTGGTTGCCACGAGAAGCTACTGATGACATACTTGACCAAGGCGAGAACTCTCCAAAAAGACACGGAAGACAAGCTGGAAAACCAAATTCAGCAGTGCGACATCTGGATCAAGAGCATGGTTGATATCACCGAATGCCACACTTAGAGTTGGACCTTCTTCGTCGGGAAGCATGAAGTTCCAAGTTTCAAGCTGACGCTCTTCTTTGAAGGCCTGATCGAAGGGTTGAGGATGTATGAAGATGACAGGGCCGCCTGCTTTGCCGACGAATCCCGGAAGCTTGCTCGTGACACTCTCTTCCTTGTCTTGAGCAACCTCGCCTTCTTCCACCCAAACCTTGACCTCTCCGATGGCTTCAAGAAGCTGCCGCCAGGTGCCGACGTCTCTGCCACCGCAGAGAAGGTCGGCCCCCTTACTGACAGGGTCCTCTCAGTCCCAAGAGTTCAGGGAGGCCGCCGGACCCAGCCCTGAGCCATCCTTGCTGTCGTGATGTCCTGTACTAAGACACAACATGTACCCCATATTAGGCTCTGTGCTGTTTTCATTTTAATGCTTATTGAACTGATGTTTCTATGCGAGCGCACGCCATCCCCTTTCATTTCTCCATCGGTATTCATACGGTTAACTTCCTCGTGTACTTTGGTTGCCCGCCTACAACATGTTGCCGTGATTGCTTCTGAGAAATGGGCCCTTAGCGTTCTGCTGGCAAAAACACGCTGCCGGTGGGTTTTTTCCTTAACAGTCTTCGATGGAGCCACCTGCTTCATTGCGCGGACTCGAAACAAAGCAAGGGCGCAAACAAATACGGCAAGGTTCCATCACGTAGAGGACTCGCCATATGAAACCTTGGTTGTTTCAATGGATGCGCGGGCACGAGCTCTGAAGAAAGTTCACAAGCATGCCAACTTAGCTTTTGTTCATGCTTCCCTCCTGGTGGGGTGCATATTTGCTTATGCATTCCATCCCCTCCTTTATGTGTGGTTGTCCCTCCTCCTTATGTCTCCCGGCAAAATTTCGCACGTGCATTCACTTTCGCCCTGAAAAGAGGGGGAAATGGGAAGGGAAAAAATGGAGGAACTTGGTGGTCCATCAGTTACGTGCTCAACCCTGGCACGGGTCGAGGGGTCAACATAAACATTCAGAAATAATGAAACACTGTGGAAGAAGGAAGAACTGGCCCCTCTCTTCTCTCCCTTCCTTCCAATGACCTCTCAATGACCGGTGTGATAGACACGCTGGCACAAAAGGCCTTGCCATAGCTTGCTTGCCAGGGGTGCCAAATGATGGATTCGCCCCAGCATTCAGCTCAGGATTCACCCTTGGCGGGCTGAATGCAGGACCAAACTTCATGCGGACTCATCGATGCCGACGGCATCGCTGCTATGCATCCTGATCATTGGTGAGGAAGGAAGGAAAGGGAGGCCAACTAAGCACCATTCTCTTGCTCGTCAGTCCGAGCGGCACCTCTCGGGAACAGGTGTGCTTGATCGAGGATCGCGAGGGGGGTGGCGCCGCTGCTCGGAGCGTCTCTCCTTCTGACCGTGGATGGCACGGCAGCCAAGTTATCTATGCCAGCGGCGCCAACTGTAGCACCAACGTCCCTCGCCCTCACCGCCACTATTGCTGTCGTGGAAACATGCGATGGAGTCTCGGAAGGAGGAGGCTAGGGAGCTGCATTGCTCCTCTTCTTCGTCCATGACGAAGAAGGCGATGATGAAGATCGACGCGTTGTTCACAACTTTGGGTTCGCGCAAGCGATTCCCCCTACCTAGCATGCCAAAGATGTCGTGGGTGGACACGATCAACCATGAGGCCACGGGCCCCTTTTGTGGTTTGGCAGGGGGGAGATCACATTGCACAAAGAGCGGAGGCCATGAGGCATCACGACGATGAGACTCTGGTGGTTTTTAACCAGGTTCGGGCCGCTAAGAAGCGTAAAACCCTACTCCTGCTTGTGGTGGATTGGATGGAGGAAGACGAAGAACACGCATCGCTCAAGCCTGGAAAGGCGGCCTCGGGGAGAGCTGCTACGCGATTACAAGTGTGTGAGGGTCCGAATCCCTCCCTCAGTTGCCTTGGACCTCCTTTTATAGCTCAAGGGGTAACCATAGTGGCAAAACAGACATTATCTTGTGATTTGGTAGCCAACAGTGCTATCATACCTAACTCTGGCACTTAGGACAAAATTCCATAAATGTTACCTTAGGTGGCGTGTGGGGTGCATCCTTGGCAAGCTTATATCGCCGCTTAGCCATCTTCTGCTTATCGTCTTGACACGCCTCTGGATGGGTGTCAAATGGGTGTGATCTTTCTTCGAGCAAGCTACCACATGCTTAGTGAATGCCACTTAATCGCCTGGGGGGCTTGACACCGCATTGATAAGTGACTGGCGTCGTGGTGCGATGGAGCGGCGTTGTCTTCGCAGCGGTTTGGTCTTGGCGGCCACGGCAGGCTTGCCGGGGCGATTCTGACTCACCTTCGGGGCGGCCTCGACCTGGCCGGGCTCTCCTGCCCGGCAAGGGAGGCCTTCCCAGAGTGATATCCTACTACCTTGTTCTTCTTAATGCTCTCCTTGATCTCACAAAGAGCGACTTCTCTGGCTTGGCCTTGCGTGGACTTGACGGGGCTTGCATTGACGGGTCCATCCATATTGAGGTAGCTATTCCCCTGGCAAGTCCTAGCCATCGAGGTGGAGGTTTTCTTTCTGTGCACAAGTCAAGGGAAATAAACACCCCTGTTTGTGTACCCCGACACTGCGGCTTCCAATAAAGTTGGACATTTTATCTAGGGTCTCAAGGATAGGGTTTGGCTGGACTTTGTGTGTCACTTTAGTCTCTTTCATCTGAATAACCATGGTTATATGGTTTCTGACTCCTCTTGGGAGCTACATTCACATATCTCATCGGTGGCTGCTCGTTCTCCGGTTGCTTTTAAGTCAAAATACAAATTCTCAGAGCAAAGTGCTAATGAACATAGTCCGTCACTTTTGGAACTAGCAAAGTTTGGATTTTCATCGTCTGATAATGTGGAGGTCTTTCATGGTTCATCGCCGGAAGGCTCACCACCGGAAATAGAGTTGCATGTGGTGGCACCACACTGCCCAATTTTTGGTAAACCGTTATCTACGGGCCATCATCAACCTTCCTTACCAAATGAGATCAATTTTGGAAGTCTACAGCCATACATTATTGGGATCATTAAGGATATTAAAGGTAGATTTGAAGGTTGTCGATACAAGGAGAAAATCTAGAGCAATATTCCTAATTTTATGCTATTTCACATTCTGGATCAACGTCATTTTGGATACTCTGACTCACACATTGCCACTATTTGGTCATTGGCCTCGGTCCCACCTATGGAATACATTTATGAGAGGCTGAATTTTTGCTCCATATGTAAATCACTTGGTCATTCGGCTCCTTTATGTCCAGACGAAATTTTCTCCTCCTGTCTTAATGACATTTGCAGCTGTCCCCCCCCCAGACCAACAGGTGAACAATTTTGGGAAAAACATTGATCTGGGCCACAGACCTTCCTCCACGTCTCGGGCCTGTTCTATTTGCGGCTCTACTACTCATATTTTTTTTAATGCCCGGCCTCTCTAAAATGTGACTTGTGCTCCTTCCTCGGCCACATTAAATATCAATGCTTTGATTCTACAGTAGGCCATTTCTTTTGGAGGCCCAAGAAACGTTTGAAATCTGTGATTGACTCCCCCTGTACAACAAATCGATCTTATTTCTCTTTCAAAGGAAAGACACCCATTAGTATCAATCCAAAGAAGGAATCTAGAGTTTACTTGCCGTCCAGAAATACCTCTTCCATGGCAAATTTGGAACACAATGTGCTAATTGATTTTGGCCTGGTCAAATCAACGCCTGCAGGGATTCTTTCCAAGTCTAAGCATTTACTAGACTCACCTACCAAAATGCCCTCCAATAGGAGGAAGAGATCAAACACCGTACATTGTGATTTTTGTGGTTGGCCAGGATACGTGGCCTCATCCTACCGAAAGGGGTGGCGCTCCAAGAGAGAGATTTGGAATCCCAAGCTTAGTCCATCTGCTGCCGATACGCATTCCACCTCGCCTCCTGTGCCCTCCACTGCGCCCCCTCTGTACACACCTCCCACACCAACCATGGCCAACTTCCCTGTCAACATCATCCCCCACATCCCACAGGGCATGACGGTGGAGCTTGGTCTAGCTGATCGGAAGGTGAGGGACGACATGGTGGTCTACCATGTGCCACCTCTTCGAAATGACTTCTTGGCCATTGCAGAGGCCAACAGATTTATCCCGCACCATCAAAAATAAGCTCTAAGAGATACAATCCAAGGTTTGCTCCATGAATCGCACTTCTTCCCTACTGAAGTAGAAGATCATCCTTTAGGGATTGGCATCTTTGGATTTGTGGATTCACTAGTGAGAGACTCGGTTGTGGGAACCACGTTTGAGCTAGATGAATTTCAAGTAGAGGAACACACTATCATATCTTTTGTCCCTCATGAAGCTGCTCTGAACATGAGGCTTACCACATTTGGGCCAGAAATTTGGATTTTGTATGTTGGTTTTCCATTTGAGTATCAAACCCAGCATTACATTCATAAGTCAGTTGATAAGTTTGGTACATTAGTAGAATGGAATAACCCTAGAGGTGACAGGCGGTTTGTTCTTATTAAGGCTAGGGTCATTCATCTTTGTTTGGTCCCTAAGAGTATTGTCATGAGGCGAATTGGAGGAGCCTGTCACTGTTGGACAGTAGCTGTGACCATGCTCCATAGTAGTGATTGGAATGCGCATTTGCCAGAAGTGCCGCCTGCTGGGGAAGATCCACCTCCTACTGATGGTTTCCCTCATCCCCTCCATGGTGAGGGCTTGACTGCTGAGCAGTTATACCAGACACAGCTCCATAACTGGATGGCACAGAATGTGGCTGCAGATAATGTGAATCATGAGGCAAACAATGCAAATGACAATGTTATTGTTGATCAAGTGGATAACATTCAGTTTCATGCTCAATGGGGTGCTTAGCCAGCCCCTCCCCCTCCTGCTGTATACAATTTTCAATCATGACTGGCTGGTGAAGGTCTTCAGGTTGCAGATGGTATCCTTCCTGAGAATAATCTTCAAGACAGTCCTGCTATGGCATGGAACGACTCCATCTCTTTACACAGCAGCTTGGGATCTAGTGAAAACTCAGAGGGCTTTGTTTTAGTTCTAGTTAACCTTCTCAATGCTCTTTGGAGGGGTAATAGCAACAATTCTGTCGGTGCCTCTTCCGCACCACAGCCACAACAAGTCTTCAGCATTGATCTATCCTTGAATAACTCTGGAATGCAAATGTCCATGACTGATCAGGGTAATTTGGTGGCATCCATGCTTTTTCACAATTCAAGCCCAGCTAGACAGATTAATGACTATCTTCTACAGGCCGTCAGACCAATTATGGCTACCTTTGGTCCTTGGAGCTCGGGTCTTGGTTTCAAGAACAGTCTGCATGTTCATGTTGATGTCATCAGCAATAATGGTTCTTTTGTTATTACTGCAGGACACAAGGTCACCAAGAACAATAAAGAATCCATCACCACTGTGCAAAGCTGGACCATACCTTCTGTTGAGGCCTCTGAAAGCATGTTTACTCTGGCTTAGGATAGCTCCAATCTAGAGGAGCTGCCTCCTTTGGTTGCCACACTATCTACAAACAACACTAGAGCTGCATCTTCTGATCCCCCTACTTCTAGTTGCCGTGGTAAGATTCAGGTTCCTGAAAGTGCTGTCAGCCTACGTAGAAGTGCTCGATCAAACAAGTATGATGGCTTTCGGGTTCCTGCCATCATTGATGTCAAGCATAAAACCTCCAAAGTGAAGCCATGTCGTACTCCTGCTGCTCGTTCTTCAGTCATCATTATGAAGCTCGATGACGAGGCTGTGCCACCTCCAACCTCCATCCAAGTGATCCAGCAAGTCGGTGTTTTCAAGTGTGCCATCCCGACTGAAGAACTCTCTGAAGAAGCCCTTTTGGCGTCCACGGCAGAGGGACCCTCTTCTTCATCTTCTTAATTTCCAGTGGCTTCATTTTCATGGGTCTTTTGGTTAATTGGAACGTTTTATGTTGGAACATTCAGTGGTTAAATTCTAGAGACAAACAATTATCTCTGTCCAATGCTATCGCTGCTAGTGGTTGCTCGGTCATATGTTTGCAGGAAACTTAAAAGTTTGTAATAGACCATGCTTTTATCAAATCATGTTGCCCCCGTCGTTTTGATCAATTCTCTTATATCCCTTCTAATGGGGCTTTGGGTGGAATTGCCACCATCTGGAATAGTTCGGTTTTTACTGGCTCGGTGATTGCCTCTGAATATTTTGCGCTGGTAATCAGATTTCAATCCACTCAATCTTCTGAAAGCTTGGACACTAGTCAACATATATGGACCCTGCCAAGGTGACCCACGAACCAACTACACTAATTGGGTATTCACTTTAAACATTCCGGCCTCTGGGGACTGGCTTCTCGTTGGGGATTTCAATTATATCCGAAGTCCAGAAAACCGTAATAAACTGGGTGGGAACATAAATGATATGATCACTTTCAATGATTTCATCAGATCACAATGCCTTGTTGAGTTAGCAACAAAGGGGCGTACATTTACCTAGAGTAATATGCAACCAGACCCTCCTTTGGAACAGCTCGACTTGTTCTTTACCTCAAGTAATTGGACACATTCTTATCCTAACACCATTGTTAAACTGTTGGGTAAACTGGTTTCCGATCACATCCCTTGCGTGGTCACAATTGAGACTTCTATCCCACGTAGCAAACTCTTTCGTTTTGAGCCCTTCTGGATCGAACACCCACGGCTCGTGGAGGTCGTCCAAACAGCCTGGGATAAACCTGTCAGAGCAACCAACAGTGCAACCATTCTATGCCGGAAGTTCAAACACTTACTCTATTGTCTAAAAAAATGGAGTAAAAACATATTGCATTTATCCATTGCCATTGACAACACCAATAAGACTCTTGTAGAGCTCGACACCATTGAAAATAGAAGGCAACTTACTACTCCATAGGAAAATTTTAGAAATATACTCAAAGCACACCTACTTCGGCTTCTGTCATATCAAAGGCAATATTGGAAAAAACGATGCATAATCTGTCGGTACAACAAACCCTTGCGTATGTTGCCCAGACTGTACACAGGCTCAAGTGGCAGAAGTACGAACAACACCAAGCATTCAAGGCAGCACCAAGCCAGAGAGAGCTCTTTGAGGAATCAAAGGGCGGATCAAGAAGACCAAGACAAGCCAAGACAGCAAGAGATCACTAAGGAAAAACCTCCCTTGCCAGGCAGGCGAGCCCGGTCGGGTCAAGGCCACCCCGAAGAAAAGTCCCAAGAAGCCGCTGGCGGCCTGCGTCCCCACCAAGGCTCCACCGCTCCACCCATCGCAATGCAAGTCACCCATCGGTGCGGTGTCAAGCCCCAAGATAACTAAGTGGATGTCATTTGGCACATGGCAGCCATTTAGGAGGAAGATCACCCCCATATGACACCTGTCCAAAGGCGTGTCAAGCAAACAGGTGGAAGATGACTAAAGCAGCGCGGCAGGCCTGCCGGGCCGCATCCGCAGCATGACACATGGCAGCACATTTAATGCGCATTGTCCTAACTGCCAGAGTTAGGTATGATAGCACTGTTAGCTATCTAATCGCCGGATAATGACCATTTTGGCATTGTGGTAACCCCTTGGCCTATAAAAGGAGGACCGTGACAACTTAGAAAGGATGGGGACCCTCGTTTACTCGTACGCGCGTAGCTGCTCTTCCACCAAGGCGGCCTTGCCGGGCTCGAGCGCCGCGCGTTCTTCACGGTCTCCACATCAATCCACCAAAGCAGGAGTAGGGTTTTACGCTTCTCAGCGGCCCAAAACTGGGTAAAAACCACTAGTGTCACCACTGCCGTGCTGTCCCACGGCCTCCGCTCTATGTGCAATGCGTCCTCCCCCCTGCTGAACCACAAAGGGTCGATGGCCTCATAGGTGGCCGTGTTCTACCACGACATCTTTGGCACGCCAGGCAGGGGGTGCGCTTGTGCGAACCCGAGGTTGTAAACAGCGCGTCAGTCCTCGTCATCGCCTTCTTCAGCTTTGGCTTCATCGTCCATGGCGCCCAAGAAGAAGTCCGGCGCAACTGCTCATCCCTCCACCTCGAAGGCCCCTTCGCATGCGGCCGTCGATGCTGTGGGGGCTGCGGCGGCGTCAGGGGACGCGGACGCCGTGAGGAACGAGACCGGCGCAGGCGACACTATCGTCATCCCCCTCGCGGCCGAAGCGGTAGTAGAAAACGCCAGAGGAGGACGACATCAACAACACTCTGACAGCCGTGCTCCAGAACGCACAGGTGGGGAGAACACTCAATCTCCACCTCCCCACCATGTCGAAGAGCGCAGCCACGGCGACAACGCTCGCTCCGGTGTGAACCGTGGCCCCCTGGTTGCCCCTGCAACGAGTACAATAGCGGGGCAAGTACCTCCCCCGGGGCGGGATAATGAAGACGAAGCGCCGAACGGGGCCACCAACTCCCGGGCGCACCCTTCTCGCCGCCGTAACACCGTGGCAGCCAGCTCGCGGCGACGGGAACATGGTGCCGCCGCCACTGGTACTGGCAGGAGCCGAGCGGCGTCGCGGTCTGTGTCGTCGTCTATGCCAAGCACTACTTCGGAAGCCATGGCGCAAGCCCAACTCCTATTGAGGTTCCCACCAGCGGCCGATCAGATGGATGAGTGGAGAGCTACCATCCAGAGTGTGATTGGTTTTGCTAAAGCCGGGGATCGCAGCGGGCGGATCTACCACGGCTCCCGCAAGCGACAGCCACGGTCTGAGCTGCTAACCGTGCTGAGGGGGCCACTCCAACGGTAAAGTCTGCTCCACGACGGCTAGCGCAAGGACCACAACCAGAACCACGCAACCAGGAGCCCGACGAGGTATCGACGGCCTCGTCTGACCCTAGGGCCCGTCGAGATCAGTGGCAGATCCTGGAGGATCAGTGGAGGGAAGACGCGCGCGTCACGTGAGACCCGCCGTCAATCCGACAGACGCAATGGCCCAGATGTCGACGAACCCACGCCAGTGATGGCGGGTACCTACCTTTCGAGGTTTGGTGCCCTGCCTTCAGTCACGAGTTGTGGCAAGTCCATTGGCCATCTTCCCATGTTTTCAAGCCTGAGATACCAGAGAAGTATGATGGAAGGCTAAACCCGACAGAGTTCCTGAGCATCTACACCATTGCCATTCAAGCTGCCGGAGGAAGAGACAAGAAGGTTTTCGCCAATTACTTCCCTTTGGCGCTCAAACCAAACGTGAGATCATGGCTGATGCACCTCTCGGAGAACTCCATCTCATCATGGGCTGACCTGTGCCACGAGTTTGTTAGCGCCTTCACGGGCGGTCATCAGGAACCAGTACGGCCCAGTGATCTGCAACTCCTTCCACAAAAAGAAGGAGAGAGCTTGCGGAAGTACATGCAGAGGTTTAGCTGGGTACACAGAAACATCTCAGACATCCACCCGGCAGCTATGATTGCCGCATTCCAGTCCAACGTGCGCAACAGGAGAATACATTCCAAGATGAACGTTCGGTTGCCCAAGACCGTGAATGAGCTGTACACTTTGGCGGATAAGTGTGCCAGAACAGAGGAAGCAAGGCGGCTCTCCGAAGAAGAGGACGGCGTTGGAGTCGACTCAGAGGATGACGACGATGCCACAGACCCAAAGAGGAAAAACAAGAAACGCAACAAGAAGCACAAGGAAAAAGCAGTATTGGCTGTGGAGGGCTCTAGCACTCCTAGTACGAGCAAGAAGGCCAAGGCCGAGACCTTTGGCAAGGAAGTTGCCGCGTGGACTGACTGTCGGGAGGCAGCGGTGGCCGAAAAGGCTGGGAAGGCTGACAGGCCATACTGCAAGATCCACCGGACCAAGGACCATGATCTCCAAGAGTGTCACCAAGTTGAGCAACTTGTCAAAAGGCAGAGAGCTAAGTACGAGAAGCGCGACAAGGAAAGAAGCCAAGAAGGTGCTGGCGGGAAGGGCCGAGGCGGCAGAGGAGGCCGCCGTGGCAAGGATCCCCAGCATCCAGAGAGGTCCGCAGGGGGCCATAAGAAGAAAGAAGGCGAAGACAAAAGTGATGAAGGGGATGAAGAGGAAACTAGTGAGCAAGAGTTTTAGAAAGCCACTGAGGCCATGTGCGTTGACGGAGGCGCATCTTGGCACTCCCCTCACTGCCAACTTAAACAGTGGGCGCGTGAGGTCAATGATGTAGAGCCGGCAGTGAGCTCCCGGAAACCGCTCAAATGGTCCCGCACGCCCATCATCTTCGATGAAGAGGATCATTGTCGGCGTGCGACACCTATGGGACCCTCGAAGATTCCCTTTACGATTCGGCGGGGGGAGAGGTATGCGCAAAGAGCAGAACCAATGATCGACGCGGGGCGATTTTACCCAGGTTCGGGTCACTGATCAGCGTAAAAGCCTACTCCTGCCTTGCTTTATTATCGGTGTTCTTGAGCCCAGGCTCCAGGAGCGCTCGCAGTGAACAGTATGTTCCAAGAGCAGCTACGCATGCAGAATGGGCCAGAAGATCCTCCTCCCTGTAGCAGTTGCCTTGGGCCTCCTTTTATATCACCAAGGGGTCACCATAGTGGCGAAATGTACATACATTGAGGTGTAAAGTAGCTACAGGGTCATCATACCTAACCCCTGACGGATTAGGACGAGCACATTTAATGCACCGTGAGGTGTCCGTCTAGGTGTCCTCACTTTCTTGGGGATGGAAAAAGGGGCCATCCCATCAGCACCGCTTAAGCTCTCCTCCACTGGCGCATCGCCACGCATCCAAAGAAGGACCCAGAATGTCGGGTTTGTTGGTGTGCCAGAGCGGAGGCACAGCAACAAAATCTTGCCGGGCGCTAAATCTTGCCGGGCGCCGAATCTTGCCGGGCGCCGAACCTTGCCGGGCGCCGAATCTTGCCGGGCTTCGCAGGCCACCCCGGCAAGATCTTGCCGGGGAAGCTAGCCTTTGGATTCCAGCCCTTCTTATCTGCTGATCCTCAGATCTTTGACTTGAGGATTTCTTTGGTGGCCTGAGTCAATCTCGAACTGTTCCCCGACAAGCCTTGCCGCGAGTATGGCTACAACTGCCCGTGCACAAGTACGGGGTACTAATGGCCCAATACTTAGTACACCGACAAGTACGGGGTACTAATGGCCCAATACTTAGTACACCGACAGGAGCCCCCGGGCCTAGGCCACACACGAGTGTGAGGCGTTGTTGGGCTAGGCCCAAACAGTGCACGGGCACACGTGGCAGGGGATTAACTGCTCATAAATATCCCGTTTACTGTGCCCCACACTACGCGCGCTGAACGGGCGACGTGGGAAGCGTGCCTCAAAAGCTGCAACTGCAACGCGCCTGCAGAGGCGCATTCACATTGGGGAGTAAAAGAGGCGGCCCCGCTCCTTCCCCATAAAAAGGAGAAACTGCAGAGGCACAGCCTATTTACTCCCTTCTTCTTCTCAATCTAGTCGTCGCCATTGCTTTCCTTCTCTCGAGCTCAGAGCAAAGCTTTCCCTCATCCGCTCGTCGCCTCCACGCCCGCTTCATCCCCGGCTTCCGCCCTTGCAGTCGCCATGCCGCCCAAGACCAGCAAAGGCAAGGGCAAGGAGACGAAAGCCGATGTCCCAGATAGTGAGCTGGTGAAGATGCGAAAGAAGTATGTCGTCTTCGCCCCGTCGCTTGATGCAGAAGCTTTGAAGAGGCGGTACCAATGCATGTGGGCGAGGGAGATGCAGGCTCACCTCGCCACTCGCGTGATTCCTGGTTCTTGCTCCAAGAGTGGGTCAGACAGATATCCCTTTTTCGTCGCATACTTCTATTGCGGGCTCTGTCCTCCATTTTCTGACTTCTTCAACGACATTATGTAAACATACGGCTTCCATCTTCTCGATTTCATGCCGAATGCGGTATTGTGCGGGTCCATCTTTGCTCACCTTTGTGAAAACTTTGCCGGAGTGGTTCCCAATACTGCCCTTTTCCGCCACTACTTTTTCCCTCGTATCCAAAAAGGAGAGGCCCTCTCTGGTTCTATCGCCTGGATTCCAAGGGCTTGGAATAAGGGAAATATACCCAGAAGCGGTTTACCGCGAGAAGTGGGATGAATGGCGGGCTGAGTGGTGCTGGATCAAGGAAATAGATCCCCATCCGTTCTGTCTGCTTCGACAGTAGAAAGCGGTCCGTGGCAGTGGCTGGAGCAATCTTGCAGCTGAAGATGAAAAACTCACAATCGCCACCACCAGGATTCTTCGCCTGAAAGCTGCCGGGCTAACAATGGAGATGATTGGCTTCGATTTTCTTCGCCGCCGCATTGCCCTCTTGCAGAATAAAGGAAGACTAGCTTGGGAATACCGAAACGCAACAGACATCATGAGACTACACCCCGGGTTGAACAACAATTTGACTGCTATGCAACTTGGCGCTCTCCGTCAAAAGCTGTTCCAGCGCGACAACAAGCATCGGTTGCCGGCAAGGATTGTCCCTCTGTGCAACAACTCTGCCCTGGGGTCAATTATCGCTACCCTGCCACTGTTCAATGCCCACAGTCTCGATGCGACATGGGTTGAGCCATCCGAGGAAGAGGCACAAAAGTTCTTTGATAACTTGACAGAGAGGGCCGTCCGGGAAGAAGCAGACTTCATCCGAGCCACCACCGACGAAGAGGTGGCATACATCGCCACTAGGGCGTAGGAGGCAAATCTTGCCGCAGAGGCTGGCAGCACCGGCTTCACAGAATGGGAAACCAGTGACACAGAGGTAGTGGTGGAGAAAAATCCTGCCGGGAAAGACAAAGCTGTCGGGGAACAGAGCAGCATAGCCACTGAGAGCTCATCCGACGAAGACGCGGCTGAAGAAGAACCGCAAGAAGAGCTCCCAGCCCCGAAGAAGACAAAGCGTGTTCTTTGAAAGGCTGCATCTGGCATCCCGGCAAGCCAACCTTCCTCAAGCAGCGAGGCTCCCGGCAAGAAAGCAGCCGGCAAGACTGCGCCGTGGCAAGGGGTTCGACAGCTACTTGCATGGCATGCGAGACCCACATCAGCGGCAACTGCTGAGGTGGCAGGGGTGTCTCGCACTACCGCACCGGAAGCTGAGGTGACGGAAACACGCCAACCCCCGGCGCTTGCTACAGCCAAACGACCTAGGACCCCTCCTCCGCCTCCCCACACAGACACTACAACGGAGGACGATTTCAACATCTCCGGCTTCAGTCCGGAGCGAGAAGAGGAAGAGTGAGTACCTTGCCACAGCCTTTATCTTCCAATCCTGGATCAATCTTATTGACTTGCTTGTATTGTCTCTGCAGTGATGCAGAAACCTTGATGGAGAGGATGGCGAAGAGGACAAAGACTTCTACAGGCGACGAGCCTCCGGCAGGCTTCGTGAGCGCGTCGGAAACTACTACCATCAGCCCGGATCTTAGTCCTCGACGCAGCCCCCAGCGTAAGTTCATTATTCTTTTCAGTTGGGGAATGCTGAGGTTCCTATCCTTGCCGCTGATATCTTTGGGCTTGCAGGAGAAGGACGGCAACAAAGGGAGTTATCAAGAGATACCCTCGTCGCGCCACCTCTGTCAACCACATCGCCCACAAGCACGTCCCCAGCAAGTGATCACACTGACGAGCTTGTCTTGGTTGAGGAGGAGCCAACAACCATGGATGCTGGCATCTTACCCCTGGCAACCGAGGTTGCCGGGAGGGGCGAGGCCACCTCTCGACAGCCCGATGCAGGTAACCAATTACCTCAGCGTGCTTGCTATTCTTTCCTTTATCTCTCTTTCTTTTGTCTTCTTGAACTTCGATCTTGATCTCATTCTGTTTCTCCCCCTTGTCCTTTAGAATTCCCTGAGATGGAAGACATGGACGTCGATGCTGTCATCGAGGAGACCGCCAGGGATGTTGCCGCCGAAGCCGACAAGATCGCTGCCAGCGAGGCCGCCATGGATGCCACCATAGAAGCCGGCGGTGCTTTTGCCGACGGGGCCGCCAAGACTGCACAGGAGGAACCCGCCAAAGAGTCTACTGAAGAGGGCAGCAAGGTGGCTGGTGACCGTACTGACAGCATTCCTGCCGCAGGAGCGCCAGGCGCTACGCCGGCCACAGAGCCCCCTGCTACTGGCGAGGCGATTGTTGAGGATCAACCATCAACATCTGAAGTCCCCTCATCCAGCAAATATCTCAAAGTTGGCAAGAACCTGTTTGTCAACTTGCCGGGGACGGCAAGCATTGGGGCACCGACCGAAGGGGAAGTCTTTGATGAAGAAATCATCGCTGCTGCCGGGCTCGAGGTTGTTGATGATCCAAGCGCTAGCAGCGGCAAATCTGAAGAGGATCAGCTCCTTCATGCCATGGGGGAAAATTTCCGCAAGCTCCAGGCTCTTCACCGCGCCCGGAAAGAGAAAGCGGATTCCAGAATGGCAGTTGTCGAGGCGGCCGAAGCAGATTTTCAGACGCACGTCGAACAAATGCAAGTCTGGTATGCCGAGGCCCTCCAAGAGTTGACTGCTGGCCGGGAACAAGTGAGCCAACAGTGGACAGAAATCCTCCTAAAACAATCTGACATGGAGAAGGCGCAAGAGGAAGCTACGCAAAGAATTGCTGCTGAAGACGCTCTCCTGACGGAGCATCGCATTGCGCTTGATGCTCACGAGGAAGACCTTGCCGCACGTGAGCAGGCGCTCGCCGCCAAGCTTCGCAGCAAAGATGAAGATATCGAGAAGCTTGTCGTGCAGCGGACCCAGGAGCTGGAGCAGAAACACAAAGAGGCGCTCGAAGCTCTAACTGTAGATCATGCCGGCAAGCTCAAGGAGGCCGTCGATGCTGCCGAGGCTGCAGAGGCCGCCAAGAATGAGCTGAGCGACAAAGTAAAGAAACTGGAAGTGGATCTCGAAGAACACGGCAAGGAGCTCTCGACGCTCAAAGGTCATAGGGAAAAAACCCTCCACACCCTGGCGGAGATGCAAGTTGCCATGTCTAACAAGACCAAGCAGCTATCCTCAGCAAATGATGCTATTGCCGTTCTGGAATTGAAGCTGACCATGTTGGAGAAGTCTCTCGGGGCTGGCAGGGCCCGCGAGAAGCCCCTGCTCAAAGATCTCCAGGAAGAGAGGAACCTGCTCAAGAGCGCTGCCGCCGCCCAAGTTGATTACGAAAAGGGGGTGAAAATCTGGACTGGACGTCTCATCGACACCGCGGAGAAGCTCACGGCAGAACTGTCAACCATGGGCCTGTCAAACTTCAGGTATTCTTCCGAGGAAAGGATATCTTCGAGTGCCAGGTTGACGATGTTCTTCGAAAGCATCATTGATGCCCTGAAGTTGCTTCAGTCTAACCGGGCGACCCAATTGGCCAACGAGTCCTTCCGGCTTTGCCGGGCCGTCCTCCGCAAGGTACTTATCAAGGTGGCGCATAATAATCCTAGCATCGACCTCTCCAATGTGCTTGGCCACCTGCCAAAGGACGCAAATCTCGAGGCACTTGAAGAGCTTGTCGCGCCTATCCTTGAGAAGGTGGACTCAATCAAAAGGATCGAAGGCCAACGCAGAGATTAACTGCTCCACCTCTTCTTGCCGTCGTCATTCCATGCCAAAGACAATTAAGTCTTAAGTTAGAACTGCGGCAACTTATTAATGTAATATAACTTGCTTATGTTTGGGTACATGCATGCTATCCCCCTTGTCTGATTCCTTTATGTATGGAGTTCACCCTATGCTTACTGAAAAACTTGCCGGCGCGCAACCTGCCGCGAGCGCTGGGTGCGGGACTTTAGCAGCCTGTTGGAGGCGCAGCGGCCGGCAAGACTCCTTGGCGTTCTCAGTACAGCCACTTAAATTGTTGAGTGGACTCGAAACAAAATAAGGGTGCAACCGATTATAGTAAGGGTTCCTTCGCGTGCAGATTTTCCATACAAAAGTCGAAATCGTCCAAGGAAATAACTTTGCAATAAAGGAAACTTGTTCTAAGTTTTAGAACTTAGCTTTCTGTCGCTGTCCTTCCTCCGGCAAGCGTCAATTCTGAACGTTGCCAACTGGTACTCATATCTCCCTCCCCCCCCCCCCGGCAAATGTGCACGCGCGGAATCCTTCTGTCTTTTGAGAAAAAGAAAGAAGAGAAAATAAAGATATGAAACCTTGGCGGTTCGTTAGAACTTACCGGGAGTAGGTGTCATACAACATCTTAGACACACATGCATATATATATGAACATGGAAATCAATAAGGAAATGCACAACACTTAAATTTATTCATCTGTGCTCAGGATCTGCGCCTGGCTTTGTACAAAGGATTATATGCCTTGCCGGCAAGACTTGTACAAAAGGGTGGTTGCCGGGGGCCCCCGACAACCGCCCCTTATGGGTAGAACTTGCGAAGATGTTCGATATTCCAGGAATTGCTCACTGGAACGCCATCTTCGGTCTCCAGGCGGACAGCGCCGGGCCTGGTGACTCGTACTACCCGATAAGGGCCTTCCCACTTCAGCGTCAACTTGTTTGAATTCTTGGCGGACTGAATCCGTCGAAGAACAAGGTTGCCTTCCTCAAGGCTTCGGGCATGAACTTTACGGCTATGGTGGCGGCGCATAGCTTGCTGGTAGCGTGCAGCTCGCACAGCAGCCTAAAGACGATTCTCCTCAAGGAGCACAGTGTCATCTTGCCGCAGCTGCTCTTGCTCAAGCTCATCATAAGCGAGCACTCGAGGTGATCCATACGTGAGTTCCGTGGGGAGAACTGCTTCCGCTCCGTAGACCAGAGCGAAGGGTGTCTGGCCGGTGGCTCGATTTGGTGTCGTTCTGATTGACCAAAGAACCGCCGGCAACTCATCAATCCAGCGTCTTCCGCACTTTTTCAGCCTGTCAAAGGTTCTGGTCCTGAGACCGCGCAGCACTTCAGCATTGGTCCTCTTCGCTTGGCCGTTGCTTCTCGGGTGAGCAACAGAGGCAAAACAAATTTTGCCGCCAAGGTCTTGGACGTACTGCATGAAGGTGCGACTTGTGAATTGCGTGCCGTTGTCGGTGATGATCCTTTTGGGCACACCGAAATGGCAAACTATCCCTTTAAAGAACTTGACGGCTGATTGTGCTGTCACCTTCCTCACCGCTTCCACCTCCGGCCACTTTGTGAACTTGTCGATAGCAACATACAAGTACTCAAAGCCCCCGGTAGCACGGGGGAAAGGGCCCAGTATGTCGAGCCCCAGACCAAAAATGGCCAGGAGAGAGGGATTGTCTGAAGAGCTTGAGCTGGTTGATGCGATTTCTTCGAATGAAACTGGCACGCTTCACACTTAGTTACTAGTGCAGTTGCATCCTGGAGAGCGGTGGGCCAAAAGAAACCTTGCCGGAATGCTTTCCCGACAAGTGCTCTTGATCCTATGTGAGAGCCACATATGCCTCCATGTATTTCTGCCAATAGCTCTAGTCCATCCTCCCGAGGAATGCACTTCAATTTCACTCCGTTTGGTCTCTTTCTGTACAGGACGTCATCGACGAACTTGTACATAACAGACCGACGGGCTACTCTTTCCGCTTCTTCCTGTTCCTCCGGGAGTTCTCCTGTCTGAAGAAAATGGACAATGTGTTGTGCCAATGCTAGAGCCTGGGGCTCGACAGCTAGGACTAAAGGCATCTCCTCCGCCGGGGGAACATTTGTCTCGACAGCGAAAGCATGAGGTTCCGCCGGAGCCTGTCGTTCCCCGGCAGGTTTGTCGCTGATCCCGGCAAGTTCCTTGCCGGCGGCTCCGGGGAGCTCTGCCAGAAAGTATTGTCCAGTGTTCAACTTTCTTCTCTTTTCTTGTCGCATTGATGGTGCCACGGATGGTTGGGTCAAATGGAGCACAAAAGTTCCTGGTTCCACAGGCAACTTGAGGGCAGCACGCTTTGACAGGTCATCAACAATACTGTTCTCGGCACGAGGGATGTGCTTCATTTGCAGACCGTCAAAGTGCTCTTCCATTTTTCTCACTTCATCCACGTAGGCTTGCATCAATGGACTCTGATAACTCTTATTAACTTGCCTGACGACAAGCTGTGAATCGCCTCTGATGATGAGCTTCTTGATACCAAGGTCTGCCGCGATCCTGAGACCGGCAAGCAAGCCCTCATACTCCGTAGTGTTGTTCATCAAACTCTCCCGGGGAAAATGCACTTGGACTACGTACTTGAGGTGCTCTCCGGTGGGTGCGGCAAGCAGCACGCCAGCACCGGCGCCTTGCAGCGAAAAAGCCCCGTCAAAGTACATAACCCATTGCTGGTCAATTTCCTTGCCGGGGAGAATTGTTTCTTGACCCTCCTCGTCTGGCGTTGGGGTCCATTCCGCAATGAACTCTACCAAGGCCCTGCTCTGAATTGTCGAAGTGCTTTCAAACTTGAGACCAAAGCTCGACAACTCCAACGCCCACTCCACAATCCTGCCGGTTGCTTCTGGATTTTGCAAAATCCGTTGCAACGGAAAGCGAGTGACGACGGTGATTTCATGTGCTTGAAAATAATGGCACAGCTTCCTCGAGGCCATAAGGAGGCCGAAAAGCAACTTCTGCATGCCAGAATATCTTGACCAGGCTCCTTGTAAAAGAGAGCTAACAAAATAAACTGGGCGCTGCACCACCTTTTTCTTCTGCAATGATTCTTCTGACTGCATAGATCTCGTCTTGCCGGGATCAACCCTTGCCAGGGAAGATCCTGCCGCGTCACCTGACGGTCCTACCGCTGGTGTTGCTTCCTCATCAGCTTCTCTCTGCGCCACTAACGCAGCACTAACCACTTGATTTGTTGCAGCCAAATATAGCAGCAACGGCTCTCGTGGTTTAGGCGCGACTAGTGTCGGCGGGGAAGAAAGGTATTTCTTCAAATCTTGCAGCGCAGCCTCCGCCTCCGGAGTCCATTTCATCAGACCTGCCTTCTTCAAAATTTTGAAAAAGGGCAGGGCACACTCAGCAGATTTGGAAATAAACCTGCTTAGAGCAGCAACACAACCGGCAAGACGACGGACATCCTTGACGCGTCTTGGTGCTTCAATCTGCTCAATAGCTTTGATCTTGTCGGGGTTCGCTTCGATTCCCCGACAAGATACAAAGAATCCGAAGAGCTTGCCGGAAGGAACACCGAACACGCACTTCTCAGGATTGAGCTTTAAGTTGATCTTGCGCATATTTGCAAATGTTTCTTCTAAAACTTGTATGAGCGTCGCTTTGTCCTTGGTTTTGACCACTATATTATCCATATATGCCTCTATATTTCTATGGAGTTGAGGCTCAAAACCGATTTGGACCGCTCTCGCAAATGTAGAACCAGCACTTTTCAACCCGAAAGGCATTCGTATAAAACAATACGTACCACATGGGGTGATAAATGCGGTCTTTTCTTCATCTTCTTTCACCATGAAGATCTGATGATACCCTGAGTAGGCATCAAGGAAGGACAGGACATCACAACCAGCGGTGGAATCCACAATCTGGTCGATGCACGGCAAGGGAAAGGGATCTTTTGGACAGGCTTTATTGATATCTGTATAATCGATACACAGCCTCCATTTCCCATTCGTCTTGCGCACTACAACCGGATTGGCCAACCAGGTTGGGTGAAGCACTCCTCTGACCAATCGTGCCGCCTCCAGCTTTCTGATTTCCTCGGCAATGAATTCTTGCCGCTCCAAGGCTTGCTTCCTGACCCTCTGCTTGACGGGCCGCGCGTGAGGATAGACAGCAAGGTGGTGCTCAATTACCTCCCTGGGAACACCGGGGATGTCAGACGGTTGCCATGCAAACACGTCAACATTCGCCCGCAGGAAGGCAACGAGCGCGCTTTCCTATTTGTCATCTAGGGTGGAACTTATGGTGAAAGTTCCTCCCGTTCTGTCCTCCCTGACGGGCACCTTCTTGGTCTCTGGTGGAGCAGCCTTGGATTTCTTGTTCTTGCCGGTGGAACTCTCTGGTGCATCCTCGATGGAAGCGCAGCACTCCGAGGAGGCGCGCTTATCGAAGTTCACGCCAAGATTCTCGCCGGTCTTCTTCTTCCCCCCGAGAGTTCCAGCGGCAGGAGCAGATGCCTTGACGGCGGGTGCTGCAACTGCTTCCCGGTAGAGTTGGTCGGCACAGATGAGCGCATCCTTCTTATCGAAATGGATAGTAATGACACTCAACGGCCCGGGCATCTTCAAAACATTATACGTGTAGTGTGATGCCACCATGAACTTAGCCAGTGCTGGCCGACCAAGGATCCCATTGTATGACATAGGGATCTTGGCGACATCAAACACTATCTTCTCGGTCCTGTAGTTGAGCTCGCTACCAAATGTCACCGGTAGCATAATCTTGCCCTTTGGCTGGGTTCTTCCTGGATTGACCCCTTGAAACGTGCCCGTTTCTTCAAGATCTTCATCAGGAATTTGAAGCCTCTTGAGCACATCTGGTGAGATTAGGTTCAGCCCGGCCCCACCGTCAACTAGCATTTTCATCACCTTGAGGTTGCGGATTGTTGGTGAGACCAACAATGGCAAGCACCCGACCGCGGTTGTGCGGTCAGGGTGATCCTCGGCATCGAAAATGATAGGCGTGTTGGACCACTTCAGGGGCTTACATGCATCTGGTGACGGCTCTGTTGCATTGACTTCCCGCACCCACTGTTTGAGTCGACGGTGAGAAGAATGCAACGAGGCGCCCCCATCGATACACATGGCCTCTGTAGCTTTCTGGAATTCTTGCTCACTGGACTCATCGTCTTCTTCGTCATCATCTTCTTCCTTGTCTCGGCCTCGAGCAGGCCTCTCCCTCTGTTGCTTGGCCTTGCCGCGGTGACCCCCTCGGCCCCCGTGCTTCTTGCCGGATCCGTCAGCACCGTCATGGGCCTTCTCCTTATCTCGCCTTTCATACTCAGCCCTCTGTTTCTCGGCAAGCTGTTCAACTTACCGGCAGTTTTGGAGATCGTGGCCTTTGGTGCGATGGATCTTGCAATACTGCTTGCCGGAGCTTTCCGACTTGTCGGCCACCGCCAAGGCCTGACAGGAAGAACACCCGGCAAGTTCCTTGCCGGGGTCGTCAACCTTGGCCTTCTTGGTGGCGCCGGGGTTGCCGGATTCCTCGACAGCAAGCACGGCCTTGCCTCTGCGTTTCTTGTTCCGCCGCCGGCCTTTCCTTGACGGGGTCGCAGCGTCTTCATCTTCCGATTCGCCCCCCGTGCCAACAGCCTCGCCAGGGAGTTTCCTCCCCTCTTCAGCTCGGGCGCATTTGTCGGCCAAAGCGTAAAGCTCGGCGATACTCCTGACTTTGTTCATTGCCAGCTCTTCCCGCATTTTGCGGTTACGCATGTTCTGATGAAACGCGCTAACAACAGCGGCAGGGTGAACGTCAGGAATATTGTACTGCACCCGGCTGAATCTCTGGATAAACTTGCGCAGGGATTCACCCTCCTTCTGAGGGATGATATGTAAATCACTCTCTTGGCCAGGAGCTTGGTGGCCTCCAACAAAGGCGCCAACAAACTGATGGCACAGATCTGACCAAGAAGAAATAGAATTCTCCGGCAGATGCATCAACCATGACCTGACGTTGGGTTTGAGCACCAACGGGAAGTAGTTGGCAAGTATCTTGTCATCTCGGCCCCCGGCAGCCTGCACCGCAATGGTGTAAATGCTCAGGAACTCCGAGGGATGAGTCTTGCCGTCATATTTCTCCGGGACCTCTGGCTTGAAGGTTCGGGAATTGGGCCACTGGACTTGCCGCAGCTCACGGGTAAACGCTGGAGTCCCTACCTTGTAAGGCAAGTCTCCTGCGTCCCCTGGCGCAGGCTCGTCGACAGCCGGCCCTGCGCACTTATCAGACTGATAGCGCGCTTCCCATCGCCGCTCGATGGTAGTTCGAGCGTCCTCTTTGCCTCGTTCCTGGAGAACTTGACGCTGGTTGTGGCGCATCCGTGGATCGGATGACGCCGTGGAATCATCATCACGGCGATCGACCTGCTGGGTTGTCGCCCGCCGTTGGTGTCACGGAGGGGAGTGCACCGTGGTTGCACCACCTCCGGTTTTCTCCACATCGGCTCGCGCCGGATCAATGGGCCTTCGCTGTGAGGGCCCTGCCTCATGTGGCCCATCTTTGTTGGCGAAGCCGATAAGGCTCTGGATAGTAGCTCACCACTCCTCCATCTTCTCCGGAGCAGGAGGGAAATCGAGGAGCAGCTGCGCACGTGCCAAGGCTTCTGCTGGTGAAGGCGGCGGCGACAGGTGCAAGGTACGTGAGGTGCTCTGACTCCTAGCCATGTTAGAAGGAGCACCGTCACGGTCACGCGACCGCCCGCCACCTCCGCCGGCAGCTCGGTGTGCATGCTGGGCTCGCGCATCTTGGGATCGATGCACAGAAATCTTTTCATGGGGACGCCCTGAACCACCAGCACCATGACGTCGCTCGTCATGCACGACCTGGGTAGGCCGTGACGCTTGCGCCGGCGCGGGAGCTCCAGAAGGTGTCCTCCGATCTCTGGAATTCGTTGTGCCACCCGTAGGCAACACAGCTCCGTCTCTGGATCCAGCGGCGTGTGGGTTGCCGCTGCCACTGCGAACGACGCCGCTTGCCTGGCTTGGATCACCGGAATGCCGTGGAGGCTCTAATCCTCTTCCTTCTGCACCCACGCCATCGCCTGTATGCGAAGGCACAGGCAAAACGGACGTGGATGGTTGCGCCGTCGCAGTGCTCTTCTTCTTGGGTGGCATCATGATGAAGATGATGAAGAAACTAAGGCGCCGATCACTGGATCAGGTTCACACAACCAACAAACCCCCAGACCTGGCGCGCCAAAGATGTCGGCATGCGACACCTATGGGACCCTCGAAGAATCCCTTTACAATTCGGCGGGGGGAGAGGTATGCGCAAAGAGCAGAACCAACGATCGACGCGGGGCGATTTTACCCAAGTTCAGGCCGCTGATCAGCGTAAAACCCTACTCCTGCCTTGCTTTATTATCGGTGTTCTTGAGCCCAGGCTCCAGGAGCGCTCGCAGTGAACAGTACGTTCCAAGAGCAGCTACGCATGCAGAATGGGCCAGAAGATCCTCCTCCCTGTAGCAGTTGCCTTGGGCCTCCTTTTATATCACCAAGGGGTCACCACAGTGGCGAAATGTACATACATTGAGGTGTAAAGTAGCTACAGGGTCATCATACCTAACCCCTGACGGATTAGGACGAGCGCATTTAATGCACCGTGAGGTGTCCGTCTAGGTGTCCTCACTTTCTTGGGGATGGAAAAAGGGGCCATCCCATCAGCACCGCTTAAGCTCCCCTCCACTGGCGCGTCACCACGCATCCAAAGAAGGACCCAGAATGTCGGGTTTGTTGTTGTGCCAGAGTGGAGGCACAGCAACAAAATCTTGCCGGGCGTTCAATCTTGCCGGGCGCCGAATCTTGCCGGGCGCCGAACCTTGCCGGGCGCCGAACCTTGCCGGGCGCCGAATCTTGCCGGGCTTCGCAGGCCACCCCGGCAAGATCTTGCCGGGGAAGCTGGCCTTCGGATTCCAGCCCTTCTTATCTGCTGATCCTCAGATCTTTGAGTTGAGGATTTCTTTGGTGGCCTGAGTCAACCTCGAACTGTTCCCCGACAAGCCTTGCCGCGAGTATGGCTACAACTGCCCGTGCATAAGTACGGGGTACTAATGGCCCAATACTTAGTACACCGACAATCACCCTAACCGCACCACCGCGGTAGGGTGCTTGCCGTTGTTGGTTTCACCAACAATCCGCAACCTCAAGGTCACGAAGATGTTGGTTGATGGTAGGGCTAGGTTGAATATGATTACCCCCAAGGTGCTCAGCAAGCTTCAAATAACATATGAAGAGCTCAAGATCACTGGCACTTTCCAAGTGATCAACCCCGGCAGGAGTCGTCCTAAGGGAAAGATCACGCTGCCGGTGACGTTTGAAGGAGAATTGAACTACCGGACCGAGAGGATTACCAGAGCCCATTGATGGATGCGTATGTGGAGGAAGTGAGAAAGCTGGAGGCGCATTTTGGCAGATTGCAAACAGAGCACGTGCCACGTGCGGAAAACAGCATTGCTGATCATCTGTCGAAATGCGCTACGCAAAAGCTTCCTGTGGAACTAGGGACTTTTGTTCTCCACCTTACTCAACCTTCAGTATCCACGACAACAATGGCCAGAAAGAGGAGGAAACTCGACTCCGACAAGCCTCTCCCGGCAGAGCTTCCTGAAGCACCCGGCAGAGAGGTTGGCAGGGACAACTCCACTTCGCCTGGTGAGCTGCACTCTCCCGCCGAACTATCAGTTCTTGCGATTGAGACATGCGCTCCCACGAATGAGGAGGTGCCGTTAATCCTTGTTGTCGAGCCCCAGGCTCCAACTTGGGCATGACACATAATCCATTACCTCCAAATAGGAGAACTTCCCGAAGAACAAGAAGAAGCTGACAGAGTAGCCCGGAGGGCCAGTATGTACCAGTTTGTCAAGAACACGCTATACAGAAGGAGGCCCAACGGTGTGAAATTGAAGTGCATTTGCCGGGAAGAGGGGAAGGAACTATTGGCAGAGATACACAAAGGCATGTGCGGCTCCCATATTGGATCAAGAGCCTTGGTCGGAAAAGCTTTTCGGCAGGGCTTCTACGGGTCCACGGCCCTCCAAGATGCGATCAAGCTAGTCACCTGATGTGAAGCCTGCCAGTTCCACTCCAAGAGTATCCATCAACCTGCTCAAGCTCTCTAGATGATTCCTTTGTCATGGCCATTTTCGGTCTGGGGGCTCGAAATCTTGGGCCCTTCCCCCGTGCTACAGGGGGCTTTGAATTCTTGTACGTTGCAATCGACAATTTTACAAAGTGCCGGAGGTGGAGCCTGTGAGGAAGGTGACCGCACAATCAACTATCAAGTTCTTGAAGGGATTGGTGTGTCGCTTCGGAGTACCCGCCAGAGTCATCACTGACAACGGCACCCAATTCACAGGCCGTGCCTTCATGCAATATGTTCAAACCCTCAGAAGCAAGGTTTCATTCGCCTCTGTTGCTCATCCCATAAGCAAATGGACAAGCTGAGAGGATGAACGCTGAAGTGTTGCGAGGACTCAAGACAAGAACTTTGACAAGCTGCGCAAGTGCGGCAGACGCTGGATCGATGAGCTGCCAGTGGTTCTTTGGTCCCTCCGTACGACACCAAATCGAGCTACCGGCCAGACTCCCTTCTCCCTAGTTTATGGGGCAGAAGCAGTGATCCCCACGGAACTCATAAACGGGTCACCTCAAGTATTTGCCTATGGTGAAGTAGAGCAAGAGCAGCACCGGCATGACGATGCCGTGCTCCTTGAGGAGAACCGTCTCCGCGCTGTTACGCGTGTTGCACGCTACCAGCAAGCCCAGCGTCGATACCACAGCCGCAGGGTTCATGCCCCGAGCCTTAAGGAAGGCGACCTTGTCCTTAGGCGTGTTTAGTCCACCAAGGGCGCAAACAAGTTGACGCCGAAGTGGGAAGGCCCTTACCAGGTAGTACGAGTCACCAGACCCGGCGCAGTCCGTCTGGAGACCGAAGATGGCATTTAGTTGCAAAACTCATGGAACATTGAGCATCTTCATAAGTTCTACCCGTAAGGCGGCGCTGTCGTGTTGGGGAATGTAGTATTTCAAAAATTTCCTACGATCACGCAAGATCTATCTAGGAGAAGCATAGCAACGAGCGGGGAGAGTGTGTCCACGTACCCTCGTAGACCGAAAGCGGAAGCGTTTAGTAACGCGGTTGATGTAGTCGAACGTCTTCGCGATCCAACCGATCCAAGTACCGAACATACGGCACCTCCGCGATCTGCACGTGTTCAGCTCGGTGACGTCCCTCGAACTCTTGATCCAGTTGAGGCCGAAGGAGAGTTTCGTCAGCACGACGGCGTGGTGACGGTGATGATGAAGTGATTCCGGCAGGGCTTCGCCTAAGCTCTCCGAAAATATGACCGAGGTGGAAATCTGTGGAGGGGGGCACCGCACACGGCTAAGACAAATCATGTGTGTCTTTGGGGTGCCCCCCGCCCCCGTATATAAAGGAGGGAGGGAGGAGGTGGCCGGCCTAAGTGGGAGGCGCACCAAGGGGGGAGTCCTACTAGGACTCCAAGTCCTAGTAGGATTCCACCAAGAGGAGAGGGGAAAAGAGAGGGGTTGCGCCCCCAACCCCTTGTCCAATTCGGACTGGGCTTGGGGGGGCGCGCGTCACCTCCTCGCTGCAGCCTCCTATTTCCCGTATGGCCCAATAAGGCCCATTACTTCTCCCGGTGAATTCCCGTAACTCCCCGGTATTCCGAAAAATACCCGAATCACTCGGAACCTTTCCGATGTCCGAATATAGCCTTCCAATATATGAATCTTTACCTCTCGACCATTTTGAGACTCCTTGTCATGTCCCCAATCACATCCGGGACTTCGAACAAACTTCGGTCATCAAATCACATAACTCATAATACAAATCGTCATCGAACGTTAAGCGTGCGGACCCTACGGGTTCGAGAACTATGTAGACATGACCGAGACACATCTCCGGTCAATAACCAATAGCGGAACCTGGATGCTCATATTGGCTCCTACATATTCTACAAAGATCTTTATCGGTCAAACCGCATAACAACATACGTTATTCCCTTTGTCATCGGTATGTTACTTGCTCGAGATTCGATCGTCGGTATCATCATACCTAGTTCAATCTCGTTACTGGCAAGTCTTTTTACTCGTTCCGTAATGCATCATCCCGTAACTAACTCATTAGTCACATTGCTTGCAAGGCTTATGGTGATGTGCATTACCGAGAGGGCCCAGAGATACCTCTCCGATACACGGAGTGACAAATCATAATCTCGATCTATGCCAACCCAACAAACACCATCGGAGACACCTGTAGAGCATCTTTATAATCACCCAGTTACGTTGTGATGTTTGATAGCACACAAAGTGTTCCTCCGGTATTCGGGAGTTGCATAATCTCATAGTCAGAGGAATATGTATAAGTCATGAAGAAAGCAATAGCAATAAAACATAACGATCATTATGCTAAGCTAACGGATGGGTCTCGTCCATCACATCATCCTCCTAATGATGTGATCCCGTTTATCAAATGACAACACATGTCTATGGTTAGGAAACTTAACCATCTTTAATTAACGAGCTAGTCTAGTAGAGGCATACTAGGGACACTCTGTTTGTCTATGTATTCACACATGTACTAAGTTTCCGATTAATACAATTCTAGCATGAATAATAAACATTTATCATGAAATAAGGAAATAAATAATAACTTTATTATTGCCTCTAGGGCATATTTCCTTCAGTCTCCCACTTGCACTAGAGTCAATAATCTAGTTCACATCGCCATGTGATTTAACACCAATAGTTCACATCACCATGTGATTAACACCTATAGTTCACATCGCTTATGTGACCAACACTCAAAGGGTTTACTAGAGTCAATAATCTAGTTCACATCGCCATGTGATTAACACCCAAAGAGTACTAAGGTGTGATCAAGTTTTGCTTGTGAGAGAAGTTTAGTCAACGGGTCTGCCACATTCAGATGCGTATGTATTTTGCAAATTTCTATGTCTACAATGCTCTGCACGGAGCTACTCTAGCTAATTGCTCCCACTTTCAATATGTATCCAGATTGAGACTTTGAGTCATCTGGATCAGTGTAAAAGCTTGCATCGACGTAACCTTTTACGACGAACTCTTTTATCACCTCCATAACCGAGAAATATTTCCTTAGTCCTCTTAGGTAACTAAGGATAACTTTGACCGCTATCCAGTGATCTATCCCTGGATCACTATCGTACCTCCTTGCTAAACTCATAGCAAGGCACACAACTCGTCTGGTACATAGCATGGCATACTTTATAGAACCTATGACTGAGGCATAGGGAATGACTTTCATTCTCTTTCTATCTTCTGCCGGGGTCGGGTTTTTAGTCTTACTCAATTTTACACCTTGTAACATAGGAAAGAACTCCTTCTTTGACTGATCCATTTTGAACTTCTTCAAAATCTTGTCAAGGTATGTGCTTTGTGAAAGTCCTATTAAGCGTCTCGATCTATCCCTATAGATCTTGATGCTTAATACTTAAGCAGCTTCACCGAGGTCCTTTTTATTGAAAAATTCTTATTCAAGTATCCTTTTATGCTATCCAGAAATTCTATATCATTTCCAATCAACAATATGTCATCCACATATAATATCAGAAATGCTACAAAGCTCCCACTCACTTTCTTGTAAATACAGGCTTCACCGTAAATCTGTATAAAACCATATGCTTTGATCACTTCATCAAACCGTATATTCCAACTCCGAGATGCTTGCACCAGTCCATAGATGGATCACTGGAGCTTGCACATTTTGTTAGTACCTTTAGGATTGACAAAACCTTTTGGTTGCATCATATACAACTTCTTCTTTTAAAATTCCATTAAGGAATGTAGTTTTGACATCAATTTGCCAGATTTCATAAAATGCGGCAATTCCTAACATGATTCGGACAGACTTTAAGCATCGATACGAGTGAGAAAATCTCATCGTAGTCAACACCTTGAACTTGTCGAAAAAAATTTGCGACAATTCGAGCTTTGTAGATAGCAACACTACTATCAGCGTCTATCTTCCTCTTGAAGATCCATTTATTCTCAATGGCTTGCTGATCATCAGGCAAGTCAACCAAAGTCCACACTTTGTTCTCATACATGGATCCCATCTCAGATTTCATAGCCTCAAGCCATTTCGCAGAATCTGGGCTCATCATCGCTTCCTCATAGTTCGTAGGTTCTTCATGGTCTAGTAACATGATTTCCAGATCAAGATTACTGTACCACTCTGGTGCAGAACGTACTCTGGTTTACCTACGAGGTTCGGTAGCAACTTGATCCGAAGTTTCATGATCATCATCATTAACTTCCTCACTAATTGGTGTAGGCATCACTGGAACTGATTTCTGTGGTGAACTACTTTCCAATTCGGGAGAAGGTAAAATTACCTCATCAAGTTCTACTTTCCTCCCACTCACTTCTTTCGAGAGAAACTCCTTCTCTAGAAAGGATCCATTCTTAGCAACAAATATCTTGCCTTCGGATCTGTGATAGAAGGTGTACCCAATAGTTTCTTTTGGGTATCCTATGAAGACGCACTTCTCCGATTTGGGTTCGAGCTTATCAGGCTGAAGCTTTTTCACATAAGCATCGCAACCCCAAACTTTAAGAAACGACAGCTTAGGTTTCTTGCCAAACCACAGTTCATACGGTGTCGTCTCAATGGATTTAGATGGTGCCCTATTAAACGTGAATGCAGCTGTCTCTAATGCATAACCCCAAAACGATAGTGGTAAATCAGTAAGAGACATCATAGATCGCACCATATCTAATAAAGTACGGTTACGACGTTTGGACACACCATTACGCTGTGGTGTTCCAGGTGGCATGAGTTGCGAAACTATTCCACATTGTTTTAAATGAAGACCAAACTCGTAACTCAAATATTTGCCTCCGCGATCAGATCGTAGAAACTTTATTTTCTTGTTACGATGATTTTCCACTTCACTCTGAAATTCTTTGAACTTTTCAAATGTTTCAGACTTGTGTTTCATTAAGTAGATATACCCATTTCTGCTCAAATCATCTGTGAAGGTCAGAAAATAATGATACGCACCGCGAGCCTCAATACTCATCGGACCGCATACATCAGTATGTATTATTTCCAATAAGTCCGTAGCTTGCTCCATTGTTCCGGAGAACGGAGTTTTAGTCATCTTGCCCATGAGGCATGGTTCGCAAGCATCAAATGATTCATAATCAAGTGATTCCAAAAGTCCATCAGTATGGAGTTTCTTCATGCGCTTTACACCAATATGACCAAAACGGCAGTGCCACAAATAAGTTGCACTATCATTACTAACTTTGCATCATTTGGCTTCAATATTATGAATATGTGTATCACTACGATCGAGATTCAATAAACCATTTACATTGGGTGTATGACCATAGAAGGTTTTTATTCATGTAAACAGAACAACAATTATTCTCTGACATAAATGAATAACCATATTGCAATAAACATGATCCAATCATATTCATGCTCAACGCAAACACCAAATAACATTTATTTTGCAATAAACATGATCCAATCATATTCATGCTCAACGCAAACACCAAATAACATTTATTTAGGTTCAACACTAATCCCGAAAATTGAGGGAGTGTGCGATGGTGATCTTATCAACCTTGGAATCTCTTACAACACACATCGTCACCTCGTCCTTAACTAGTCTCTATTCATTTTGCAACACATGTTTCGAGTTACTAATCATAGCAACTGAACCGGTATATAATACCTTGGGGTTACTATGAACACTAGTAAAATACACATCAATAACATGTATATCAAATATACCTTTGTTCACTTTGCCATCCTTCTTATCCGCCAAATACTTGGGGCAGTTCCGCTTCTAGTGACCAGTCCCTTTGCAGTAGAAGCACTCAGTTTCAGGCTTAGGTCTAGGCTTGGGCTTCTTCCCGGGAGTAGCAACTTGCTTGCTATTCTTCTTGAAGTTCCCCTTCTTCCCTTTGCCCTTTTTTCTTGAAACTAGTGGTTGTGTAAACCATCAACACTTGATGCTCCTTTTTGATCTTTACCTTCGCAGCCTTTAGCATCGCGAAGAGCTCGGGAATTGTCTTATTCATCCCTTGCATATTATAGTTCATCATGAAGTTCTAGTAACTTGGTGATAGTGACTAGAGAACCCTGTCAATCACTATTTTATCTGGAAGATTAACTCCCACTTGATTCAAACGATTGTAGTACTCAGACATTCTGAGCACATGCTCACTGGTTGAGCTATTCTCCTCCATCTTATAGGCGAAGTACTTGTCAGAGGTCTCATACCTCTTGACACGGGCATGAGTCCGAAATACCAATTTCATCTCTTTGGAACATCTCATATGCTCCGTGGCATTCAAAACGTTTTGAAGTCCCGGTTCTAAGCCGTAAAGCATGGTGCACTAAACTATCAAGTAGTCATCATACCGAGCTTGTCAAACATTCATAACGTCTGCATCTGCTCCTGCAATAGTTCTGTCACCTAGCGGTGCATCAAGGACATAATTCTTCTATGCAGCAATGAGGATAAACCTCAGATCACGGAACCAGTCCGCATCATTGCTACTATCATCTTTCAACTTAGTTTTCTCTAGGAACATATCAAAAATAAAACATGGGAGCTATACGCGAGCTATTGATCTACAACATAATTTGCAAATACTATCAGGACTAAGTTCATGATAAATTAAAGTTCAATTAATCATATTACTTAAGAACTCCCACTTAGATAGACATCCCTCTAATCATCTAAGTGATCACGTGATCCAAATCAACTAAACCATGTCCGATCATCACGTGAGATGTAGTAGTTTTCAATGGTGAACATCACTATGTTGATCATATCTACTATATGATTCATGTTCGACCTTTCGGTCTCAGTGTTTCGAGGCCATATCTGCATATGCTAGGCTCGTCAAGTTTAACCCGAGTATTCCGCATGTGCAAAACTGTCTTGCACCCGTTGTATTTGAATGTAGAGCCTATCACACCCGATCATCACATGGTGTCTCAGCACGAAGAACTTTCGCAATGGTGCGTACTCAGGGAGAACACTTGTACCTTGAAATTTAGTGAGAGATCATCTTATAATGCTACCGCCGTACTAAGCAAAATAAGATGCATAAAAGGATTAACATCACATGCAATTGAATATGTGACATGATATGGCCATCATCATCTTGTGCTCTTGGTCTCCATCATCGAAGCACTGTCATGATCTTCATCATCACCGGCGCCCCAGTTTGATCTCCATCGAAGCATCGTTGTCGTCTCGCCAACTTATTGCTTCTACGACTATCGCTACCGCTTAGTGATAAAGTAAAGCAATTACATGGCGATTGCATTGCATACAATAAAGCGACAACCATATGGCTCCTACCGGTTGCCGATAACTCTGTTACAAAACATGATCATCTCATACAATAAATTATATCACATCATGTCTTGACCATATCACATCACAGCAAGCCCTACAAAAATAAGTTAGACGTCCTCTACTTTGTTGTTGCAAGTTTTACGTGGCTGCTACGGGCTTCTAGCAAGAACCGTTCTTACCAACGCATCAAAACCACAACGTGGTGTAGTGATTGCTTTTTGATCTTCTAAAAGAACCCTCTTCATTGAAACCGATTAATTCAACTAAAGTGAGAGAGACAGACACCCCCCAGTCACCTTTAAGCAACGAGTGCTCGCAGCGGTGAAACTAGTCTCGCGTAAGTGTACGCGTAATGTCGGTCCGGGCCGCTTCATCTCACAATACCGATGAACCAAGTAACAACTAGTAACGACAAGCAATATGTATACACCCACGCCCACAACTCCTTTGTGTTCTACTCGTGCAAATAACATCTACGCATAGACCTGGCTCTGATACCACTGTTGGGGAACGTAGTATTTCAAAAATTTCCTATGATCACGCAAGATCTATCTAGGAGAAGCATAGCAATGAGCGGGGAGAGTGTGTCCACGTACCCTCGTAGACCGAAAGTGGAAGTGTTTAGTAACGTGGTTGATGTAATCGAACGTCTTCGCGATCCAACCGATCCAAGTACCGAATGTACGGCACCTCTGCGATCTGCACACGTTCAGCTAGGTGACGTCCCTCGAACTCTTGATCCAGTTGAGGCCGAAGGAGAGTTTTGTCAGCACGACGGCGTGGTGACGGTGATGATGAAGTGATTCCGGCAGGGCTTCGCCTAAGCTTTCTGAAAATATGACCGAGGTGGAAATCTGTGGAGGGGGGCACCGCACACGGCAAAGACAAATCTTGTGTGTCTTTGGGGTGCCCCCCGCCCCCGTATATAAAGGAGGGAGGGAGGAGGTGGCCGGCCTAAGGGGGAGGCGCACCAACGGGGGGAGTCCTACTAGGACTCCAAGTCCTAGTAGGATTCCACCAAGAGGAGAGGGGAAAAGAGAGGGGCTGCACCCCCAACCCCTTGTCCAATTCGGACTGGGCTTGGGGGGGGCGCGCACCACCTCCTGGCTGCTGCCTCCTATTTCCCATATGGCCCAAAAAGGCCCATTACTTCTCCCGGTGAATTCCCGTAACTCCCCGGTATTCCGAAAAATACCCGAATCACTCGGAACCTTTCCGATGTCCGAATATAGCATTCCAATATATGAATCTTTACCTCTTGACCATTTCGAGACTCCTCGTCATGTCCCCGATCTCATCCGGGACTCCGAACAAACTTCGGTCATCAAATCACATAACTCATAATATAAATCGTCATCGAACGTTAAGCGTGCGGACCCTACGGGTTCGAGAACTATGTAGACATGACCGAGACACATCTCCGGTCAATAACCAATAGCGGAACCTGGATGCTCATATTGGCTCCTACATATTCTATGAAGATCTTTATCGGTCAAACCGCATAACAACATACGTTATTCCCTTTGTCATCGGTATGTTACTTGCCCGAGATTCGATCGTCGGTATCATCATACCTAGTTCAATCTCGTTACTGGCAAGTCTTTTTACTCGTTCTGTAATGCATCATCCCGTAACTAACTCATTAGTCACATTGCTTGCAAGGCTTATAGTGATGTGCATTACCGAGAGGGCCCAGAGATACCTCTCCGATACACGGAGTGACAAATCCTAATCTCGATCTATGCCAACCCAACAAACACCATCGGAGACACCTGTAGAGCATCTTTATAATCACCCAGTTACGTTGTGACATTTGATAGCACACAAAGTGTTCCTCCGGTATTCGGGAGTTGCATAATCTCATAGTCAGAGGAATATGTATAAGTCATGAAGAAAGCAATAGCAATAAAACTTAACGATCATTATGCTAAGCTAACGGATGGGTCTCATCCATCACATCATTCTCCTAATGATGTGATCCCATTTATCAAATGACAACACATGTCTATGATTAGGAAACTTAACCATCTTTGATTAACGAGCTAGTCTAGTAGAGGCATACTAGGGACACTCTGTTTGTCTATGTATTCACACATGTACTAAGTTTCCGATTAATACAATTCTAGCATGAATAATAAACATTTATCATGAAATAAGGAAATAAATAATAACTTTATTATTGCCTCTAGGGCATATTTCCTTCATGTCGGGCCCTGCTCGGCAGCCACCCTTTTGTACAAGCCTTGCCGATGCGCATGTAACCCATTGTAAAAAGCCAGGCGCAGACCCTGTGCACAGACAATAAAACGAAGCGCTAGGGGGGCCCCAAAAACTTGCATGCATGCATAGCATAACATGAGCATACCATGATCATGCAGGTAAGATCATATGTTGCTTTGTTTCCCTCTGCACTAACTGCAGGACTCTCGCCGCGGACTCGGTCCCAAAAAGAAGAGGCAGAAACAAGTTTACATATTGATCCCTGACAAGCAAAGAAGATAAGTTCTTCTTTATCCATACATATCTCTGTAAGAAGAAAACTTGTGCATAGAGAAACCTCGTCACCTTCGAAAACATTTTTGCTCCCATCCTATGACCCGAACATTGCTTTGGTCGAGATGGTTGTAGTGGCTTTTGGCGGAGAGGGTTCGACGAGGGGCCGGTCCCCTTCCGTAGTTTTGAGCCCGGCAGGCCAAGCCTCGCGGCAACAAACGGAAGGCGCCTGGCAGGATAGCTTGCCAGAGAAAAACTTGTTTACTTGAAAGTATGGAGGCATTCTTCCTCTGCATGGGTATAGTACATGCACAAGTATCCGGCAAGACCTTCTTTTTTCATTAATATGCGGATAAACAAGTACAAAGCTTACAGAGTGTTCGCACACGAACACGTCACCGTGTACCCTCAACGCCGAGGGTGATGCACCGCAGCTCACGTCGAAGGAGACCCGGGCGAAAGTGCGGTACGCAGGCAATCCGGCGGGTGCTTTTGAGGACCTAAAATCCCACACGCCCGGGAGGGACCCCGTCAGGGCGCGCGGCGGCTATGGGCTGCCCTAGGTCAACCTAATCGCCCCTAGGGCCTCGTGGATCGCTGCCTTCCTTCACGAAGAACGAACGAAGAACGAGGAAGAAGAAGAACAAGGGAGAAGATAAAGGTAAAGGTAAAAAGTGATATATTGATAGATCGATTGTGTGTTGTTCAATCGGCCATCACCTCTCATCTATTTATGAGGCGGCTGGACTTTCCATAAAAGAAAAGGACTAAAAATTCCATCCAAAACACCAAAAAACCTGACCTAACTCGAACAGGAATCTTTGGCAATTTTTCGGATCAACTCGGAGCCACCGAGTGGTTCATTTCGGTCCCACCGAGTGAATGTTGCCAACTCTCTGTATCCTTCTGTAATTTTTCGGATCAACTCGGTCTCACCGATTGGTTTACTTCGGTCCCACCGAGTGAACGTTGCCAACTCTCTGTAACTTTTCTGGATCAACTCGGTCTCACCGAGTCAATCAACTCGGTCGGTCCGAAATGACTCTGCAACTTCTGTTTCTGACCTTGTTTTGCCTCCACAGGTTGCATACGATCTCAGATTAAGATGATTTTTATATCAAAATCAACTGTTTTGACGAGATGCACAACTTTCATGTTGAAACTTTTTCCAGATGAGGCCATCTTAATTGAGTTTATGGCCATTTTATAATCTGATGTCAATATGAGCATCTCTGAACTTGTCATAACTTTTGCATCCGAGCTCCGTTTTGGACCATCTTCGTATTCATCTTGATCTTCTCGAAGATAGACATCCGATGGTAACTTCCAATCATAAGTTTGAATTATTCTTGACATAGCTTTAAGAAACTTTTACGATTGTGCCACTGTTGAGCATCAACACATGCCCCCCTGTTTTTCGGCATAGCTAGCGTGCCAAAAAATAACTTGTACCAAGTTTGTTCTAAGCATGATGTTAACACTCCATCGGCCATTTGTAAGTTTTTAGGATGATAAGTATATATCATCCATATTTACTCTTAGGGCGATAATTGTGTATCGGCCATTTAGATTAGCAACAAAAGTGTAGCTAATGAAATGTATGATGATGTGGTAATCCCCTTGCATGATGTAGGAAATTATATTGCACCCTTGGATTAAAATAAGCCCATTGAGGGTAAACAATCATACCTGATGACGAATTCCATGGCATAGGCATTAATGGCATAGTTGAAGAATATGGATAATGTGTAGACCGAAGATGTTGAAACCTTCGGCTTGGTCTTTCATAGTTTTCACTCTTTTCCTTCTTCACCTTTGCCGCACTTCTTGTAATGGAAGCTTGCACATAATTCTTATTTTGAGTACTTCCTTTGGGAACCCATGACATGTTCCTTTCTTCAAGCTCTTGTGCACTAAGTTTTTGTAATTTCTTCTTTTGCCAATATGATAAGCCGAGTGGGCACCCTGGCTGCGATTTTGTTTGAAGCAATGGCAATTCTTGTTTTACCATGTGCACTCTCAACTTCTTCTCTTCAGATTTGGCACTTGATTGACTTGCCTCATTGCCTTTAGTAGCCAATGTCAACACTTTAATTGGCTCTTTTTCATTTGAGATCAAATCTGAAGTAGCACTCTTACGACCATCTTTTTTAACACGGTAAACTTGCTTGACCACCTCTTTCTTATTCCTTGAGCTCCGGACCGATTCCTTATCATTGAAACGGTCTTTGACATGTGATTGTTCAAATGTTGATCTTTTTGGAGCTGCATAATGTTTGTGAGATGGTCTAAAATAAGATGAAGAATGCGCCCTTGTATCATACCTGTCCCACGATGGATATGGATTTGCATGATCATAGGAAGGTATACATGGCATTGGCATTGCCGGCACAAAATATGGATATGAATATGCTGCATTAGAATTCTCATTTTGCCAATACCGATCCTCGGGTTTGCGCCTAGGGGGTAGCCTTGATGCTCTTGAATTACATGGCTAATAAGCACTGTTCTCCTCATTTATCTTCTGATATTTTTCCAATAATTGCGCAAAAGTGACTTTCGGATTTTTACCTTTGTGCTTACCTCGAACTTTGCTCTCTTTGGTTGTGCTTGCACCGATCTTTGGATTTTCTTGTTGCCCCCCAGTACTTGGCGTCTTCTTTGTAGCTTTGATGGAATTCTCGCTCTCAAGTTTATGTTCATTATGCTCTTCAACAACTTCTTTACTTGAAAGATTGATCCCTTCACCTGTAGTTTTTACCTTCTCATGTTTAAATGGATCGGCTTGAAGCAGTCGATGCAAAAACTTTTTGCCATCGAGACCAATCAGAATAGACTGATCATCTCTTGGTGTTTCAACAATTTTCAATCGTCCTTTTTCAATGGCCGATTTAACTATTTGACGAAACATATTGCAATCCTCAAAATTATGCTTGGACGAATCATGCAACTTACAATACATTTGTCCTTTGCTTGATGGCTTGACATGGTGATCAAGAATTCTAATGTAGTTATTTTTCAACAACAAATCAAATATTTGGTCACACATGCTTAAATTGAAGGTATACTTCTTGTTTTCTAGCCGATCTTGGTGTGCGAACGGCTTTTGAGTTAAGCAAACGAATGGTTCGTATTTGGAATATCCTCATTCGGCTATGCATTGTGTTTTGCACTCTATCTCCGATGTATTTGGATAAGATATTATATTAGCATCAGATTTCTCAAAAGAATTTAACCTTGGCTTTAAATTTGCGAAACGAAAATAGTTAGAATACACATGTCTCAATTGAGACCAAGTGCAAGCCAAGTATGAAACAAGCAAAGCTACCCAATTAGTGAAATTTTGATAAAGCAATGGGGAAAACTTTGGCTGCAATAATAAGTCCCTATCGGTCTTTCTAAATGACATAATAGGTTGACCAATATGTTCTATAACAACTTTATTGCTAACAAGTAAATTACCCTTCTTCATTGGTCTTTCAAAATTACTTATAAGAATTTTTTTTATAGAAGCATCAACAATAAAGTTGCGACCAAATCGGAAGACATGTAAATCACTTGCTAGGCATACCTCTTCAAATACTTTGGGAGAGCATGATGGTTGCGTTACTTGAACGATATCTTGTTCCTCTTTAGAATAGCTCCCCAACACCTTGTTGTCCTCTTTTTCTAGAATAGATTCGGCATACGCAATATTTGACTCGGTCTTTTCAATAACCGAATTAACTTTGTTATCCGAATCACCACTCTTTTTGATAATTCTATCCAAACATAATGCTTTCTCTTTTTGACATAATCTAGCTTGTATTGTAGCAGAATTAATAGGCTTTCCCTCTTTTATTAATTCATGTAGAACAACATTGCAATCATCCCAAAAAGACGTAAGATTTTTCTTAATGACCCAATCTGGATAGAATTGCCCCCCGACACTTTTAGACTCTTTCGGTAACGAGATGTCGCCGAAATTCTGTAATTGTGCAGGGAAAACATTGTATGCTACGATACTAGATGAAGACACATATGATCCTATAGAATTTTCACTTATTCGGCTATTAGCGTGAAGGTGCGAAGCCGAATTATGAATACCTATAGTTGCATATGGTGCCAAAAAATTAGTAGCATGAGGTGTAGCATATGATGATTGAGGGTAATTGGCCGGATAACTAGTAGTAGCATGGCCAATTCCCCTGTCCACCGGCATGTTTGGATTAACATATTGCAAGTTAGTTGCCGATGAATAAAAAGGTGAAACACTTTGTTGCATAATATTGGAAGTTCCTATGTGAGGTGTTTCAACTTGATTAACCAAACTCATCACGTTGTTCATCGGCATATGGATTTGCGGGGTTGCCGATGCGTGGGAGTTGGTATACATATGTTGCAAATTGCTAAAATTATATGAGGTAGAAGCATGGAGATTTTGTTGCATCGGCTCTTGCACATAATTAGATGCATGATTGATAAAGCTAGGGCTAGCCGACACATTATGCTCATTAAACGATCGAGCAACAACATATGCATTATTTGCATCTACATTAGTGAATTGGGTATTCATGTTACCTTTGTAGATTGCAAACCCTAGGTGATGATCTCTTCGTAGCACGAACGGGCCGGAGACCGTTCAAAGCTTCGTCCCCAGCGGAGTCGCCAAAAAGTGTGTTCGCACACGAACACGTCACCGTGTACCCTCAACGCCGGGGGTGATGCACCGCAGCTCACGTCAAAGGAGACCCGGCCGGAAGCGCGGTACGCAGGCAATCCGGCGGGTGCTTTTGAGAACCCGAAACCCCACACGCCCGGGAGGGACCCCGTCAGGGTGCGCGGCGGCTATGGGCTGCCCTAGGTCGACCTGATCGCCCCTAGGGCCTCGTGGATCGCTGCCCTCCTTCACGAAGAACGAACGAAGAACAAGGAAGAAGAAGAACAAGGGAGAAGATAAAGGTAAAGGTAAAAAGTGATATATTGATAGATCGATTGTGTGTTGTTCAATCGGCCATCACCTCTCATCTATTTATGAGGCAGCTGGACTTTCCGTACAAGAAAAGGACTAAAAATTCCGTCCAAAACACCAAAAACCCTAACCTAACTCGGACAGGAATCTTTCGCAATTTTCCGGATCAACTCGGAGCCACCGAGTGGTTCGTTTCGGTCCCACCGAGTGAACGTTGCCAACTCTCTGTATCCTTCTGTAATTTTTCGGATCAACTCGGTCTCACCGATTGGTTTTCTTCGGTCCCACCGAGTGAAAGTTGCCAATTCTCCGTAACTTTTCCGGATCAACTCGGTCTCACCGAGTCAATCAACTCGGTCGGTCCGAAATGACTCTGCAACTTCTGTTTCTGACCTCGTTTTGCCTCCACAAGTTGCATACGATCTCGGATTAAGACGATTTTTATATCAAAATCAACCGTTTCGACGAGATGCACAACTTTAATGTTGAAACTTTTTCCATATGAGGCAATATTAATTGAGTTTACGGCCATTTTATAATCTAATGTCAATATGAGCTTTAAGAAACTTTTAATCATAAGTTTGAATTATTCTTGACATAGCTTTAAGAAACTTTTACGATTGTGCCACTTTTGAGCGTCAACACAGAGTACAAACATGGATAGAAAAGATTACATATTTGAAACTAAAGTTTGGCAAGTGCCTACATGTTTTAGATTAAAAAAATGTAAGTGCCCCGTAAGCCCTTTCTTGTCCCTCTCCTCCTAGGAGCTACGGCAGGAGGCGAAGAGGGCAAAAGGAGTGCCTGGGCAGAAGCCCAGCCTGATCCCGTCAGAGCCCACTGGGAGTAGCCTGACAAGGCCGGGAGTGGCGAGGCTGCGAAGGAGGGAGAGAGAGAGTGCAGTTGGGTGGTGCCATGGTCGCCACCACCAGGACCAGCAGGACACGCCAGCGCGGACACCAGCGAGGAGACCCTGCCGGGGCTCAGCTGGAAGACTGCTGGAGGAGGCGAAGGCACCAAGAGAGCGTCCCCCCCCCACCAACCGTCCGGAAGAAGCTGGTGATGATGGTGCCGGGGAGGGAGGGGAAGAGCGGAAAGACGGAGCAGCAGGCCGGCAATACGAGACGAAGGCGTTGGTGCCATCGTACTCTGACCTGACGGCCTGCCACCCGCCTTCCCCGTCTTCGCCTATTTTTTCCTCGTCACTGTCGCTCTGGGGGGGACGCTGAGCCTTTGGCCCGCCACCTCCCCCAAAGGAGCGGTTGACGGTGACGACAACATCCGAGGCACGCGGGGAGCACCACTCCCCACCTTGGCGGGCAGGAGGGCACCACCGTCTTCAGCGTCACCCCCGACCTAGTCGAAGAGAGCGGAGCCGGGATTGCTGAAGATCCCGAGCGCGTTCCCATGGGCGGACGCCAGAGGCCCTGAGGGCCTCGCCGACGTGTTGACGAGCTCCGACAGCTTGCAGCGGGGGCGACGCCTCTCCCCCGAACGGCGAGCTCGCGTGGGAAGGGCGAGCGCTCCATTATCATGAAGAAGTGCAGCCCCTTCCATACCGGGGTCGGTGTGGCGTTCGCTGGCGAGCCGCCGCGAACCGCGACCACCCCCACTGCGGTCACCATGCCTCCCATGTCCCCGGACCAGACTCACTCCCCAAGTGGTAACACTAGCCTTCGGAGTCATCACCCCCGAACCGAGGCCTGGAGCCTGGCCCCGGTCTCTCCCCTTCTGCATGACGAAGAAGGAGGCAAGGAAGAAGAAAGCAGAAGTGTGTGGATGGATGCCTCCACTCCCCCTAGCGCTCCCTCTTTATAGGCGAGCCAGGGCCGGGGGCTGGCTCTCCACCTACTCCCGAGGGCTCCTTTGAATCCAACCTGCCCAAGCCGCGGACGGTAGCCGAGCCCATCGGCCGCCCATTTGCACCAATCCGGAGAGTTTGGGTTCCTGTCATAGCACTCTTCCCTACACCACGCGCGTCCATTACCTACCCTGCGTGGCGCATGCGCCGTATGTGGCGGAAAGAGCGGACGTAGTGGGATGAGTGAAATAGCAGTTACCGCCCCATGGGATAAAGTCATTCACGGGCCATAACAGGATGGTCTACACCACGTTTGGCATCACACGACGAGTGGGAGAACCGGAAACTGACTCAAGCACAGGTTAATGAAGAAGCAAAAAAATCAAGAAAGAAGAAAATATCAGCGCAAGACCCCTGCCTGTGTACCTGATGGGGCCTACCCCAACGATGCTCGGCAGCACGTTTGGGCTAGGCCCGGGGGCTCCTGTCGGTACAACAAACCCTTGCGTATGTTGCCCACACAGTACACAAGCTCAAGTGGCAGAAGTATGAACAACACCTAGCATTCAAGGCAGGACCAAGCCAGCAGAGAGAGAGCTCTTTGAGGAATCAAAGGGCGGATCAAGAAGACCAAGACAAGCTAAGACAGCAAGAGATCACAAATAAAAACCTCCCTTGCCGGGCAGGCGAGCCCGGTCGGGTCGAGGCCACCCCGAAGACAGGTCCCAAGACTTCCCGGGCAAGGGTTGCCGGGGCCGCTGGCGGCCTGCGTTCCCGCCAAGGCTCCACCACTCCACCGCATCGGAACGCAAGTCACCCATCGGTGCGGTGTCAAGCCCCCAGATAACTAAGTGGTTGTCATTTGGCACGTGGCAGCCATTTAGGAGGAAGATCACCCCCATATGACACCCGTCCAGAGGCATGTCAAGCAAACAAGTGGAAGATGACTAAAGCAGCACGGCAGGCATGCCGGGCCGCATTCGCAGCATGTACATGGCAGTGCATTTAATGCGCTCTGTTCTAACTGCCAGAGTTAGGTATGATAGCACTGTTAGCTATCTAATCGCTGGATAATGACCATTTTGCCATTGTGGTAACCCCTTGGCCTATAAAAGGAGGACCGTGCCAACCTTAGAAAGGATGGGGACCCTCGTGTACTCGTACGCGCGTAGCTACTCTTCCCCCAAGGCGGCCTTGCCGGGCTTGAGCGCCGCGCGTTCTTCATGGCCTCGACATCAATCCACCAAAGCAGGAGTAGGGAGCTTCTCAGCGGCCCGAACCTGGGTAAAAACCACCAGTGTCACCACTGCCATGCTGTCCCACGGCCTCCACTCTTTGTGCAATGTGGCCTCCCCCTGCCGAACCACAAAGGGGCCGATGGCCTCATAGGTGGTCGTGTTCTACCACGACACAATCAGATGGGTCCGTTTTGGGGATGAAAATTCAAAAAATATTCAAGCCATGGCTTCGGAACGATTCAGAAGAAATAACATCGCTTCCCTAACTCTTCAGGATGGTAACCTAGTTGAGGATTACGCGAGCAAAGAGTCTGTCATTTATCATTCTTCAAAGAGAGATTAGGGACCTCCTCCAAGCGTGAGATGAAATTTAATCTAAATACCATCATTAAGAGAACTGAAGGTTTGGATGAGCTCACTGTTCCATTCACCAGACAAGAAATTGATCTTGTAATCAAAGAAATGTTAACCGACAGGGCTCCTGGACCGGCCGGCTTCAATGGATCATTTCTAAAATCTTGTTGGCACATCATAAAACAGGACTTCTATGCCTTGTGTGATCAATTCTTCGAAGGATGGCTCAATTTGGAAAGCATAAATGATGGATACATAACTCTCATCCCTAAAATTGCTTCACCTCCAGGAGTCAATGATTTCAGAATGATTACTCTCCTTAACAGTTGTCTGAAAGTTATAACAAAAATGCTAGCAAATCGACTGCAAAAAGCTTATTCTGAAGATTATACATCCAAACCAATACAGTTTTCTGAAGAAGAGATCCATCCAGGACTGCCTAGCTTGGGCGTTTGAATACATTCATCAGTGCCAAACATCAAAAAAATCGATTGTCTCCTCAAATTGGACTTTGCCAAAGCTTTCGATACTATTGAGCATGATGCAATGCTGGATATTATGAAACACATGGGCTTTAATGACAAATGGTTCAGATGGATTAAAACCATTTTTTCCACTGCTAAATCCTCAGTTCTTCTAACTGGAGTTCCGGGTCGGCAATTTCAGTGTAAATGTGGTGTTCGGCAAGGAGACCCACAATCTCCCCTATTTTTCGTCCTCGCTGCAGACCTATTACATGCGGTTATCAATGATGCTTTTAGAAGAGATGAACTTAAATTGTCATTCCCTCGTCCAAACCAAAAGGATTATCCAGTGATCCAATATGCCGATGATACAACCATGGTACTTCCTGCATGCTCTGAACAAGCAACCCTCGTCAAAAATATCCTTACAGATTATGCAACATCAATTGGGCTCAAGATAAATTTCCACAAATCAACTCTAGTACCCATCAATTGTGATACAGCCACTGCTTAGAACATAGCACAAATTTTCGGGTGCATGGTTGGGAAGCTGCCATTCACCTATCTTGGACTGCCCATGGGTACTTCTAAACCGACAGTTCAAGATCTCATGCCATTGGTTTGTGGAGTGGAAAGAAGATTATCGTCCACCTTGTCTATGATTTCTTATGGAGGCAAATTATCACTGCTAAACTCTGTTATCACTTCCTTGATAATTTTTGCACTCTGCACTTTGAAACTACCACCACAAATTATTGAGCTCCTTGACAAAATAAGAAGGAAATGCCTTTGGACTAAGAAGACTGACAATGGAGATAAATGCAACTCTCTTGCCTCTTGGCAAATGGTATGCAGACCAAAGGAGTGTGGGGGGGCTCGGAGTCCATGACCTCCAAACACAAAATGATGCCCTACTCATTAAATACCTCCATAAATTCTACAACCAATGGGACCTACCATGCGTAGAACTGATATGGTCCACCTACTACGTAAACAAAATCCCGCATGCCTCTGACCCATGCGGCTCGTTCTGGTGGAAAGATATCCTCAAGCTTACTCCAACTTATAGAGGCATCTCGAGTGTGACAGTTGGTCGGGGAGACACGGTACTTATGTGGAAGGACCTATGGATGGATGAGATCTTAGCTGAATCACACCCCAGAGTGTTCTCATATGCCAAACTTGAAGATATTTTGGTTAGAGACTTTCTAGGTTGCACCAACCTTAATGAAACCTTTCACCTACCGCTCTCTATGGAAGCACATGATGATCTACGACAGATTCAGGAAATCACAGCTCATGTAGGTAATGAGAACAGTGCAAACAAGAGAGATTCATGGATATACGCTTGGGATCTGATGTCTACTCGACCAAGAGATACTACCAGTTCTACTTTCGAGACGCTACAGCACATAAATTTTGCAAGTGGCTCTGGAAGTCCTCGGCCACAATGAAAATCAAGATATTTGGCTGGCTGCTTCTTTCCGATTGCCTTAACACCAGAAATATGCTCAAACGGAGACACTACAATATTGGAGACAACTATGGATGTATCCTATGCGGTCAACCTGATGAAGAAACACTTGAACACATGATCTTTCGATGCCAATTTAGTACGGCTTGCCGGGATAGCTTGAATATTCATTGGACCAACCATGGCAACCGCCTGCAATGGATCTAGGAAGCCAAAAGTGTTTGGAACAACCCTATGTTCATGGAGATTTTCCTCTACGCCTCTTGGAGTTTGTGGAAAGAGAGAAACAACAAACACTTCCGTGGGGTGGACCCCACTGTCAGCTCATGGGCAAGAAGATTTAAGGAGGACTTCTCCCTCCTCACACATAGAACCAAAGAGAAGCACAGAGGGTTTATACCCTCATTCCTTCTGTCTTTTATACATCCTTAGCAAACACCTACTAGATTCCCCACATTTAGTGGGTTGACAAAACGATTTACTAGATTCCCCACATTTAGTGGGTTGACAAAACGATTTGAGTTTGTACTCTTAATATGTAAAGTGTAACTCTTTGATCTATTAATATAACACAGTAGGAGCCTCTCCTACTGTATTCAAAGGTAAAAAAAATTAGTTCAGATTTCCTACGCACACTCATAAACAGTAAACACTAGTCAGAAGGTTAGTATCCTAATAAGCCGAAGCAATAATGGGGGAAAATACAAAAAAAAACAGAAAATGGAATACATGACGAATTAAACAAGGAACTAAAGTTAACCTAATGTATAGCCTAACACAATCGCTCGACGCTAGTCCCCGGCAACGGCGCCAAAATGATCAGCTGTAAATATAGTGGAAATTATTCACCCACAAACAACGGATGTCGTTTCTCCTCAGGGACTAGGCAACAACAACTATATTCGGCTAAACCTAGATAACACAATTCAGATAATGAATGCAAGAAAATAAAACTAAACTAAAAAGGTTGTTCCCGAAGATCGTTGCCGAAGAAAATACAAAATGAGCAAAGGGAAGTTCAGAAATTACACACTGTCTTTTTGGTATTTTTATTAGGCTTGAGAAATTTAAACACTAACACAGAAGGACATCAACCACAAGAGGGATATATAACAGAGGGGGAAAACACGATAATATGACCGAATAGAAATGTTCCTCATCACAAACATATATGTCACAAGTACATGGCTAACACAGGTACTAGAATTTTTCGAATTCAACTAGTACAGGGTAGTAGTACACAAGGGTGGATACATAGTGACATAACATTTTCTGATCAACTAGACATCAACTACTAAGAACACACAAAAAGATGCACTATATTTGTATGTACGAAACTGAACACATAGCAATTCAAGTACTAGTCATCTGAACAATACATGACATACACATCTCAATTCTGAATATTACAAAGTCTGAACCTTAATAAGTCTCAAACATCTCAATTGCACAGATATTTCAGAGAGAGAGAGAGAGAAGTAGTAGGTAGGTTCAGAGAAGAAGGGTAGCAGGGGAAGTAGAAAGAGAGAGAGAAGTAGCAGCGAGCAGTAGAGAGAAGAGGTAGCAAGCAGTGGGGGTTGAGGTTCAGAGAAGAGAATCAGCAAGGAGGGTCGTCTTGGAGCTAGTGAGGAGCGGCAGCAAGTGTTGAGAGAAGGAGCAGCAAGAGAAGTTGAGGGAGCAGCAGCAGGTTCGGAGAAGGAGCAGAGGCAGCAGCAGTTTAGCGAAGGACATCAGCAAGGACGCGCAAACAGAAGGAGCAGCAGGGGCATCAGGGAGAGAGGAGCAGCAGAGAGGGATGAGGGTGAGCAGCAGAGATGGGGATCAGGGACTGCTCTCGTGAGGGACCAGACACCAAGTCCCCCTGCTCAGGTGGGTCACGCGAGTGATGGTGGTGGAGTGGAGGCGCTAATGAATGGTGCGGCGGCGCGAGGTGGTGCGACGACGGGTGGATGGCTCGGTGGCGGAGATGGATGGTGCATATGGCGCGCCGCCACGCCGGCCTGGCGGCAACGGCGGCCGATGGTGGAGGAGGTGAGGAGAGGGGATATGCCAGGCCCAACGGGGATCGGCTGCTGCTAGAGATTCTATTACCCTCCTCTAGTCTGCTACTTTTCAATTTTGGCCCTTCTCCTTTTCATCTTTCTTCACAAGATTTCTTTCTTCTTTAACTTGTCCCCTGGACCATCATTTCTTCACACACAAGTCCCTCCATCTTTCTTCTTTCTTCACAAATATCTTCTCGCAAGTCAATTCGTCCGGATCTTGAAGTTTATAGTGCTTTTGCGCACTTTTCTGCAACAGAAACAAACAAATAGTAAATGATCCCTTTTTGTGTTTATCAAGCACATTCAATCAATCATAGCAAAGAATAGATGAACATATATCAATAAATGGTGTATATGTGTGCAAAAATTATATATATGAAATGTGCTTATCAAGTTCCCCCACACTTGAATCTTTACTTGTCCTCAAGTAAAGGCATAGGACACGAGCAGGATAGTGAATAGTGAGCTGACTAGAGAATGTCCAAGTGAAGTAGATCTCTAAACAATGCATGCTTCAGACTTACTTAGTGAAAATTAATGGTTAGGATGCTACAAAGCAATAGGATACTAGTAGACTTAATCACTTTAAACTTTTACAATGATAAAAGGAGATTAGCAAGTTCAAATGCTGATTATGCCAAAGGGTTCCTAAACAGAGCACGATCCACACTTATTACCAGGAACACAACATTGTGGTTGAACCACTTATTGAAATTGAAACTGTCGGGGAGATGAACCCCGGGCAGGCAACAAAACCCGGATCATTTTCAAAAACATTGAGGCCGGCATCGCCCCTCAATCCGGCTCGTACTTGGTGGGGTCCCTCAACCCGGCCAAGTCCCTCAACCCGGCTAAGACCGCAACACGGCCAGGCCTGCTAGCGCATGCCGGCTGAGCCCGACAAACCAAGACTTCTCCAACAAGCCGGCGCCCTCATGATGCCTTCTTCAGCCCGGCCACGGGTCAGCTCCCGTCCCATCCGAGGTGTACAACGGAACAAGTCCCCATAGAGGGGATGAGCGTGGCTACAGTGGCCCACCAACCCCACTGACTGGCAGGAGCGTGGCTACAGTGGCCCACCTACTCCGCTGACCAGGGCCGACGTGGCAACAATGCCCCCCTCGTCCCGCTGACGCAAGCCGATGGCAACCAGGCGGGGCGCCACTGTAGCCGAGCCGGCCTAACCACGCCGTGACGCACGACAAGATGGTGAACAGTGCCCCCTGGCGCACGGGCCCCGCGCCCAGAGAACCCGGCGAGTCCTGGCACCCGGCGGGTCCCAGCACCGGCTTCCTAGGCGCTGACATCCCAGCCCCATGGCCCCGCAACTTTACCATAGTAACCCTGGGGGGTTGACCTATAAAACCCCCCAGGAGCCCCCCATGTACACGGGCAGACCCATAATCGATCAACCCATAGAACACACACACACTCACGGAGAATGAGCAGCCTAAGCCCTGGCCTATCTTCCTTCCTCCCCCAAATAGCTCTAGGAGCAACTCTGTACTACCGCGCATATAAGCCACTCTCGACAGGACTAGGGGTGTTATCTCTCCGGAGAGCCCCAGACCTGGGTATGTCTTGCGTCCCTCGCTTGCTCATACCGACCTCGCCTTTGGAGCCCACCGATGCCCTCGAGCCTGTCCCTCTCTTTAGCCATCCTTTGGCATCTGCCATGCGCCCACCACGATAGTTGGTGCCCACCGTGGGGCAGCTCGAGGTCCCGGCCGGAGACATGTTCTAGACGGGGCCCTTTGCCGATTCCGGTGAGCGCATCGAGCGCTGCGCCTGCCCTGAGCCCGTTGCGCTCCCGGCCGACGTCATCGACGCCCTCACCGCCTCCTTCATTGCCCTGTGCATCTCTGATGCGCTCGCGGCCGATGAGTACCCTGGCTGGGTGCTCGACGTCTCCGACTCGCCTGTCCCCCTCGGCGATGACATCTCCGTCGGGGCGGCGGATCTCTGCGTCCGGGTGGAGGTATTCGCCACCGGCTCCGGCTCTTCTTCGTCCAGCGCAGCGAGGAAGGCCGCCGAGGCCAGGGCCGCAGCAGATCGTACCAGCGCGCCCAACCCGCAGCGCGCCATGATGCAGAGCCTCCGCATCCCCATCTCCACCGACGTCAACGCCACCAACGTCACGGTGGCCCAGGCACAGCTCGAGGAAGAGCCCAAGCGCCTGCTGGACACGACCGAGACGCTCGCTGCTACGCAGCACCGACTGGAATCCACCCAGCGAGAGCGCGACGCTGCGTACGGCTTCACTCCGACCGCCGCCGAGCCTAGCCGGGTTGCCGAGGTGCGGGCCCGTGGCGGCGCCATTGGCGTGCCCTCGGTGCGGTCCCGACCGTCTATGACACCCCCGTCAAGGACATGCGTGCCGCGGAGGCGGCCGCCGTTGGCTTGGAGCAGCTGCAGGGTGAGGAACTGCAGGAGCGCCTGCAGCGCCTGAACGAGCTTCTCGGCGCCGTGAACGCGCGGCAAGACCGCTTCGACCGCCCCGCTGCGTCCGACTCGCAACGCATCGGGGATCCCGAATGGCAGAACACGGCATTCTCCCCGCGCCCGGACGAAGCCCTGTCTGGCTAGATGCGAACCCGGCGCAACCGCGCCCCGACGACTGGAGACGGCTTGGGCGGCGACCCGGCTCCGGAGTACCGGCGCCAGCAAGACCCTCCCCCACCATCTGGCCAGCGCAGTAACCCGGCCTCAGCCAACCCGGCGCCTCGCGGTCCCGTCGCAAGCCGGCTGGGCCCGCGCGCCATCGACGACACGGACACTCGCCACCGCCTCGATCAGCTTATCCTCTCCTTCGAGCTGGAGGAGGACAATGCTGTCGGGCTAGCTTGTTTCGGCCCACGCATCTGGGATGAGCCCTTCCACAAAGGGTTCACGCTCCCCTGTGACACCCCCAAGTACAACGGCACCGTCATCGACTACACCACCGCCATCGGCATCGCGGGCGGCAATCGCCGCCTTGCCGTGCACTACGCTCCGCTCATGCTCCTAGGCTCGGCCCGCACGTGGTTAAACAGCCTGTCGGTTGGCAGCATCAATGCGTGGGTCGACTTCGAGCAGGCCTTCGTCCTCAACTTCACCGGCACCTACAAGCGTCCCAGCCGACCCAACCAGCTCGCCATGTGCGTGCAAGGGCCGGCTGAAACCGGCCGCGAGTACCTCACGCGCTGGACCGAGCTCCGGAACAGCTGCAAGGGCGTCCACGAGGTGCAAGCCATTCAGTACGTCATGAGCGGCTGTCGGGATGGCACCCTCCTCAAGCACAAGCTCCTGCGCTCCGAGCCGACCACCATGGCCGCGCTCATGATCACCGCGGACAAGTACGCCAACGCCGACTCCGCCATGAAGATCCAGGTGGTACTGGATGAAGCTGGCAAGACGATGCCGGCAACTCCCCCAAAGCCGGCTGGCGAGAGCAGCCGCCAGCAGAACAACCAGCCGAACCACAAGCGCAAGGCCGATCAGCAGGCCCAGCGCTACGACAACCGCCTCGTCGCGACCGCCGAGCAGGCGCCCGCGGCCGAGCCGGCCGGCAAGCGCTGGCAAACCGGCAAGACGGCGTGGCAGCCCGCCATGAGGTTCGAGGAAATGCTCGACGCCCCCTCCAAGCACCACAGCGGCACAAGGCCGTCCACGCACATGCTCTGGCAGTGCGCCATCACCAAGCGCATCATGAGGGGCGACATCCCGCCGCCTCCGGCTCCGGCCCCGGGCGCGGGGCAGCCGTCTCCGCCTCCTCCTCCCTTGCCCCCAGCGAACGGCGCAATGCGCAATGACGTCTTCCCCAACTAGAACGCAAGCTATGTCGTCTTCACCAGCTTTGGCGACGACAAGCGTAGCGAGCGCCTGCTCCGGTAGGAGGTGAACACCGTCGTCCCAGCCGTGCCAGAATACATGCACTGGTCGGAACGCCCGGTCAACTGGACTCGGGAAGAGCACCCAGCCGTCATGCCGAACCCGGCTGGCTACGCCCTCGTCCTCGACACCACTATCGTCGCCACCCGAGGCACTTGCAAGTTTTCGCGGGTCCTCATCGATGGCGGCAGCAGCATCAACATCCTCTACCACGACACCATGACCAAGCTCGGCCTCGAGGCCAAGGACCTGGAGCCATCTCGGACGGTGTTCCACGGCATCGTGTCGGGTCTCTCCTGCTCCCCCATTGGCCGGATCCGACTGGACGTCCTGTTCGGCACGAGCGACCATTTCCGGCGCGAACCAATCTGGTTCGAGGTGGTGGACTTGTCCAGCGCGTACCACACGCTGCTGGGCCGGCCCGTGCTCACCAAGTTCATGGCGGTTCCCCACTACGCCTACATGAAGATGAAGTTGCCGGGTCCTAAGGGCCTCATCACCGTCATCGGTGACTACCGCAAGTCCCTGGAGTGCACTCAAGCCGGCGCTAAGCTGGCCGAGTCGCTGGTCATAGCCGAGGAGCGGCGCCAGCTCGACCGGATCGTCGCACTGGCCAGCGAGACGCCGGGTGTGCCGGCTTTAGCCAAGGAGCCGGACGGCGAGGCCTCTTTCCAGCCGTCCAAGGAGACCAAGAGGGTCAAGCTGAACCCGGAAGACCCCAGCTGCAGCAAGTACGTCGTCATGGGCGCCCGCCTCGACAGTAAACAGGAAGGCGAGCTCGTCGACTTCCTCCATGAGAATCGGGATATCTTTGCATGGACCCCAAAGGACATGCCGGGAATTCCGAGGAAGTACGCCGAGCACAAACTTCACGTCCGCAAGGACGCCAAGTCTGTCCGTCAACCCCTACGTCGATTTTCAGAAGAGAAGAGAAGAACCATTGGTGAAGAGGTCACAAAGCTGCTCGCGGCCGGCTTCATCATGGAAGTGTTTCACCCCGAGTGGCTGGCCAACCCAGTCCTCGTCCTGAAGAAGAACAACACCTGGCGCATGTGCATAGACTACACTAGCCAGAACAATGCCTGCCCCAAGGATCCTTTCGCCCTCCCGCGGATTGATCAAGTCATCGACTCCACCGCCGGCTGCGAGCTCCTCTCCTTCCTGGATGCTTACTCCGGCTATCATCAGATCAAGCTGAACCCGGCCGACGCCCTGAAGACGTCCTTCATCATGCCCTTCGGGGCGTACTGCTACATCACCATGTCGTTCGGCTTGAAAAATTCCGGCGCCACCTTCCAGCACTACATGCAGAAATGCCTGCTGACGCAACTCGGCCGCAACATCCACGTCTACGTGGACGACATCGTGGTGAAGACCAAGCAGCACCTCACACTCCTTGACGACCTAAGGGATACCTTTGCCAATCTGCGCGAGTACCAGATCAAACTCAACCCGGAGAAGTGCATTTTCGGCGTACCGGCCGGGAAGCTGCTCGGTTTCCTCGTCTCGGAGCGCGGCATTGAGGCGAATCTGGAGAAGATCAAGGCCATCGAGCGCATGCGCAAGCCGACCCGGCTGCGGGATGTCCAGAAGTTCACCGGCTGCTTGGCCTCGGTCAGCCAGTTTCTCAGCTGGCTGGGCGAGAGGGCCTTGCCCCTATATCAGCTGATGAAGAAGACGGTGCCATTCGAGTGGAATGACCAGGCGGACGAAGCTTTCCGGGATCTCAAGGACATGCTCTCCACTGCACCTATCCTGGCCGCGCCGCCCGCCAAGGAGCCACTGTTGCTACACATTGCCGCCACCTCGCGGTCGGTCAGCATGGTGCTGGTGGTCGAGCGACCAGAGAAGGGCAAGATCCAGTCCGTCCAGCGCCCGGTCTAGTACCTGAGCGAGGTGCTTTCCGCCTCCAAGCAGAACTACCCGCACAACCAGAAGATGTGTTACGGCATGTACTTTACCGCCAAGAAGCTGAAGCAATACTTCCAAGAGCATGTCATCACCGTGGTAAGCACGGCCCCCATTGGCGAGATCATGGGCTGCCGGGATGCCTCTGGCCGGGTTGCCAAGTGGGCCATCGAGCTGGTCGACCACACCATCCTCCATGAGCCCCGCACCACGATTAAGTCCCAAGCTCTGGCCGACTTCCTCGTCGACTGGACAGAGACCCAGTACCTACCGCTGCCGCTGGATTCGATGCATTGGCGCATGCACTTTGACGGCTCCAAGATGCACTCTGGCTTGGGAGCCGGCATCATGCTGTCTTCCGCGAAGGGCGACCGGCTCCGGTACGCGCTACAGATCCACTTCGCCGCCTCCAACAACGTTGCTGAGTATGATGCCCTTGTGCATGGCCTCCGGCTTGCCACGGAACTCGGCATACGGCGCATTCTGTGCTACGGTGACTCGGACCTGGTGGTGCAGTAGTGTTCCGGCGAGTGGGATGCCCGGGACGCCAACATGGCCAGCTACCGCTTCCTGGTCCAGCAGCTTTTCGGCACTTTCGATGGCTGCGAGTTCCTCCACGTCCCGCGCGCAAAAAATGAAGCCGCCGACACGCTGGCCAAGATTGGCTCATCCCGGCAGGGCATACCGTCCGGCGTCTCCCTCGAGCACTTACGCAAGCCGTCCGTCAAGCCGTCTCCGGATTTCGAGTCCATCTTCATCCCGGATGACCCTATAGCGCCCCTCCCCGACTCAAACCCGAGGGCTGCCAGTCCAAGCTCGGGGGCTGCCGTCTCCAACCCGGTCCCGAGGGCTGCGGAACCCGGCCCAGGGACTGCTGATCCCGTCCGGGGGGCTGCCGCACCTGACCCGGCCGCCGCCGTCCCTGACCCGGGCCCGGGGGCTGCCTTGCTGAACCCGGCCGCCATCATCCCCAACCCGGGGGCTGCCGCCTCCGGCTTGGGGGCTGCCGCCCCAAAACCCGTCCTAGTGGCCGTCTTTCCCGTGGTGACGGCTCTGTCATGGGCCCAGCCGATCCTAGCGTTCCTGGAGAACGGAGTGCTCCCCATGGACGAGACCGAGGCCCGGCAAGTGCAACACCGGGCGTCCGCCTACAGCATCATCAACAACGAGCTCGTCAAGCGCAGCGCGACAAGCGTGTTCCAGCGCTGTGTCGAGCAGGACAAGAGCGTGGAGATCCTCCTCGACATACACCAGGGCGAGTGCGGGCACCACGCCGCCTCCAGGTCCCTGGTGGCCAAGGCTTTTCGCCACGGTTTCTACTGGGCCACAGCCCTCAAAGACGCCGAGTCGCTCGTCCTCAAGTGTGAGGGATGCCAGTGTTTCAGCAAGCGCAGCCACCAGCCGACTTCAGCCCTGCAGACCATTTGGATCACCTGGCCCTTCGCGGTCTGGGGACTCGACATGGTGGGACCCATTAAGACCGCCTGCGGTGGCATGACGCATTTGCTGGGGGCGGTCGACAACTTTACCAAGTGGATCGAGGTCCGGCCGATCAAGAAACTGGATGGGCCAACAGCCGTCCGGTTCATCAAAGACATCGCGGTGCGCTATGGCGTCCTGCACAGCATCATCACAGATAATGGCACCAACTTCGCCAAGGACGCCCTGGCGCAATACTGCTCCGTCTCCGGCATCCGGCTTGACCTGGCCTCTGTAGCTCACCCTCAGTCCAACGGCCAGGTCGAGCAGGCCAATGGCCTCATCTTATCCGGCATCAAGCCCTGGCTTGTCGAGCCCCTCATCCGTTCACCCGACAGCTGGCTCGATGAGCTGCCGGCCATCCTCTGGAGTCTCTGCACAATGCCAAACCGGTCGACCGGGTTTACCCCGTTCTTCCTCGTCTACGGAGCAGAAGCCGTCATCCCGACCGACATTGAGTTCGAGTCGCCCCGAGTCATGATGTACACCGAAGCCCAAGCCAAGGAAACCCTTGAAGACGGCGTCGACCTACTTGAAGAAGCACGCCTTTTGGCCCTTAGCCGATCGACCATCTATCAGCAAGGCCTGAGGCACTACCACAACAAGAAGATCAAGCCCCTCGCATTCCGCAAGGAAGACCTCGTCCTCCGGCTTGTCTAGAGGCAAGCCGGCCAGCACAAGTTGGCCTCCCCATGGGAGGGCCCCTTCATCGTCAGCAAAACCCTGTGTGACTGCAACGCCTACTACCTCATCGACGCCCGCAAGCCGAACAAACGCAAGAGAGACACCGCCGGCGAAGAGACAAGCCAGCCCTCGAATGCAGAGCTCCTATGCCCATTTTACAGTTAGCTGTATGCACATATGTATCACTGCCTTTTGTAATCATATGAAAACCTATGGGACCCCCGAAGGACGCACGGGGGCTGCCCTTTCCTGCCAAATTATTGAGTTCTTCGCACTCTCGTAAATTTTCTTAAAACCTCCACCACCGGGTTGGCTCGCTCAACCCGGGGGCCCGGGGGCTAGCCGGCTCAACCACCACCCGCCGTCCTCCTTAGCACATCCCGGCGTGTTCGGGATGCCAAGGCCCTCCACTTCGCCCTACGCCATAGTCCGGCTACGGCTGTTGGCCGGCAAGAACCATGGGCCAAAGCACCTACGCGCTGTGAAACACTAAGTTGGACCTGCCAGATTGGCCAACCCGGTCTCACCACACTAAGTTGCCGCACGACCGGCTGCTCGCCAGCCGGCTTCGCCGGCTGCCACCTGCCTGCCCAGTGGGTGTTTCGCTCGCGCTCAACGTTCGAAGGGCCTAAGTACCGCGCGCTCCTTCCAAGGGCCGAACTCCTTGTCACAGATCAGAGCCCGACTGTTCGACTTGTGGGCGGGAGGCCCAAAGAGGAAGCAAGCAAGAAAACGGCTTAGAGAATAAAGAGCAAAAGCGCAAACATTCACAACAATATTTACATTACGATAATATGGGCCCAAGGCCAAAGTTCATTACATTCACCAACACCCCAATGGGTGGGTGGACCTGCTACTTAACAGAAATGCTAAAAAGATAAGCAGGACGGCGTCGGCTTCAGACGGCTCCCGTGTCAGGTTGCGCAGCCGCCGGCTCCTCCTCGGTGGCCTCCGGGTTCATCGAGGTGCCGGTGTCGTCCAACCCGGCGTCCTCGTTCGCATAAGGACCCAACTCCTCGGAGCTGCCCAACGGGTCATCCAGAAGCAAGCCGAAGTCGTCCGAAGGCACGACCCTGCCGTCGTTCGTCCGTTCCATCTGGAACTCGTCGTGCAGCGTGAACGAGGCTATGTAGCTGGCCCTAGCGGTGATCCGGCCCACCTCCGCCTGCAGCTGGCGCTCCGCACCGGCTCGATGGGCCATCAGCCGGTCCAACGCCAAGTTTGGGTACCAGGACACGGCGAACCTCAGCACCATCTTGGCGCCAGCACTCGTGGCAGAGATGCGCCATGCGTGAAGCCGCGCTGGCCCGACCTCCAGCCACCGCGCCAGCCGCGTGAAACGGTTGGGCGCAACGGCGCCGGGCCATAGGGCCGTCGTCATCCCCACGCCGGCGGCGGAGACCCAAGCCATCTGCTCGCCCAAGACCTGCAGTCGGGCCTCGGCGGCATTCATGATCTCCAAGAAGGTCCAGGCGACATTCGGGTCAAGCCCAGCGCCCACGACCCCCTGGGGCGACCGTTGAAAGCGGACGGCCTCCTCCGTTGTCTTGGGCGTCTCTGGGAAGTGCCCTGTCAAGAAGAAGAGCAAGACAGTTAGCAACAAAAAGAAAAGCCGGCTTCACAGCCCGGCAAAGTCAAAAACAAGCACTTACTGGCGAAGGTCTCATCCAGGTGCTGCGCTTCAAGCAACATACCGTGCCGCTCGAAGTTGCCGGCACAGTCGCGCGCCTCAAGCGCCTTCTCCAGCTCGGCACCCTTATCGACAGCCGCCTTCAGCTCGGCGTCTTTGGCGGCGACCGCCTGCCCGTGCTCCTCCTTGAGGTGGAGGAGTTCCGCCTGGTGGGTCTCCGCCGCCAGGACCGCCGCCGCCTTCAGGCGCTCCACCTCGGCCTAGAGCTAGCCCTTGTCGTTGGCCAGCCGGTCGCGCTGCTGGCCGGCTTCGGCGAGCGCCAGATGGGCCTCTACCACCTTGGTCGCCTCCGCCGTCAGGCGCTCCACTTTGGCCTTGAGCCGGCTCTTGTCACCGGCCAGCTGGTCATGCTGCCGGCCAGCTTTGACAAGCGCCCGTTGGGCCTTTACCACCTCCGCCTTCAGCTCCCCCACTTCAACCCGGAGCCGGCCGGCGTGGGCAACAGTCAGGTCGCGTTGATGACCGGCTCGGATCAGCCGGGTTCGCCAAGTCGGCACCTCGGCTGCGGCAGCTGCACGTCAAAGATTTAGAGTCAAGACAGAGAAAGAACAAGAACACTATAAGATTCGACCCAACTACTACGTAGTTGGCCCGAATCTCTGGGGCTACACCTAGTGGGTGCGCTAGCGCGCCCACACTAAGAGCAAGCGAAACACACCTTCAGCAAGGCGGAGCGCCTCCTCCCTAGCGCCGAGCCGTGTTGTAAGCTGCTGGTGCTTCTCCAGAAGCCGGTTGTAAACACCGACCCGGTAAGCATCCAGTTGCTTCAAAGGGGCAAGAATCAACACAAGACAAAGCATTTGAAGATTCGACCCAACTACTACGTAGTTGGCCCGAATCTCGGGGGCTAAACCCAGTGGGTGTGCTAGCGCGCCCCCACTGACTAGCTGCAAGAAAGAATACAGAGGAAGGAAAACATACCATCATGGCGCGCTCCAGCTCCCGTGCTCGCTCCATTTCAACCTGGGCGAAGGCCTGAACCCGCTCCGCGCGCCCCCGAAGATGATGGCTCACGGCGGCCATGGCCGCCTCCTCCTGCGTCAGGGGCCCGAAGACGGCCTGGCTGGGCCCAACCCGGGCTTGCTGCGACCCGGCGGCGAGACAGCCTCCTGGCGCCTCTGGCGGCTGCCTAACCACCAGGGCGTGCTCGCCGCTCGCCGTCTCCTTCGCGGCGGGCCTCGACTCCGGCGCTCCGGCAGGTGTCACCTGCGGCACTGCGTCCGCCATCCCCTGCGGCACCGCGTCCAGCATCGCCTACGGCGCCCCGTCCATCGGTGCCTGCGGCGCCCCGTCCGCCGTCCCCTGCGGCTTCTCCTCCGAGGCGGCCCCGCCTCCTCCTCCCTCCACCTCCAATCGCTCGACCTCGTCGGTCCGTGGCGGGGTGTCGTCTCCGATCACCACGACCTCCCGGTCGTCCACCACCATCTCCGCCCGACCGTCCGGGCCGCGCTCATCCTCTGTTGGCGGCACGAAAATCGTTCTCGCCGGCTCCGTGCCCGCCGGCATCTTCGGCCATGCCGGCTCCCCGACGGCCCGCTCCCTCGCCGTCGCGGCCCTGGCCCAAGCCTGGGCCGACGCCGCCTCCATCACCACCACGGCCCTGTTTCGGTCCCGCCAGGCCAGGCCCTTGACGTCGTCCGGGTTCAGGCCGAGGTCCACGTCGGGCACCTCCTCATCCCAGTCGATGGCGCTGCTCCGGGTCTTCCGGAACGAGAAGCCCCCCAGACGCGGCCAGTGCCAACGCTAACGGCGACCTGAATCACAACAAGAGAAGTTTAAGAAAAGATCAGCTCGGCGGCACGCCAGAGCCTGCAAGACAATCTTACCCGGTCACTATCGGGATGGCTGGCCTTGCCGTCACCACTGGGATGACGCGGCGCCTCTTCTTGGCGCCCGACTTGCTGCCCACAGCCGGGTCCGCCGTGCGCTTGGCGGCCGGCTTCCTCGGCGCCACCTCCCCCTTCCCGTGCGACCGGCGCGCGGGACGACCCGGCCCCGGCCGCATCACCGTCTCCTTCCCTCGGCGGCGCTGCGTCATCAGCATACGTCAGAACCCCTCGTATCAACGTCCATTCGATCTCGAAGAGGGACCAGGATACAGAAACTCACCCGTATGGCGCGCCTCGCCGGCGTCGGTGTCCGCCACCTCCGGGTTCTCGGCGAGGCCTCCCGCCTCCTCTGTGCCGCCTGGCTGGGCGACCGCTACCTGCGTCGTCGTCCCATCATATGGATGCCGGATGGCGTACAACAGTGCCTCCCTCATCGCATCGGGGTGGAGAAAAAGTTGAGACATAGCAAAGAACGAAGACCAGGGACTCACCACGGGCGCCGGGTTCCCGTGGCTGTAGGGGGCCTTCCCGTACTGCCACTCATCCTTCAGCCCGGCCTTGGAGATGTCATTGACCCGGCTGGCAACCTGCTCCCGCATCAGCCGCCGGGACGACATCCGGTTTGGGTCCTGGAGGCCAGTCATCTGGCCGATGATGTTCGTCCGGCGCTGCAGCAGCAGCACCCGGCGCGTGATGAAGGCCGCGACGAGGTCCGTCCCGGTGAGCCCCTCGCGTGTCACCATCTTGGCGACCCGACTGCTCATGTTCAGCACCTCCTGTGTCGGGTTCTTGGGGCAGTAGGACCAGTTGGTCTTCGCCTATGGCATCACATCAGCGAAGGGCGGCAGGTTGATGTGGTCCGCACCAAGGTTGCGGACATAGAAGAAGGACTTCTGCCATTTCTTGGCAGATTCCTCCAGTGGCATCTTGGGGCACCCCCCATGCATCCGCAACGAGACGACGGCGGCCCCGCAGGCACACATGACGCCGGCCTCTGGCCCCTGCTGCTTCAAGAAGAAGAAGCGGACCCAGAGATCGATGGTGGGCTGGACGCCCAAGTAGCCCTCGCACAGGGTAACGAAGCCTGAGAGCTGCAGCACCACATTCGCTCCAAGGTGATGCGGCTGAAGTCCAAAGAACTCCAAGAACGCGCGAAAGAAGTCGCTCGCGGGGAGATCAAACCTGCTCTTGAAGTGGGTGAAGAAGACCACGCGTTCGGTCCCCTCCGGCCGCGGCGCCAACTCGCCGTCTGGCAGGCGCACGGCAACCTCCGTCTCTGGCGGCAGCCGCCGCGTGTCGCGCAGATACTGAATATCCCCAGCGGTGATGGTGGATCCCATCCACGAGCCTTTCGGCAACGCCATCGACAGTACGGGGCGCGTGGGCGAAGACAAGAAGGAAGGAGCGGTGGCTAAGAGCTGCGGAGCAGCCGCTGACCGCTGTAGAGCGGCGACGGCGTTTCTCTCAAAAGCAGCAGGGCGTCATAGCGTGCGGCAACCTTAGAAGCAAGAGCGACAGAGGAAGAAGGAGATGGGGGCGCGTGCGTGAATCATTTCCGCCATCCCCTCCACCCAATTTATAAGCCACGGTCTGAACGTGGGGAAGTGGGATCGGTTGCGCCCGCCCCTCCCACTTCCCCGCATTAAGTGCGCATGATCCACGCACACATTAACTGCATCGAGAAGGGCAACTGCCCACGGGCGCCACAATAAATGCACGAGCATGGGCCGAGGGCGCGGAGTGGCGGGCCCCAGCCCGCTGTCACGTCCTGTCGTGCGTGTGGCCTGTCAGGGCCTCTTCAGCTTCTGAGCAGGCGTTCGCGCCGAAACCAAGGGGGCGCGTCCCTTCCCCTTCAAGATTCGGCGGACTCCTCGTTTTCCCGCCCATGCCGGGAAGCCACGATCCGGCTTCCGAAATCCGGCACACAGTGGGTGTTGCCGGACCCGGCGGTCACAAGCTTCATCAACATCTACCGCCTCTTCAGGGGGTGAAACTGCGAAGGTCCCCCCTGCTTCAAGCCGGCGAGCCTTCATAGCTTCGGGGACTACTGTCGGGGGGATGAACCCCGGGCAGGCAACGGAACCCGGATCCTTTTCAAAAACATCGGGGCCGGCGTCGCCCCTCAATCTGGCTCGTACTTGGCCGGGTCCCTCAACCCGGCCAAGTCCCTTAACCCGGCCAAGACCGCAACACGGCCAGATCTGCTAGCACATGCCGGCTGAGCCCGACAAACCAAGACTTCTGCAACAAGCCAGCGCCCTCATGACGCCTTCTTCAGCCCGGCCACGGGTCAACTCCCGTCCCATCCGAGGTGTACGACGGAACAAGTCCCCATAGAGGGGATGAGTGTGGCTACAGTGGCCCACCAACCCCGCTGACTGGCAGGAGCGTGGCTACAGTGGCCCACCAACTCCGCTGACCAGGGCCGGCATGGCAACAGTGCCACCCTCGTCCCGCAGACGCAAGCCGATGGCGACCAGGCGGGGCGCCACTATAGCCGAGCCGGCCCAACCACGCCGTGACGCACGACAAGATGGCGAACAGTGCCCCCTGGCGCACGGGGCCCACGCCCGGAGAAGCTGGAGAATCCTGGCACCCGGCAGGTCCCAGCACCGGCTTCCCAGGCGCTGACATCCCGACCCCATGGCCCCGTAACTTTACCATTGTAACCCTGGGGGTTGACCTATAAAACCGCCCAGGAGCCCCCCATGTACACGGGCAGACGCATAATTGATCCACCCATAGAACACACACACACTCATGGAGAAGGAGCAGCCTGAGCCCTGGCCTGTCTTCCTTCCTCCCCCAAACAGCTCTCGGAGCAACTCTGTACTACCGCGCATATAAACCACTCTCAGCAAGACTAGGGTTTCTATCTCTCTGGAGAGCCCCGAACCTGGGTATGTCTTGCGTCCCTCGCTTGCTCATACCGACCTCGCCTCTGGAGCCCATCGGTGCCTTCGAGCCTGTCCCTCTCTTTAGCCATCCTTTGGCATCTGCCGTGCGACCACCACGACAGAAATGCAATTTATGCCGAAGGTGAAATTTAGCATGGCAACATTTAAGAAATGGCTCAAGCTACCCATTTCAAATTATTTCAGCATGTATCGATGGATGATGATTTCATGATGGGTCATGAAACAACTCACCGGACTTTTATGATGTGGGGCTCGCTCAATTACTCTCTAAACTGCAACTCTCTCTCCTTTTGCTTCCTCATGCATGCTCCAGCTTCGCTCCTCCTCATGTGTGCTCATTGCTTCTCCTCATCACCATGCCGTGAATCCACCAGGATCCCATGGGATGTCATCTCGAACTTGGTCAACCCGCAATGAATCGTGCACAATCGTAAACCTGAAAGAACACTCAACAAACAATCCAATACAAGTGATAGGGACAATGCCCTCTAAGTCATCAATAGAGTATCCTATCACATAAGCATATCTATTGAGCATATGATAAATAGATATCATCAACAAATCACATGGTGCATAGGCAGTATCCATGATATGGCATATCTTGTTGAGAAAGCTGAGATCATACCTGAGATAGTTAGGAAGAAGCTTTAGGACTACCTCAATTGAAGATACCAAGTGAGGTGTGGTAGTAGAAATTTCCACCGGACTTGTGTCAACAAGTGAAATAGTAGAGCTTGGCTCCTTGACATCTGAATCGACCTCACCATAATCAACCATGAAGCTCTCCATCTCAGACTCAAGTGTTGAGGAATCAATGCGGCTAACATCATCGAAGGCGAACTTCTCCATATCTGGCTCTAGCAGCACATGATCAATATCAACGAAAGGTGACTCCACAATATCAAAAGCAACTAACTGCAGCTCTAGCTCATCCATGGAAGAATCATCACAATGCAAAACTGAATCTCCAACACTAGTATCCATATGATCTGTAGCGTGTGTGTCAACTAGAATGGTGTCATCATCATCAAAGATAATCCATGCAAACTCAATCTTTTCACACTGAGATAGAGGTTCAGGCTTTTGTGTAAGAATTGGTGGCTGAGGTGTAGTGATTTGTTGCAAGCAAACCAATGAATCAGAGGTGGGCTTATCATTGTACCACTGAAGTTGGTGGAAAGCTATGCTCTCAATCAGTAGAAAAGCATCATCAAGTGTCTTGTTTGTAATAGCTCCACCCGCTGCCATATCGACATAAGCTCGAGTGTCCGAAGTCAATCCTCTATAGAATATCTGTAGCTCTAACCATCTCTCGAGCCCATGATTAGGAAATCTCCTGAATAAGGCTTTGTACCTCTCCCAAGCATCATACAAACTCTCGCCTTCACGCTGAATGAAGTTGAAGATCTCATCTCGAATTGCGGACTGCTTGTGTAGTGGGAAATATTTATCCAAGAATGCTTGTGATATCTCATTCCAACTGTATGTCCTTGATGGCAAGGATCTGTACCAAGCACGAGCATCATCACAGAGAGAGAATGTGAACAACCTGCACATGATTGCGTCTTGAGGAACTCCGTGGTACTTGACTGTATCTGAATACTCCATGAATTGGTGTAAGTGCTCATAGGGATCCTCAGTAGGCAGTCCTCCAAACTAATTTTGTTGAACCCAAGCAATAAGACTAGGTTTCAGCTCGAAGTTCTCTGCCTCAATAGTTGGCCAAACTGGTCCTGTGATATAGCATTGACTTTTGGGCGTCCAAAGAACACAAAGCAATGTCATCTTAACCAAGTGTAACTAAAGAACAACCTATAATTAGTTCAGATTTCCTACGCACACTCATAAACAGTAAACACTAGTCAGAAGGTTAGTATCCTAATAAGCCGAAGCAACAATGGGTAAAAATAAAAATAAAAAACACTGAAAATGGAATACACGATGAATTAAAAAAGGAACTAAAGTAAACCTAATCGATAGCCTAACACAATCGCTCGACGCTAGTCCCCGGCAATGGCGCCAAAATGATCAACTATAAATATATTGGAAATTATTCACCCACAAATAGCGGATGTCGTTTCTCCTCAGGGACTAGGCGACGACAACTATATTCATCTAAAGCTAGATAACACAATTAAGATGATGATGCAAGAAAATAAAACTAAACTAAAAAAGGTTGTTCGCGAAGATCGTTGCCGAAGAAAATACAAAATGAGGAAAGGGAAGTTCGGAATTTACACACTGTCTTTTTGGTATTTTTATTAGTCTTGAGAAATTTAAACACTACCACAGAAGGACATCAACAACAAGAGGGATATATAACAGAGGGGGAAAACACGATAATATGACCGAATAGAAATTTTTCTCATCACAAACATATATGTCACAAGTACATAGCTAACACAAGTACTAGAAATTGTCGAATTCAACTAGTACAGGGTACTAGTACACAAGGGTGGATACACACTGACATAACATATTCTGATCAACTAGACATCAACTAGTAAGAACACACAAAAAGATGCACTATATTTATAAGTACAAAACTGAACACATAGAAATTCAAGTACTAGTCATCTGAATAATACATGACATACACATCTCAAGTCTAAATATTACGAAGTCTGAACCTTAATAAGTCTCAAACATCTCAATTGCACAGATATTTTAGAGAGAGAGAGAAGCAGTAGGTAGGTTCAGAGAAGAAGGGTAGCAGGGGAAGTAGAAAGAGAGAGAGAAGTAACAGCAAGCAGTAGAGAGAAGAGGTAGCAAGCAGTGGGGGTTGAGGTTCAGAGAAGAGAAGAGAATCAGCAAGGAGGGTCGTCCTGGAGCTAGTGAGGAGCAGCAGCAAGTGCTGAGAGAAGGAGCAGCCAGAGAAATTGAGGGAGCAGCAGCAGGTACAGAGAAGGAGCAGAGGCAGCAGGAGTTCAGAGAAGGACATTAGCAAGGAGGCGCAAACAGAAGGAGCAGCAGGGCATCAGGGAGAGAGGAGCAGCAGAGAGGGATGAGGGCGAGCAGCAGAGATGGGGATCAGGGACTGCTCTCGCGAGGGACCAGACACCAAGTCCCCCTGCTTAGGTGGGTTCTCCATGTGATGAATGGTGCGGCAATGCGAGGTGGTGCGATGACGGGTGGATGTGTCGTGGGAAACCACAGCCACCTATGGGGCCATTAGCCCCTTGTAGTTCGGCGGGAGGGATGAGCACATTGCACAAATAGCGGAGAACGTAGCACAGCATGGTAGAGATCACACGTGCAATTTTCCCCAGGTTCGGGCCACCGCGAGGCGTAAAACCCTACTCCTGCTTTGGTGGATTGATGGTGGATTGTGGTGGAAACGCAGCGCTCTAGCCTGGTAGGGTTGCCTGGGGACAAGAGCAGCTATGCTTGTACGAAAGTACAGGGGTCCGAATCCTTTCTATGGTTGCCATGGCCCTCCTTTTATAGATCAAGGGGTCACCACAGTGGCAAATTAGTCATTGTGTACTGATTAGATAGTGAACAGTGCTATCATACCTAACTCTATAGGCAGAGCAGAGCGCATTAAATGCGCCGCTTAGTGTCACATCGTGGCATGTCCCGCAAGCGTTGTCAGGCTACTCAGCCACATTCTCATCTGTCTGCTTGACACGTCTCTGGACGGGTGTCATTTGGAGGTGATTTCCATAGGAACTGGCTGCCACGTGCCAAATAACAGCCACTTAGTCACCTGGGGGCTTGACACCGCACCGATCGATGACTTGCGTCACTACGAGGTGGAGCGGTGGAGCCTTGGCGGGGTAGTTTGCCTTCGTCGTGCCCGGCAGGCCTCCCGGGACAGTCTTGAGGCTTGCCTTTGGGGCCACCTCGACTTCGTCAGGCTCGCCTGCCCAGCAAGGGAGTTTTGCCTTAGTGGTGTCTTGCTCATTTAGCTTGTCTTGGTCTTCTTGATCTGCCCTTTGAGTTCTCAACTACCTCTTCAACTTGATATTGCTTTGGATGTTGCAACCTTGCTCTTTTGGGCCTGTGCACGGTCTGGGCAACAAACCCAGGGTTTGTTGCACCGACAGGAGCCCCCGAGCCTGGTCCGAACGCGCTGCCGGGCGTCATCGGGGCACGCCCTCTCCAGTGCATAGACAAGAGGGTAGCAGTTGCTTGTCCTTTGAGATCTTCTTTGCTTCTTCATTAACCTGAGCCCAGGTCAGTTTTTGGTTCTCCCGCGGATCGCGTAATACCAATTGTAGTGGGAGAAATAATGGGCTATGACCCATGGGGTACGCACGTCTCATGTTCGCGGGGCGGTAACCGCCACCCCATTATCTTTCCCGCTCCAAGCGCCTCCGCCACGTGTATTGCATGCACTGCACAAAGTTGGCGGCGGATGCGAGGGGCGCGGGAATGAGTGCCGTGGAAGAAAGGTAGCCGTCGCGGATTGGCGCAGGGTGTCAGCCTTGATTCCTCGAGCTTTTAATGGCGAGGAGGAGCCAAACTGGACGAACAGGGTGGCTACCTTGATGGAAAAATCAAGCCCCCTGCCCCGCTCGGCTATAAAAAGGGAACGTGGGGCAAGGCATTTTTCCACACATCCATCTCCTTCCATTCCTGCAGCAGTCCTCGCCTATCATGGCGAGAGGTCGGGGGCGCGACGCTGCTCCAGTTGCGGCAACAAGAACTTCTGCTCGACAGTGTCTCCCTCCTCCCTCCGAAGATGCGGGGGCAGAGCCCACCGCAAGAGGAGGTGGGAGGGGGCGAGGTCGTGGTCGTCGTGGTGCCTGGGGCCTAGGAGGACGGGGTGGTGCTCTGATTGCACCCGCACTGGCCGCCCCTCCCCGATGGAAGGCCACGTTGGAGACCAACCTTTGGAGTTCATCATCAGATTGTACAAGCCTCCGCGCGGCCGTCTTCGTCTCCCCACTCCATTCGCAAGGGCAATGGAGCTTGAACAGCCCTGCGCGTTGAAGCTGCACATGAGGGGTTGCGGGAATGGCGGCATGCGGGTGGATGTAGATTTTCCTGCCCCTCATGTCATGTTCTTCCGGCGCGGCTGGAAGACCTTTGCTTGCGCCCATAGCTTGTCGGAGGGGCACGTCCTCCATTTTAAATTAATGGAGGCCGACCTGCTCTCCGTCAAGGTCTTTGGGTGCTCGGGTGCTCACTTAGGGTGCTGCGCGGAGAGCTCGACCGACGACGAAAGCTCCTCCTCGAGCGATAGTAACAAGGAGGACAGTGACGGCGATGACGACGGCGCCGATGGGGAGGACGATCGTTCCGACTCTGGCTGAACACCAGCCGCACCATCACCGTCAGGCCGGGGCACCAATATCTGCACCTGCACCCCTTTCCCGGCAAGGTGATTTGCCTGGGAGTTGGATGCAGAGGTGGGAGTGGTGCCCCGGGCTCCTCCAGCAGCCTTCCAGCTGGAGCCCGGCAGGCTTCCTCGCGGGCTGCAGCTTCGTTCACCCTACTGCATCTTGCTGGCCCTGGTGGTGGCGGCTGGGGGGTCGTCTCCGCCGATTTCTTCACCATCACGTTCGTCTGCGCCCTCCCGCCCCCACCAGGCTCCTTGTCAAAGGGCCTGACGGGGTCGGGCTGGGCTTCTGCCTAGGCGCTCCTTTGCCCTCTTCGCCTCCCACCGTAGTGCCTAGGAGGAGAGGGGCAAGAAAGGGCATCACGGGGCATTTGTCAAACTTTACTCTAAATTATGTAATCTTCTTTATCCATGTTTGTGTTCTGTAAGATTTGTACTTGTTAATCAGCATATTAATGAAAAAGACAAGCCTTGCCGGGTACTTGTGCATGTAACATATCCATGCAGAGGTGAAATGCCTCTATACATCAAAGTAAACAAGTTTTCCCCGGCAGGATATCCTGCCGGTACCCTCAGTTCGTTGCCGCGGGGCTAGGCCTGCCGGGCACAAACTATAGGGAGGGACCAGCCCCCCGCCAAATCTTTTCCGCCAAAGGCCACTACAACCATCCTGACCGAAGCAACGTTCGAGCCAAGGTATGGGAGCACCTAGGTTTCAAAAGGTGGCGAGGTTTTCATATGCACAAGTTTCTCTTCATAGAACACGTATGGATAAGAGATAAAACTTATCTGTTTGGCTTGTCGGGGATCGCAATGTAGGCTTGTCTTCATTTCTTCTCTCCGGGACCAAGTCCACGGCACAAACCCTACAACTTAGCACAGATGAAAACGATGCCATGTGCGATCTGATCTACATGATCATGCTATGCTCATGATATGCTTATGCATGCATGCAAGTTTCGGGGGCCCCCAGTGCTTTGTTTATTTCTCTGTTGCTCAGGGTCTGTGCTTGGCTTTGTACAAGGTGTTACATGCAACATCGGCAAGGCCTGTACAAAAGGGTGGCTGCCGGGCAGGGCCCGACAGCCATGCCTTACGGGTAGAACTTACGGAGATGCTCAATGTTCCATGAGTTTTGCAATTGAATGCCATCTTTGGTCTCCAGACGGACTGCGCCAGGTCTAGTGACTCGTACTACTCGATAAGGGCTTCCCACTTCGGTGTCAACTTTTTGTACCCTTGGCGGACTGAACGCGCCTAAGGACAACGTTGCCTTCCTCAAAACTCCAGGCATGAACCCTGCGGCTGTGATAGCGACGTAGGGCTTGCTGGTAGCGTGCAGCACGCGTAGCAGCCCGGAGATGGTTCTCCGTGAGTAGCACAGCATCATCATGCTGGTGCCGTTCTTGCGCCACTTTATCGCAGGCAAGCACTCGAGGTGACCCGTAAATGAGTTCCGTGGGGATAACTGCTTCTGCCCCGTAGATTAGGGAGAAGGGAGTCTGCCCGGTAGCTCAATTTGGTGTCGTTCTGAGGGACCAAAGAACCACCGGCAGCTCGTCAATCCATCGCCTGCCACACTTTAGTAGCTTACCAAATGTTCTCGTCTTGAGTCCTCACAACACTTCAGCGTTCGCCCTCTCAGCTTGCCCGTTGCTCCTTGGGTGAGCAACAGAGGCGAATGAGATTTTGCTTCCGAGGGCATGAACGTATTGCATGAAGGCGTGGCTCGTGAATTGGGTGCCATTGTCGGTGATGATTCGGGCAGGAACCCCAAAGTGGCACAACAATCCTTTCAAGAACTTGATAACTGACTGAGTAGTCACCTTTCTCATGGGCTCTACTTCCGGCCACTTTGTAAACTTGTCGATTGCAACGAAAAAATTCAAAACCCCGGTAGCACGGGGGAAGGGGCCCAAGATGTTGAGCCCCCAGACCGAAAACGGCCATGACAAAGGGATTGTCTAAAGAGCTTGGGCAGGCAGATGGATATTCTTGGAATGAAACTGGCAGGCTTCACATTTGATGACCAACTCAACTGCATCTTGGAGGGCCGTGGGCCAGTAAAATCCTTGCCAGAAGGCTTTTTCCAACCAGAGCCCTCGATCGAATGTGTGAGCCGCACATACCCTTGTGTATCTTTGCCAATAATTCCTTTCCTTCTTCCCGACAAATGCACTTCAATTTCACACCGTTGGGCCTTCTTCTGTACAGCGTGTCGTCAACGAACTGATACATACTGGCCCTCCGGGCTACTCTTTCATCATCTTCTTTCTCTTCGGGAAGTTCTCCAGTTTGGAGGAAATGGACTATGTTCCGCACCCAAGTTGGAGCCTGGGGCTCGGCAACGAGGACTAGCGGCACCTCCTCATTCATGGGAGTGCATTCCTTGACCGCAGGGACCGATGGTTTGGCGGGAGGGTGGAGCTCAGCGAACGAAGGGGAGTTGTTCCCGCCAAGCTCTCTACCGGGGGCCTCGGGAGGCTCTGCCGGGAGAAGCTTACCGGAGTCTAGTTTCCTCCTCTTTATAACCATTGTTGTCGGGGATACGGAGGGCTGAGTCAGATGGAGAACAAAAGTTCCTGGTTCCACAGGGAGTTTTTGCGCAGCGCACTTTGACAGATGATCAGCAATGCTGTTTTCCGCACGTGGCACGTGCTCTATTTGCAATCCGTCAAAGCGCTCCTCCAACTTTCTCACTTCCTTGATGTATGCCTCCATCAATGGACTTTGGTAATCCTTGTTCACTTGTCTCACCACAAGTTGTGAATCTCCGCGGATGATCAGCTTCTTGATTCCCAGTTCTGTTGCATTCCTAAGCCCGGCAAGGAGCCCTTCATACTCTGTAGTATTGTTGGTAGCCTCCTCCCAGGGAAAATGCATCTGAACGACGAACTTCAGGTGCCCAGTTGGGGCAACGAGAAGCACGCCAGCTCCTGCACCTTGTAGGGAGAAGGCACCATCGAAATACATAATCCATTCTTGGGGCGCCTCCTTGCCGGGGATAACTGTCTCCAACACTTCTTCATCAGGGGTTGGCATCCACTCTGCAATGAACTCTGCTAGTGCTCCACTCTGAATGGTTGACATGCTTCCAAACTTCAAACCAAAGCTGGACAACTCCAAAGCCCATTCCACAATCCTGCCGGTGGCCTCAGGGTTTCGGAGTATGCGTTGCAAGGGGAAGCGGGTGACAACTGTGATCTCGTGGGCTTGGAAATACTGGTGTAGTTTCCTTGAGGCCATGACGAGGCCAAAAATCAACTTTTGCATGCCAGAGTACCTCGATCTAGCCCCCTGCAATAAGCAGCTGACGAAGTACACTGGGCGTTGCACCACTTTCTTCCTTGCCGCGACCATAGAACTGCTTCCGCTGCCCTGCCTTTCCTCGCTTTGGACTGACTCTGGTCTTGCCAGGACGGGTTCACTTTCTTCTCTAGAGGGGATGACGGTGGTTGCCGCTTCGTCTACTTCCCACTGCGCCAGTAGTGCTGCACTAACCACTTGATTGATTGCCGCTAAGTATAGCAGCAACGGCTCTTGTGGTTTGGGAGCGACCAAAGTGGGCACAGAGGAGAGATAGGTCTTCAAATCTTGTAACACAGCATCTGCCTCCGGGGTCCACTCCATTGGCCCTGCCTTCTTCTAGATTTTGAAGAACAGCAAGGCGCGCTCGGCAGACTTGGAAATGAACCTGCTAATCGCCGCAACACATCCAGTCAAACGCCTCACGTCCTTAACTGTCTTGGGTGCTTGAATCTGCTCGATAGCCTTGATCTTGTCGGGGTTGGCCTCTATCCCCTGGTGGGACACAAAGAAGCCAAGTAGCTTGTCGGAAGGGACACCGAACACACACTTCTCCGGGTTCAGCTTCAAGTTGATCTTACGCAGATTAGCAAAGGTATCTTCCAAATCCTGGATGAGGGTTGATCTGTCCTTGGTCTTGACCACAATATCATCCATGTAAGCTTCAACATTTCTGTGAAGCAAGGACTCAAAGCCAATCTGTACTGCAGTTGCAAAAGTGGATCCGGCGCTCTTTAACCCAAAGGGCATCCGTACGAAGCAGTACGTGCCACATGGGGTTATGAACGCGGTCTTCTCCTCATCTTCCTTGGACATGAAGATCTGGTGGTATCCAGAGTATGCATCCAGAAAAGAGAGCAAGTCACACCCGAAGGTCGAATCCACAATCTTGTCGATGCGCGGCAAGGGAAATTGGTCCTTCGGGCATGCCTTGTTCAGATCCGTAAAATCTATGCAAAGCCTTTATTTTCCATTAACCTTGCGCACCACCACAGGATTTGCTAACCATGTTGGATGCAGTACTCCTCTGACCAGACCAGCTGCCTCAAGTTTCTTGATCTCCTCGGCAATGAACTACTGCCACTCCAAAGCTTGCTTTCGGACCTTTTGCTTGACGGGTCGGACATGTGGGCAGACAGCAAGGTGGTGCTCGATTACCTCCCTGGGAACATCGGGGATATCAGATGGTTGCCAAGAAAACACATCGATATTCGCCCACGGGAAGGCAACGAGCACACTTTCCTATTTGTCATCGAGGGCGGCACTGATAGTGAAGGTACCATCAGCGCCAGCCAGCCCTGCCGGGACCTTTTTTATAGCAGGTGTAGCAGCCTTGGATCTCTTGCTATTGGAACTCTCCGGCACGTCATCAACGGGCGCAACGTACTCCGAAGAGGCACGTTTCCTAGACTCCTTGTAGGCATCCTTGCTATCTCTCTTCTTCTTGTTGTTTTCCTTGGCAGGAACACTGGCTTCTGCGGCCTCTGCCGCGACTGCTTCCCGGTACATCTTGTCCACACAAATGATTGCATCCTTCTTGTGTGACGGAATGAAAATGACGCCTATTGGCCCTGGCATCTTTAAGTTGTTGTAGGCATAGTGGGATGCCGCCATGAATTTGGCCAGGGCTGGGCAACCAAGGATTCCATTGTACAGCAGGGGGAGGTCAACCACATCAAAAATGATCTTCTCAGTCCGGTAGTTTAACTCCCCCTCGAACATCACCGGCAGTGTGATCTTCCCCTTAGGATGACTCCTGCCGGGGTTGACCCCTTTAAACTTGCCAGTAACCTTGAGCTCTTCCTCTGCAATCTGAAGTTTGTTGATGACCTTTGGAGAAATCAGATTCAACCCGGCCCTGCCGTCAACCAACATCTTTGTGCCCTTGATGTTGCAGATTGTTGGTGAGACCAACAACGGCAAGCACCCTACCACAATGGTGCGGTCAGGGTGATCCTCTTCGTCAAAGATGATAGGCGTGCGGGACCACTTGAGCAGCTTCCAAGAATCTACCGCTGGCTCCACGGCATTGACTTCACGCGCCCACTGTTTAAGTTGGTGGTGTGAGGAGTGCAAAGATGCACCCCCATCAATGCACAGGGCATCAGTGGCTTTCTGGAACTCCTGCTCGCTAGTTTCCTCTTCATCTCCTCCATCACTCTCATCATTGCAATCCTCCTTCTTACGGCCTCTGGCGGGTTTCCCTTGATTCTGAGGAGCCTTGCCGGGGTGGCTTGCTCCGCCGCCTCAGCCCTTCCCGTCAGCGCCATCTTGACCTTTCTCCTTGTCACGCTTCTCGTACTCAGCCCTCTACTTCTTGACGAGTTGCTCGACCTGTTGACACTCCAGGAGATCGTGTCCCTTGGTCCGATGGATCTTGCAATACGGACCATCACCTTTCCCAGCCTTCTCGGCAGCCGCAGCTTCCCGGCAATCAGTGCACGCGGCAACCTCCTTGTCGGGAACTTTGGTCTTGGCCTTCTTGCCGGTACTAGGTGCGCCCAATCCCTCAACAGTCATCACTGCCTTATCCTTGCGCCTTTTACTGCGCTTCTTGTTCTTCTTCTTCTGACTGGTGGACTTGTCGTCATCCTCTGAGTTGATGTCGACACCATCCTCTTCACCGGGGAGCCGCCTCCCCTCCTCTATCCGAGCACACTTATCCACTAGAGTGTAAAGCTCCTTCACAGTCTTGGGCAGTCGAACGTTCATCTTGGAATGTATCCGACGATTGTGCACGTTGGACTGGAACGCAGCTATCACAGCTGCCGGGTGGATGCCTGGAATGTTCCTGTGCACTCAGCTGAACCTTTGCATGTACTTCCGCAGGGTCTCTCCTTCCTTCTGCGGGAGGAGCTGCAAGTCGCTGGGCCGCCCTTGTTCTTGATGGCCGCCCGTGAAGGCGCCAACAAACTCATGGCACAGGTCAGCCCATGTTGAAATGGAGTTCTCCGGTAGGTGCATTAGCCAAGACCTCACATTTGGCTTGAGTGCCAAAGGGAAGTAGTTGGCGAACACCTTCTCGTCTCTTCCCCCGGCAGCTTGAACAGCGATGGTGTAGATGCTCAAGAACTCTGCCGGGTTTAGTTTCCCGTCGTACTTCTCTGGTATTTCTGGCTTGAACATGCGGGTAGATGGCCAACGGACTTGTCGCAACTCACGAGTGAAGGTGGGGCACCCAACCTCAAAAGGTAGGTACCCACCTTCCCCGAGAGTGGGCTCGTCGACGTCAAGATCATTGTGCCTATCGGACTGGCAGTGGGTGTCGCAGCGTCGCTCGATGGTGATGCGCGTGTCTTCCCTTTGTCTGTCCTCCGAGACTCACCGTTGGCCTTGACGCGCTCGAGGGTCGGACGAATCCCCCGTCGTACTTCTCTGGTATTTCTGGCTTGAACATGCGGGTAGATGGCCAACGGACTTGTCGCAACTCACGAGTGAAGGCGGCGCACCCAACCTAAAAAGGTAGGTACCCACCTTCACCGAGAGTGGGCTCGTCGACGTCAGGATCATTGTGCCTATCGGACTGGCAGTGGGTGTCGCGGCGTCGCTCGATGGTGATGCGCGTGTCTTCCCTTTGTCTGTCCTCCAGGACTCACCGTTGGCCTTGACGCGCTCGAGGGTCGGACGAAGCCATCGAGACGTCGTCGGGTTCTTGATCGCCTGGTTCCGGATGTGGCCCCTGCGCAGGCTGCCGCGCATGGGACTGCACTGTGTGGGTGGCCCCTTCGGTACGGCCAGCAGCGCGGGCCGTTGTTATCGCCTTGGGAGGCCGTGGCAGGCCAGATCGCTGTGATCCTCCCGCCTTGGCGAAACCAATCAGGCTTTGAATGGTGGCTCTCCACTCATCCATCTGATTGGCTGTCGGCGGAAATCTGAACAGCAGCTGGGCCCATGCCATGGCCTCTGAAGCGGTGCTTGGCATGGATGATGACATAGACCGTAGCGTCGCCTGGCTCCTTACGGTGCCGAAAGTAGTCGCACCGTGTCCTCGTCGTCGTGAGCCCGTCGCCAGGGTGGCGTGGTGATGAGGTGGAGGCGCTTGAGGTCCAGCGGCTTCATTTGGCGCATCGACCGGGTCAGCCGTTCCGGGGGTGGTGCATGCCCTGCGGCCACGCCCGCAGCGGGAGCGATCGGAGAGTTGCGATTCGCCCCAGAGTGAGTGCCACCGCTGCGGCTGTGCCATTCAGCCGGGTGGAGAGGCGCAGACGAAATGATTTCTCCATCCGTACCTCGTGGAGCATGGTCGCTGGGATGCTGTTGGTGCTGTCCTTCTCCGGTGCCTTCTGCCCTTGTTTCGGCCACAGGGGAGGTGGTGACGACGCCGCCTGTGCCGACCACATCCCCTGCATCGTCCATGTCTCCGTGCGTCCTTGTAGCCCCCGCGGCGTCGGCGGCCGTGTGCGACAGGGCCTTTGAAGTGGACGGATGGGCTGCAGCACCGGGCTTCTTCTTGGGCGCCATGGACGATGGAGCCGTCGATGAAGAAGATGATGAAGATGATAACGCGTTGCGTATGCTTCTTGGGTTCGCGCAAGCGCTGCCCCCCTACCTGGCGCGCCAAAGATGTCAGGGGAAACCACGGCCACCTATGGGGCCATCAACCCCTTGGGGTTCGGCGGGGGGGATGAGCACATTGCACAACGAGCGGAGAACGTAGCACAGCACGACAGAGATCACACGGGCAGTTTTACCCAGGTTCGGGCCGTCGCGAGGCGTAAAACCCTACTCCTGCTTTGGTGGAGTGATGGTGGATTGTGGTGGAAATGCAGCGCTCTAGCCCGGCAGGGTTGCCTGGGGACAAGAGCAGCTACGCGCTTACGAAAGTACAGGGGTCCGAATCCTTTCTATGGTTGCCATGGCCCTCCTTTTATAGATCAAGGGGTCACCACAGTGGCAAATCAGTCATTGTGTACTGATTAGAGAGCGAACAATGCTATCATACCCTATAGGAAAAGCAGAGCGCATTAAATGCGCCACTTAGTGTCACATCATGGCATGCCCGGCAAGCCTTGCCGGGCTACTCAGCCACCTTCTCATCTGTCTGCTTGACACGTCTCTGGACGGGTGTCATTTGGAGGTGATTTCCATAGGAAGTGGCTGCCACGTGTCAAATAACAGCCACTTAGTCACCTAGGGGCTTGACACCGCACCGATCGATGACTTGCGTCGCTGCAAGGTGGAGCGGTGGAGCCTTGGCGGGGTAGTTTGCCTTCGTCGTGCCCGGCAGGCCTGCCGGGACGGTCTTGAGGCTTGCCTTTGGGGCCACCTCGACCTCGCCAGGCTTGCTTGCCCGGCAAGGGAGGCTTTCCCTTATTGGTGTCTTGCTCATTTAGCTTGTCTTGGTCTTCTTGATCTGCCCTTTGAGTTCTCAAAGAGCTACCTCTTCAACTTGATATTGCTTTGGATGTTGCAACCTTGCTCTTTTTGGATTGTGCACGGTCTGGGCAATAGACCCAGGGTTTGTTGCACCGACAAGATGGCTCTGTCGGCGTTCTGGGAACGGGGGTACCCAGACTTGCCTGCCTGCGGCCCACGGCGTGGCTCCATCGACGGCCTGGTACGGCCCAGCTTCAGCGGCAACAACTCAAGACCCTCGCGAGCGTGTCGATCGCTTGGACGAACGCCTGCACGAGTTCAGACAGAGCCAAGAGCTACCGTAGGCAAGGGCTGCTGGTCATGGTCTCATGGACGCATTTTATTTTGTTGAGTCATTTCGACGTGGATCGCTATGTATTCACAGCAATCATAATATTGCTCTGTTTCAATGTGTGTACTCTGTTTTCCATTCTTATATGTTCTGTTTTAATGTGTGTGTATATATGCTTTCCATTCTGTATATGTGGATGATAATAGCTAGATACAAATTAGTATACAAAAACAGATAGAAAATGGAATTCATAATATATATTAATTGTTCATTAGTTCATCATAGAATATATATAATATCATCACATATACGTGATATTACTTAACTACTAGGTACAATGCATAAAATTGAAAATGAATAATACTAAAACTAATAATCCCTCCTGGGGGCGGTATTCCGGCAGCCCCTCGCCAGCAGCTCCCTGGTGCACGGCGTCTTCCCAGCGCGGAAGCAGTACTCCGCCTCCTCCGCCTCGTAGCGCTTGACGTACTGATCTGCCTCTTACTGGCAGGCGAGCGCGAACGATCTTGCCATTTAGTTGGGCGCCCACCGGAGCTCCTCGTCGGTGGCATGCTGGAGCTTATCGGCCCACCTCCACGCAGCGATGAGGCACCTAGAGCCTTTGACTTTCCTCACGAAGTACCGGTCTTCGTACACCTCCTTCGCACGATGACGCGCCCGCCCCCAAAGCTCCACCGCCTCCTTTTTTTAGGCGGTATCACGGGCATCACAGGTCGCCTGGTACCTGGCTTCCTCCGCTGCCATCTCCTTCTTGAATGCCACTTGCCTGGCTTTCTCAGCCGGCGGCAGCGACTTCCACAGACAATGATTGTACTGGCCCCAAAACCACTCCAAAGTTGGGGGGTCCGGGGCAACCTCGTCCGGCGGCGTGTAGGGGTCCTCCTCGTCGCTGCTCTTTGACTGAGCGTCCTCGGGGGACGGCACCTCCTCGTCGGCGCATGGGCAGATCGGCGGCGCCATGGCCGAGATTTGAGAGAGAGAGAGAGAGAGAGAGGGCGAGCGAGGGAAGGATGTAGATGAGAATGCAGGCGGGATGACGTGAGCAAGGTGGTATTTATTTGCGGCCGGAATCTAGATCGATGGGAATAGTACACACACCGGTCGCCGGAATTTACGAGTACCGTAGTTTGAATTACACACGATTCCCCCAGCAAAATTCGTGTGTGAACTTAATAGCTGACGGTTTCCAATACATAACCGTGTCTGATTAATAACCCGCGCCACTCACCTTCCAAACCTCGAGGCGCGAAGTAGAGTGCCAATCGTGTGGGGGGCGGTTATCTTGCCAGATCTTTACATTTTCTTTTTTGAACACCAGATATTTACATCGTCTGATGATTTTTTAATTTTTTGGAATTTAAATGCCATGGCACTCCATGCATGTGTCCAAGCCGTGACACCAATATGTTTGAAAATCTGTTCCAATTTACTGCACATGGAATTAACTCGCACACAAGTACACAAATATATTTTTTCAAACCGTTATGGTTAGCCGTTGCATGTAGATGCAGTTCAAATTTGGATTACGGTCATTAAATGGCTAGAAAATCACTTAAATGTCTTAAAAAGGTCAAATGACCCCTAAAATTTTCCAAATTTTGACATGACAGTTGTACTAGTGCACGTTCACTTTGTAAAAAATTTGAAGGCCATAAGAGGAAGCTATCGCCCGTTTGTCATCAAACATGCATTGTTCCCTCTCGAAACCACGAGCCTTCTAGTGAGTTGCTCCGGTTTGTGAGGGGTGTGTGTCCAAACTTTCGTTAAACAGGCCAATTTTTTTACCACATCATCTTGGTGGCATGACATTACATCAAGCAAGGTTTCATGTTTTTCTGATCATTTTTTAATTTTTTGGAATTTAAATGCCTTGGCACTCCATGCATGTGTCCATGCCGTGACACCAATATGTTTGAAAATTCCTTCTAATTTACTGCACATGGAATTAACTCGCACACAAGTACACAAATATGATTTTTCAAACTGTTATGGTTAGCTGTTGCATGTAGATGTAGTTCAAATTTGAATTATGGTCATTAAATGACAAGAAATCACTTAAATGTCTTTAAAAGGTCAAATGACCCCTAGAATTTTCAAAATTCTCACATGACAGTTGTATTAGTGCACATTAAATGTAGAAAAAATTGAAGGCCGTAATAGGAAGCTATCTCCCGTTCCTCATCAAACATGCATTGTTCCCTCTCGGAACCACGAGCCTTCTAGTGAGTTGCTCCGGTTTGTGAGGGGTGCGTGTCCAAACTTTCGTCAAACATGCCAATTTTTTTACCACATCATCTTGGTGGCATGACATTACATCAAGCAAGGTTTAATGTGTTTCTGATCTTTTTAAAAAAAATTGGAATTTAAATGCCATGGCACTCCATGCATGTGTCTAGGGCGTGAGAGCAATATGTTTGAAAATTCCTTCCAATTTACTGCACATGGAATTAACTCGCACACAAGTACACAATATGACTTTTCAAACCGTTATGGTTAGCCGTTGCATATAGATGTAGTTCAAATTTGGATTACGGTCATTAAATGGCTAGAAAATCACTTAAATGTCTTAAAAAGGTCAAATGACCCCTGAAATTTTCCAAATTTTGACACGACAGTTGTATTAGTGCACGTTAACTGTAGAAATTTTTTGAAGCTCGTAAGAGGAAGCTATCGCCCGTTCGTCATCAAACATGCATTGTTCCCTCTCAGAACCACGAGCCTTCTAGTGAGTTGCTTCGGTTTGTGATGGGTGTGTGTCCAAACTTTCGTCAAACGTGCCAAATTTTTTACCACATCATCTTGGTGGCATGACATTACATCAAGCAAGGTTTCATGTGTTTCTGATCTTTTTTTAATTTTTTGGAATTTAAATGCCATGGCACTCCATGCTTAATTGTGTCATAGCCCTGAGACCAATATGTTTGAAAATTCCTTCCAATTTACTGCACATGGAATAAACTCACACACAAGTACACAAATATGACTTTTCAAACCATTATGGTTAGCTGTTGCATGTACATGTAGTTCAAATTTGAATTACGGTCATTAAATGGCTAGAAAATTACTTAAACTTAAATGTCTTAAAAGGTCAAATGACCCCTGAAATTTTCCAAAAATTGACATGACAGTTGTATTAGTACTACAAATTTTCTCGTACATGTAAAACACCATCCGTTGCCACTTTACTTCAAATTCGTCTTTCATAGCTAATAAAAAATATCAACAACATCACACACAGTTTTTTGTAGGAACCGTTTGCGATGAAAATTCGTGGGTCTATTTAAGTCTTCCTCCTTAAGCTTCGCCGGCTCATTTGCTCCAGTGCCGTCAACCCCCGAATCCATGAATCTGGATCCCCATTCCCGCAACCCCTTCTTGCAAAGATGACGCCGTGGAAACGCTTCGTGAAGGCCAGTACGGTGGCCGCGTCCTCCCCGAGCGCCGCCGCCTGCGCCGAGAGCACGGCCGCCTACGCCGAGAGTGCCGCCACATCCGCATTGAGCGCGGCTGCATCCACCGAGAGGGCGTCTATGGCAGCCGACAGGGTAGTTGCAACAGCCGAGATGGCTACAGCTGCTGCTGCGACGGCGGCTGCAAACGCCGAGAGCGCTCGAGCTGCCATCCGTGCCGCCGATGTCGCCCTGGCCCGGGTCGAAGCCATCCATGCCAAGATCAAGGACGCACACGCCAAGATATTCCAGGCCACCTCGGAATCCAGCATGCAACCCACGTCCAAAAAGGCAGCAGTGGCCATGGAGCACCTGCTTCCTCATGAGATCGCCGAGCGGGAGCTAGAGATGCAGGAGGCGGCGGAGATCGAGGAGCGCTGGAAGGAGGAGTTGCGCGTGGCCGAGGTCGAGGTAGAGAAGAGTCTGTCCGTCGAGGAATCGGTGGTGGAGTCCAACGCGAGCTCTGGCGCAACCACTACTACGAGTACTACAACCTTGAGGGCGTCACCGAGGACGAGGACGAGGACGTGGACGCGGTCGAATTCAGCAGGGGGGACGCGAAGTCCACCAACTGCGGCATGTCGCCAGGACAAGTCATCGACGTCTCATCTCACACCGGCGATGCATAGGCCGGCGCGGCGGCGGCTTTGTTAAAATTATGCATACTTAGGCATTGTTTTTAATGCTGGTCTTTTGTTAGACCAATGTTTAGGTCAACTAGCTCTGTTTAATTACTAAAATTGCTCGATTTAGTAAGTGTGGTCTGTGTGTTGTACGCTCTTTTGTGTGCCCAAATTATCAAGCGATGTTAAATTATGCAATGACGTGGATGAGGACAGTACCTAGGGAAATTTCCACCAAAATTTGAATTATCAAACTCATCCCATGCGCATAAAGCAGAAGAATCATTTGCGATGCACACAATCGTTCAAAGTGAATGGTGTCCGGCAGCACCGCGCGCAAAGTTTCCCTCCACATTTCTAAATTTTTGGCCTACCACCAAAATATCTACCCACGCCCCCCTTCCCCACCCCCTTTTCTTCCCGACCACAAGTCACATTTCCCCTGTTTCCTCCTTCCTTCCTTCCTAAGCTATAGCCGCTTCCTCACTTGCTTCCTCGCTCTCGCCGTCTCGCATCCTACCGCCGGGGTCGCCATGGTCTTCTTCAATGACCTCTCCAGCGGTTCCTCCTCCGACGACGACTCCTTCACCACCCGGGTATGCCTCTCTTCTCTCTCTCGGGCTGTGACTTGGAATGAAGGATTTTAACCCGGCAGTCAATTTGAGTCATTTCATCCTCTTGTAGCTCCCTAGGACCATCAGTTGCAACGAATGGAGCGGGGTGGCTGAAGATCTGTCTGCTCGTTGTCACCATCAATCTCCATCCGTGAAGCTAGTTGTGTTTGAATCTGTGGACAGTGGGAGGAAGTTTCTGGCATGTGGAGAGAAGGTTAGCCCCACTTTCGTTGTTACAAATCATTTGTTAAATGTGATTCAGACACTGTCACTATGCTATGTTATTCTGGATGTTAAGACAGTGTCACAGTTTGTATCTAGTATCTAAAAATGTTGCCATCTCATCAGTGGTGCCATTAGAAAATTATTTGGCACCGCTTCAGCAGCTTGTGCAGCCAACTTTGGTCCACACATCCGAGCAGCCAAGCAGTAAAATACTAAATCTTTATGGCACGAAGGAACTGGGCATCGGAGCAACTAGGTGCTCTGGAGTCCGGGTCCCTAATTTTTTTCTGCTGCATCGGCTCGCCAGTGCAGGGCACCGGTGCGAAATGTTGCAACAGTTGTCTTTACACCGGTTTTTGGCATACATAGTGGACGGCCTTAGTGTTGTTAGTTCTATGTTACTAAATTTGTGCATGTAAACACCTATTAGTATCAATTTGCTGTCATCCAAACACTGTCGCTATGCTGTTGCAGTTATATTTAGCTTCCTCATAAAATGTTCAATTTGTTATTTATTGTACATGAGTAAGAACTTGTAGCGTTGCTGTAGTTAATTATAGCTTCTGATGTTTCAGAATTTGGTTGTTGTCTCAGTAGCAATTAATTCATTTGCACATTGATCTTTTTGAGAAGATATGTCATAATTAACCTGTTTCTTCAGTTTTACAAAATAAGTATTGGTGATTTTCTATGTTGCTATAAACCCATTTCCCCTACAATTGTTACTGGTCTACTTTTAAATATTATAGGATGAACGGAAGTGTTCTTACCTGGAGTGGGTTGATCAAGAGTGCCCATAGTCTTTGAAGATGTGCCTAGCAAAGCTCTGGAGGATGTATGAGGAAGAGAACAGAGGTAGGCTTAGAGAAAGTGTTGTCAATGCTGAAGAATATTTGAAGATGCGGGATAAATAGAGGAAGGTGGAGAATGAGCTCAGATTTTTTAAATCAGACTTTGCTAAGATGGTGTTGGTGAAGGAGGAGGCACTTTCCCAGTTGGCCAGTGCAAAACAGGTTCTTACTGAACTGAAAGCAGAGGTGGATAAGACAAGCCTGGATGATCTTGATTAGGGAAATTAATATATTATTCTAATATTGTTCTTATGAAGCTGAACTAGCTATATGCTGTACTTTGCTGTTTTCAGGTAGCTATCGTACTGTGATGTTAAAATATATTTATGTGCCTGATATGAAATTGGCAAATAGCTGTTCGATATGAAATGTGAATTTGCGTAATACTGGAATTATTAATTGTAAACTAATAAACCTGCTAAATGGGTCATGCAACTTTGCAAATGGTTCTAACAGTAAAAGCGCTTGTGATGGATAGCCCAATGCCATACAGTTTTCTTCATCAAATCATGTGTGATGTAGTTGAATAAAAGCAAATGGTTAACCGAGGCAGAGTGTGTGTGATAGTTACACCTATCACACATGAGCATATACATAAAACTGCGTGGGATGTATGTACGAACGGAAACGTTTTCCCTGGATTGACTGTGTGGGATGTACATACGAACAGAAACATTTTCCCTGGATTGACTATGTGGGACGTACATAAGAACGGAAACGTATTCCTTGGATTGACTGTGTGGAATGTACATAACAAACGGAAACATTTGTTTGGGACTGACTGTGTGGGATGTACTTACGACCAGAACCGATTGGGCTTGTATAATCGTATTTGATCGCTCGCCCGTCGCACACGACCTCATTTTGCCGAGCGTGTGTGCCAGGAGGGCCTATCCCCGACGGTTTTCTGGGTCATGTGGGAAGGACCCCCCTATCGCAGTCACTCACTAGGCGACGGTTCAGAACACCGTCGGGGAAAGGGGTTAAAAACCGTTTGTATAGCACCTCGTTGTACCAGTGCAACCAAGCTCCATTCATATCCATATCTATCTCAAGTAAGAGTGAGTTCACCTCGGTTTCAATGGCGTGTGCTTGAGCTCTTGTCATAGGTCCACATGGTGCTTGATGCGTTGGTGTATAGTCCATGGGATGATGGAAGCATGCTCCGCATTAGTAGTCCTGTTTTTCCTCAACCAAAATACACAAAATGCCGAAGTACTAAAGAATTCAGATAAAATCTTACTCGCAGGCCCCGTGACAGGACATCCAGCGACTGATCGAAGACACCTCTGGTCACCCCGAGATAAGCGTCGACCATGCTTAGAGCAGCGAACTCTTGATCCGAGAAGGCCGGATTCCTTAGGGAAGCTTTCAGTCAGCGGTAATTCGCTGCACATTGTATCTCGAAGGGGGTAGCCGAGCTGGTTACCGAATCCTCAGGTCGAGGGGCTTTGGATGTGATCCCATCGGGATCATGAGTTTTTGCCTCCCTAGGTGAGGCCACGACTCCCGCGACTCTTGCACTCGTTGTCGAGGGGTGTCTGCAAAATGATCGGGTAAGTTGAAAACCCGACATGTTCTAGCATTGGCAACAATTGAAAATTACCTGGTGCTTGAAGGGGCGCTTTCGCCTACTCCTATGACCTTGGCATGAGCTTCTCGTACCTCCTGAGGGACCCTTTCCTGCGGGGCCGTTTCTCTGCGTGGGCGCTTGGAGTGTCGTCCCTTTGGAGGAGAAGTCAGACGGCTAGGGGCTGGAGGATGGGGGCTCTCTTTCGAGTTGAGGAAAGAAGTGTTACCGATGAAGCCGGCCTCATCCCCGGTGCGTCAGGGGTAACGGCGACCCTTGAGCCATCAAGGCTCTCTAGGAATAACCTTTTTCCTTCATAAATAAGGGCCAGATCCTCGTCCTCGTTGAATAACGGGTCTTCTGCTCGGTAGTGTCGTTCTGGCTCAGGAGCCGGGCTGCTTACGCCCTCTAGCCAACGCCTCCATCTCTGCTTGAAGTACACGACGGGTTAGACGTTTAGACAAACTTAAGGAAGAAGGGGAGATCAGAAAATGAGCTTACTATTTCATCAGGATCATAACAAGACAACCTGTTGCGGAATTGTCGTCGGGCGAAGTCCTCTGCCGAGCCCTGATAGATTCCGGCCAATGCTGTCCCAAAGGCCGCTTTGTCATAGAAGCTCTCCCGAATGGTTCATGAAGAATCATCAGTCCCATTGTACTCGCACAATAGGTGAGGGTGTTGGTGAAGTGGTTGGACTCGGCGGTCTATCGCCGTGGCCATTACATCAATAATGGTCAGGCCGGCACACGTCAGCTGCGTCACTTGAATCGCCAGTTCAATTACTTCAGCACTTTCTTCTAAGGTCAGGCTCCTAGGCCTCCAGCTATATTGCCACTTCAGGGGCTCCATAGAGAATAAGGGAAGTCCTGGCCGGGCTGGCTCCCAGAGAGGAACGTCATCAATATAAAACCATTCAGTGGGCCAGATGTCGGTATCCTACTGAGGTGAGCCCGGTGGGTAGTCTGTCCCTTTGATGTGGCAGACTTCGGCTGCCCTGACCTCATACAACTTTTTAGCTGGAGAATAGGGCATTATGCAAAAATACCTCCACCATAGCTCAAAGTGCGCCTCGCATCCGAGGTGCATCTCACAAAGGGCGACGTACCCCGCAATATGAAGGATAGCGTTGGGGGTGAGATGATGAAGTTGTATCCCGTAAAACTCCAGCAGACCCTGGAGAAAGGGGTGGATAGGAAATCCTAATCCACGCAGAAGGAAAGAAACAAAACATACCCACTCGACCTCTCGGGGGACGGGTGATTCTCTGCGTGCACTTGGCTATCCGTGGATATCAATCCTGTGCGGGTCTTGATTAGATCTGAATCCCACAAATAACCCTGCTTGGATAAACGCTCTAGATGAAGGCGTGAGACTGCACACCTACCCCAACCACCTCTGACAGGGCCATGAGGGCGCCTGAAGGAGACTGCATCGCTCGCCATGAGAAGCTTCAGAGGATGGACTCAGGAGCAGGGGGCGCTTGTGCATTTGGTTTGTGTTGGGACCGAGAGTATATCGACCAGAGGGGGGTGAATGGGAGATTCAAAAATTCTTTCGAATGTTGTGAATTGGTCCCAAACACAGCAGCGGAAATAAGGTTTGGTAGATACAAATTTAAACAAGCACTTTATCTGGAAACATATCTATTGATGAAAGAGGTAATGATGATACAAACATATGATATCACAAGTTTGACAATGACGATGGTAAAGCAATATGCTAACAGATGCAGCAGCATGAGAAAGATACAAGGTGATGAGCTATGATAGATAACCACGAGAAAGAACTATGACAGGGTGAATGAAAACAATATAGGGGGACATACAATTATGAGAAGCAGAGTAAGTGAATGAAATGACTACACTGAATGAGTAGAAAGTAACAAAGCAAGCAACAAATGATAACAAATGATAAAGACGAAAGATATGCCACAAACACTGATCAGAAAAACTATCGACACAAAGCACGAATGTAAACTGCTGAAGGTAATGTAGTAAAGTAGATTGAACCAGTGGTGCTCGATGGCGACATATGAATTTGGTAGACCAGTTCGCCCTTCTGCCAAAGGACTACCTCTGGTTGGAGGGGTTGTGATTTAACACAGAAGATAAACTCTCTTTGCCCTATTCTCCTTCAACTCGAAGATGATCAGACTCCAGTTAATTTCACTCATGGTAGATACTTGTCGGCGATCTCCAAACCTTCGGTCGACCTTTGCGAACAACAATCACTCTAGGTTGCTGAAGATCTTGCTCGGTGAAGACAACAACTCTTCAACACTTGAGCGGACACCTATCCGTCTAGAGAGTGCGCAACTCTCAAGAGTAATAGGTACAAGAACTCTAGACTCAGAACTGCTGTGATGCTAAACCACTGTCTAAGTTTTGGGCTCTTGATTTTCTCTTGGTGGATCTTAAACTCAAATCACTCGGAGAGGGGATGCTCAGTCAATCTTCTCAGAAATCTTAAGTGGAGCAGCCAATGGACAACGTTGGAGCGGGGTGGCTATTTATAGCCGTAGTCTTCCCTGAAGGGAAATGACCAAATTGGACATGTGGAACAGCCAATGGCTGAACGACACGAGTCCAACGGTCGGAAATTTGAGCACAACGGTAACATTACTTGCGGAGCAAGTAATGCTAACTCCTCAGTTCGAAAGTTATCTCCTTCAGCATGAAGAACAATGTCTGCTACTGACAGGTAATCATTCGAAACATAAAGAGATTTCTCTCAGTCTCGCATAAGTTTGGGCTAAGCATCACAGCGGATCTAAGCTTCAAGAACCTATACCCCTCTTAATAGTACGGAGGTCCTATGACTCAAATAAATGAAAGAAGGACAACGAAATGAATACTACGTCTTCACTTTGTCATCGACTTCCACTCGCTGCAGTCAATTTCTTCGGACAATAGCACGGAACCAATTGCTTCTCTTCAGCAATAAACTCTCAAGGGGTTAACTCCTTCACGTCAATCTTCTCGTCTATGTGTTCCCAATAGATGTAGCTCATTCTTCTCTATGACACAGATATTCTTCAGTGAAGTTGCTCGAACTTGACACCGGAGAGAGCATTCTCTTCGGTTGTGCATGGACTATTTCTCTCTGTGTGCACTAGCAAACAAATCAGTCCATGCCTGTTTCTGTCAACAATCTCCAAAACACAGGAGGGCAAATATTGCACCAACAATCTCCCCATTTTTGGATGATTGTTGACAAAACAGAACACATCGAAGGATAGATAACTGAATGAAATAAAATACGAAGGATAATGAAAGATGAGAGATAATTATGAATATAAAACATGTTCCCCCTGAAGATATGCATCGAATGCATAGAAGATAAAATGTTAGGTAGCGAGATGAATCTTCGTACGAGTGATATTGACATATGATCTCATTCGTGGTTTCTTTCAGTACACTCGACAGTGTCCGTGGTACTTCCTGTGACACACAATCTTTGAAAAAGATTAGTTAGATATAATATTTTGAAATGATTTGTGACAAAAGTTAAGCCATGAGGATTTGCTCAGAATGCAGTTTGAATCCACACGAGGTATAAGTTCCCTGCAAGTTAGATACTCGACGAGAATCAGAGCAAGGGAGACACAAATATATTTGCTCAGAGTAGATATGCTTCAGATAAGATTTTCCTACATCAAACGATGTTATAAAGAATATTTGCAAGGAAAAACAGCTTATGAACTAGACATGGAGACTTAGCTTTCAAAGCATAATTCAATCTAAGGCTAACTTTTCTTCTCCTGCAGGGTTAGATAGAGAAAGATAATCAATATAGAACATCTAACCATAAAACTCATATAGTTGCAAGGAGTGAAATGTCTCTTTCTTAGATAAATATGATTTCTTGTCCTTCTTGAAAAACTTTTACTTTCCCTGCATGATGGATAAGTGTCGAGAATAATTAATGCAAGGAAGTAAACTTTCGATTGCACCTGCAAGCAAATAATTTGGCAGCAAATAGCATTGCAGGGGGGTTATTAACAGTACATGACGACCGAGTATTAACACCACAGACGGTGCTTTAAGATTCAAACGCAAACTATTCGATGAAAACCAAATAGTTTGAGAGCAAAGCAAATGGCGAATGAAAACACCCTGCAAATAACCCGCATTCCTATCACTCGATGTTCTTATCCCCCCTTTTGTCAACAAGTGTCAAAAAGGAAAGAGAAAGCATGTGAGGAACTACTCATCCGAAGAATCCTCATTAGAACTCGAATTGTTCGAAGAAGCAGAACAAGCAATGGTTGAGGCAGAAGCAGGAGTTGGAGACGCAGCTTGGGCTTCGGGAATAGCTTCGAAGGAGGCATTGCGAGGTGCATCTAGCTTGTAGATAAAAGTTCATGTTGTGTCTTCAAGAACATCATTGAGTTCGACAAACAGCTGGTCAGTTGATGCAGAACACTGTGGGAGCACATGGGTTTGTCTTCGAATGTGAGGTACGTCAAATAGCTCTAGATGATCATATTCCTTTTCGATACCCTTTGCAGAAAGTTGCTTACGAGAGTAATGCTTGCGCAGAAGGGTCCAGGAGCACTTCTTTTGTTCCTTCTCATATAGAAGGGTTTGCCGAGAATAATTGTGAAGCAAATTGATCTCTGTCATCATTTCCAGCTTAACTTTTCTATCAAGCATGATGTGGCTTTCCAATGCTTGCTGAGTGCAAAGACAAATTTCATAAATTGAAGAATTTTCTTCACTAGGAATTTCAACTTTAGCCTTCTTGATCTTCGGAACTCCAACAGAGGCAGGCAAGGAAGCAGAAGTAGTGGCATCCATTGGCATCTTTCCTTTGCCTATGTCCTTCACAATTTCGAGCATGTCACAGACAGGTGGCATGAAAACTTTTGGAACATATGGGCAGTAGAGCTTTACTTCAAGGAGCTGCTCAGTGGCATACATGATCGAGGGTGCATATGGCTTCAAGACTTGAGGGCTATCAGCTGCACAGGCCAAGTTGCGAATGAACAGATCTGGGATATCATAACGAATACCCTGAGCAATGGTAAGCAGTGCATTTCCCACAATGCCATTGATTGTTTCTGGCCTGTTAGTTGGAGTGAGGGAGTTGCAGAGGATGTAGAACAGAACTTTATTCTCATGTGCCAGATTCTTCGGGTTGATCTCAATGCATTCATCACCAACCAGCTTGGGGGGTCCATCAGCATATGCAGTTGAGCTTCGGATACATCCCAATAGTGCAGCCTGTGTTCAATAGTTCCATCAAATTCGCACCTGGGCATATTCAACAACGCTAAGAACTGACCTGCCAAGCATTTAATCTTTTCCTCTCCAGTCATCCATTCGAGGATCCATGTAGAACTATATCCAAGTTCCCCTGAGATATACAAAGTGGCATAGAATTGATGAATCACTTCACGATTCCAGCCATGATTGAAGCGAAGAAAAGTCTTTCAGGAAATTATGTTCAATTTCCTCGATGGTGTGATGGAAGCAGGGTAATCTTTCAATCTCAGCAAAGTTCAGAATCTTGTGCTTGAAGACGCGATTCTTTTCATACAAAATGCGAGCATAATACACAACCTGTTCTTTAGTACAGAACATTGGCGACACTGAGGTTCCCTCTCCTTCGTACAGGCTGGTCCCAAAGAATGCAAGTTTCGAGAGGTGAAGCTGCTAGTTGAATAATGGAAATGTTTCCAAAGGATTTTTCAGATATTCTTCGCTCACATTTCGGGTCCGAATGTCATCCTGTGCTTGCACACCTTCCTCGATTGGTTTGAGTGGAGCATGAGGCTTCCTAGACTTCTCATGTGGAGATTACTTCGAAGAACTAGACTGACCAACATTCTTGCTCGCTGGAACTCCTTCAGCGGCTTTTTGGTTTTCAGGCACTAGGGCCTTTTCCTTCATAGTATTTTCTTCGATTGGGGTCACTAGATGATGTGATCAGGGTGGTTTTCTCTTGGGAAGCATTTAGCTCCCCCTCAATCTTGTCATCCTCCTCCTTAGATCTGGAGGGCTCAGCCTGCAATTTCTTCGAAGGCGATAGGTCTGCCTTTTCAACCTCAATCTCTTCATCAACTTCATCATTAGCTGGGGCTTGCTGCTCGGGTAAAGCATTTCCTTCATCATCCTTTTTGAGGAAAATATCAACAACTTCTTCATGCACTGCAGGAGTAGGAATAATAACTTCCACACGGACAGCCTGATGCATGGGTTCATCCTCATGAGGTGGAGAAGGTGGGATCTGCTGCAATGGAGTACTTGAATCAATAGGGTGAGCGTCAATGACAGTCTGAAGGCGGCGATCCTTGATTCCTTTTGGTTTGCTGGCTCTAGCCTTAGCCTTCTGACGTTTTTCCTCTTTGATTCTCCTTTGATCCAGATCAGCCTTGCGCTCAATCTCATCATTTCTTCTGTCACACAGCTGAGAAATATCCATCTTCAGTTTCGAGAGCCAATCAATCTTGTCATTTCTCATGACACTAAGTGCCTTACTGATCTCAAAAATCTCTTTGTTCAGGCATTTCCTTTCGGATCCTATTGGGGATATAACCCCATGGTGTGACCTGCCCAGGAGGGGCCGGGTTACACTGTTGGTGACTTAATAAGGAAGCTTAAAGCAGGCCCAATAAGCCAACACCTGAGAGCCTGGAGGCGGCTTATGAAGCGAGCCAAATTGAAGGCCCAAGACCCGGAGACGGAGCATGACCCGGAGGTGTAAGCCGCCCAACGGCGACTTGCCTAGCAAGGCAAGGTGACTTAGAACGAGAGTCGGTTATGTTGTATAACCCGACCTAGACTCTTGTAAGCCTAGGGCCTCGACCTGTGTATATAAAGGCGAGACCCTACGGCGGGTTAACTCAAGTTACAATCCATCGAGAGCTAGGTTAAGCAATTCCGCTCCCTTGTAATCGATACTCAAATCAATACAACACAAAGTAGGAAGTAGGCTTTTACCTCGTCGGTGAGGGGCTGAACCTGGGTAAACTCGTGTCTCTCATCCCGTTCAACCCCTTTAAGCTAATCACCATAGCCATGGCCTCGCACCTAAGTCCTTTCACGAGGGCATCTGCCGTGTTAAACCCATGACATGTGGTGCCCACCGTGGGGCCAGCGAATGGTGGTTTCGAGTTCTTAAAGGGCTCTTTCCCAGGGATCGAGGGATACGCCATTGGCAGGATGACTAAGAGTCGCCGCAGCAAGCTCTACATCGACGACGCTGGCTGGGGCCCCGAGGCCGACTCAATCGAGTATGGGTATCGGGTCCCCTTCGGTGGGATTCATGTCTTCATCGGCAAGATTGGTGGATCAGAACCTGAGCTATACATCTGCCCCAACATCGTCGAGTTGGCTCTGCGTGCGCAACCCGTAAGGGCTCAACCTGCCCGGAAGCGTGTTTTCGTCGGATTCGCGCATGGCACAGATCTTGCGGAGGATTCTGTATCTGGAGGAGAGACTCTCATCTACTCAGGTGATGATTCCTCGACCGGAGAGACGGAGTCGATTTACCAGCTTCAAGGCGGCGGGCTGGGGGGCTATTCCGATGGTGACAGTATTCCGGACCCCTATGAGCTGCCGCTTCGGGCTGCTATCTTTATGGCTGGCACAGGGCCGGCTCTCAATTCATCAACAACTGCAGCTATGACATCTAGTTTGGCGGCTGTGGCAGCTGGGGCCGGCGGGTCAGTTAGGCCGTCGGCTCAGGTTTTATCAGACCTTTTGGGCACTTTGATAACCTTGTTAGCAATAGAGGTTACCGCGGCGAATCAAACACAGCACAATGCAGAAATTGCAAAGGTGCGAGATGAGGTGGCCAAGGCCCAGGAGGATCTCAACGCAGAGAATGCCAGGATGGCGACGGAACGGGCCCAGATGGATGCCGAGTCACAGTGTATAAGGGCGGAGGCTTTTTGTTTGAGTCTGGATCAAAATGCGTCCAATGCTATTCTTCGAAGGAGACACCAAACCCGCCTGCCTTTGCAGTATGAGGCGCGGAACCTTTTTAACACGCCCGGGCAGGACCAAGTAACTCGCCAGGTACAACCCGGGCTGCAGAGGTCCCAGGGAGCGAGGCGGTGGCTCAGCCTCGACTGTCAGACCCGCCCCGTAGGGATCAGACCCCACCTCGGCGTTTTTCGACACCATCTGGCCATTATTCTAACCCGGTGGATAACATGATAGCAGCAGCTAGCCGGCTCAATGCGCTCCCTATTACTGATGAGACGCCCTTCGCAGCTAAGACGCGGAACGCAATTGAGCTCCTACAAACAGCGGTTGCACAGCAAGAGAAATATTCATACAGTCATGACCGGGTGCACTCGACCCCCCTCCAAGGCCGCAGTTACAGCCGGCGCGTTGAGTCGCCGGCGGTTTGCAGCAGCGAATGATGTCGTCGACTGCCCCAGGATGACCCGCCCCATGGGAATAACCTGCCACTTACTCATGCTCAGGCGATTGTGGACAAAGCCAGAGCCTCCCGAGAGGCGGAGGTAGCGGCGGCGGCTCAACTAGGGGCTTATCAGCAGCCTCCGATGACCCCTTCGGCCTCAGTAGGAGCTGGTGTAATTTCCAGGTCTGTTGGGGTGCCATGTTTAGTACCAGCTTTGCGTAACGAATGTCTGCCTAAGGATTTCAAGGGTCCTTGTAAGGTGCCCAATTATATAGCTGATCTCCCCCCTGAAGGCTGGATTGAGAATTACGAGTTAGCCATGGAGATGTTGGATGTCAATGACACAGTCTGTGCCAAGTACTTTACTATGATGTTGGATGGGCCAGCTCGTACATGGTTAAAAGGATTGCCTCCTAATTCCATCAACTCATGGGCAGAGTTGAAAGTGCGGTTCATTAAGGATTTTCAAGGGACATGCAAGCAGCCTCTGATGATTATCGATCTTGATAACTGTGTGCAGCATGAGGATGAGTCGGCTCACCATTGGGTCCGGCGGGTCTTAGCGATTATTCACTCGTCAGATAGTATTGCGGCGGGTCAGGCGGTTCTGGTCCTGGAGAAGAACTGTCACTTTGTCCCCCTTAAGCAAAAACTTGGGCTGCTTAAGCGTCATTGCAATGACATGGGTGAGCTCATGGCGGCTCTCCTTAAGTATGCCGACTCTGATACCACTAAAGACCCCGGATCTGATGATGAGAAGTCCAACAAGGGAAAAAAGAATGGCAATGGTAAGGGTCAGCAGCAGAGCAAGGCAGGGCATAATGGCAACAACCAGAGTAACGGTGGTAAGCGCAGACACCCCGATGGCGGGTCAGATCTAGTGGCTAACACCAACACCAGGTATAAGAACCAGTGCCGCAATGGTAATTGTAAGCCGCCCTATGGCGGTGCAAAGCCTTTTAATCTTGGGGCGGCACTTAATGACCCATGCCCGAAGCACAGTCTTCCCAATAAGCCATTCACTCATGCTTGGAAGGATTGTTAGGTTATGCGAGAGTTCAGGAATTACAGCCTCAATCAGAATCATGGCAATAATAATGGGCTAGCCGGCGGGTCAGGATCCGGCTCACAAGGGTCCGGCTTTGGTGGCGGCAGCTCAAACTCTGGCTATCAGGATCAAGGTAACCAGGGTGGTTATAATCAACAGCCTGGTCATGGTAACCAGCAGCAAGGCAATCAGTCAGGGTATCATAGCAATCCAAAGTAGCTCAATGGTGGTCAGTACCATGTTTTCACTACAAGTCTTTGCAAACGAGATCAGAAGGTTCATAAGCGGGCGGTTCATGCGGTAGACCAGGCTGTTCCGTAGTATTTGAGATGGTCTGAGCACACGATATTGTGGAGCAGGGCAGATCACCCGCCGCGAGATGATAACCCAGGTCGGTTATCCCTTGTGGTGGCCCCTCAAGTTGGCGGTTATAAGTTTACTAAAGTGCTTATGGACGGTGGCAGTAGCATCAACATCCTGTACTATGACACTTTTCGTCGGATGAATTTAACTGACAAGGATCTTAAGCCGTCTTCCACAGTCTTCCATGGTGTGGTGCCTGGTAAGTCGGCGTATCCTATCAGAAAGATTGCCCTGGAAGTAGCCTTTGGTAATGACTATGATTACAGAGCAGAGACACTGTGGTTTGAGGTGGTCAAAATCAAGAGTCCGTATCATGCCTTGTTCGGACGGCCGGCTTATGCGAAGTTCATCGCTTGCCCTTGTTATGTTTATTTACAGCTCAAAATGCTAGGGTGAAAGGGCACAATTTCGGTCCATGGTGATCGGAAAGTCGCCTTGGAGTGTGAGGAAGGAGATGCAGCTTATGCAGAGTCGGCTTGTGCCACTGAAGAGCTGAAGTTCTACAAAGATAATGTTGACCCGGCTGATATGAGCCCTCTGAAGAAGCCCACCACTGAGCAAGATCCTTTGTTGAAATTTAAGTTGGCTGATGATACCAAACAGGTTGACTTTGTCCCTGGTGACTCATCTCAGCAGTTCACAGTGGGGGCTAATATGGATCCTAAATAGGAAAGCACGCTCATCGAGTTCATCCGTGAGAATCGGGACATCTTTGCATGGAAACCTTCTGACATGCCAGGTGTACCAAGAGAATTCGCTGAGCACACTCTTAATGTGGATCCTAAGTTAAGCCGGTCAAATAGTTCCTCCGTATTTTCAATGAAGAACGACGTAAGGGTATTGGAGAGGAGGTGGCTCGGCTCTTAGCAGCTGGGTTTATCGTGGAAGTTTTTCACCCTGAGTGGTTGGCTAACCATGTGCTTGTACTCAAGAAGAACGGCACATGGCGTATGTGCATTGACTATACAGATCTTAACAAGGCTTGTCCAGCTGATCCGTTTGCTCTCCCCCGCATTGACCATATCATTGATGCAACGGCGGGTTGTGAGAGCTTATGCTTCTTAGATGCTTATTCTGGTTATCGCCAGATCAAAATGGCAGTCAAAGACCAAGAGAAGACAGCTTTCATCACACCTTTTGGAGCTTTCTGCTATGTTTCTATGCCTTTTGGGCTCAAGAGTGCTCAGGCAAATTATCAGCGTTGTGTTTAGAATTGTTTTCACAGTCATATTGGGCACAACATTCATGCTTATGTGGATGATATTGTGGTTAAGTCTAGGAAGAAGGAGACTCTCCTGGATGATCTGAAAGAAACTTTTGACAATCTCCGGTCTATAAAATGATGCTTAACCCGGCCAAGTGTGTATTTGGTGTGCCTGCAGGTAAACTGTTGGGGTTCCTGGTCTCAGAGCGGGGCATTGAAGCTAACCCGGAGAAGATAAAGGCTGTCACTTCACTTTCTAAGCCGGCGTGTTTCAATGACATCCAGTGTTTGGTGGGTCATATTGCGGCTTTAAGCCGGTTCTTAAGTCGCCTGGGAGAGAAGGCAATTCCCTTATACTAGATGATGAAGAAAACAGATCACTTTGTCTGGAGTGATGCTGCCAATGAGGCGTTTGAGGCACTCAAGAAACAGTTAGCTGAGCTGCCCATCCTTGATGCTCCCATCGAAAAAGAGCCTTTGCTCCTGTACATGGCGGCTAATAATAAAGCAGTCAGCATAGCAGTTGTTGTGGAGCACAAGGAGGCGGGTACGGAGTACCCAGTTCAACGGCCGGCTTACTATGTCAGTGAGGTATTAACTGAGTCCAAGCAATGATATCCACATTGGTAGAAACTGGTGTTTGGGGTCTTCATGGCGAGTCGCAAGCTGAAGCATTACTTTCTCGGTCTTCCTATTACTGTAGTCAGCTCTGCTCCTTTAGGAGATATTATTCAGAACAGAGAGGCCACAGGCCGGGTTGCTTAGTGGGCAATTGAACTTGGACCTCATAATTTGAAGTATGTGCCAAGAACAGCCATCAAGTCTCAAGCTTTGGTGGATTTCATAAATGATAGGACAGAGTTGCAGACACCTGAGGAGAAGCCTGACAACACATATTGGACAATCCACTTTGATGGATCTAGGCAGTTGGAAGGCTCGGGGGTTGGAGTTATTTTGACTTCCCCATGAGGTGACAAATGCTGTTATGTTCTAAGATTAATGCTTTCTTGTACTAACAATGCAGCTGAGTATGAAGCTTTGATCCATGGCCTTCGTATGGCTAAGGAAATGAATTTAAGCCGGGTCAGGTGCCTGGGTGACTCAGACCTTGTGGCGCAGCAAGTCTCTGGCAAGTGGGACTCTAAAGACCCGCTCATGGTGGCTTATTGCTGGGCGATTGATAATATTGCTAGTCACCTTAAGGGTTATCAGGTGGATCACCTTGATCGACGAAAGAACGAAGCGGCTGATGCACTATCCCTGCTTGGGTCTCAACGTAAGCCGGTGCCCCCTAACGTATTCCTTGATGTGTTACACAATCCTTCGGTCAAGTTACCGTCTGAAGAAGACCTTGTTGTCCCTGACCCAGAGGCGCAGTTGGTGGCGGCTCTTCACGCTATTCCTGACTGAACATTGCCTTATCTGGCTTATATGACCCGGGGCGAGTTACCCGAAGATGAAATTTTGGCATACAGATCACCAGGAGGTCTAAGTCTATGACTATTGTCAATGGCGAGTTACACTGATGCAGTGTGACAGGCGTGTTCCAATGTTGTGTTTCTCCTGAGGAGGGCCGTGAAATTTTACGAGAGATTTATGAAGGCGATTGTGGTCATCATGTCCGCTCAAAATCTTTGGTGGCTAAAGCCTTTCATCCTGGGTTTTATTGATTAACGGCTCATGTTGATGCAGAGGATATCATTAGCAAGTGTGATGGATGTCAAAAAAAATCCAGACAAGCTCATGTGCCGGCTCAGGAATTGCGTATGATCCCAATAACCTAGCCATTTGCGGTCTTGGGGCTTGACATGGTTGGATACTTTAAGAGGTCTAAGGATAAGAAACCCACCTTCTGGTGGCAGTTGACAAGTTTACCAAGTGGATTGAGGCAGAGCCAGTTAGCAATTGTGAGGCGGCGACTGCAGTTCAGTAAAAGCTGATCTTCCGTTTTGGTTATCCTCATAGTATCATCACTGATAATGGCACTAATCTGTCTAAGGGTGCTATGAAAGAGTTCTGTCAAAGAGAGCATATCCGTCTTGATGTTTCTTCAGTGGCTCATCCACAGTCTAATGGTCAAGCAGAACGGGCTTACCAGGAAATCTTGAGAGGCATTAAGCCCCGGCTTATGGTTCCTTTGCAGCGAACGCCGGGTTGTTGGGTTGAAGAGCTCCCTTCAGTCCGTTGTTGTATCAGAACCACCCCAACAGGTCAACAGGCTATACGCCTTTCTTCATGGTTTATGGTGCAGAGGCGGTTCTCCCAAGCGATATCCGTCATGACTCGCCCAGGGTGGCGGCTTACGTTGAAGCTGATAATGAGACGGCACGACAGAATGCACTTGATGCTTTGGATGAAGAGCGTGATCTTGCGGTGGCTCGTTCAGCAATCTATCAGCAAGACCTATGTCGCTATCACAGCCGTAGGGTTCGAAGCCGGACTTTTCAAGAGGGCGACTTAGTGCTCCGTTTGATTCAAGATCAGACAGGGATGCATAAGCTTTCACCACCTTGGGAAGGACCTTTTGTGGTCAGCAAAAACCTCAACAATGGTACTTACTACCTCATCAACATACGAGATAACAAAGATTCCCGCATGCCTGAGAAGGAGACCAACAGGCCGTGGAACATTGCTCATCTTCGGCCTTACTACACTTGAGTCACTGGCTCTCATCATTGTATATACCTTCATTAATGTACATACCTTTTTTGATTAGTATAATAAAGCCGGCATCCCCAAATTTCAGGCCTCTATCGTTTCATCTCAAAAAATTTGAGCAGGAGTCATTATTGGTTACTCATGAGGTCATTTGGGGGCTTCCTGCTCTATGAGCATAGCTACATAACCCTCTTGATCTGCTTTTATACCATGTTATAGGTCATTTGGGGGCTTCCTGCTCTATGAGCATAGCTACATAACCCTCTTGATCGGCTTTTATGCCATATTATAGGTTATTTGGGGGCTTCCTGCTCTATGAGCATAGCTACATAACCCTCTTGATCAGCTTTTATGCCATGTTATAGGTCACTTGGGGGCTTCCTGCTCTATGAGCATAGCTACATAACCCTCTTGATCGGCTTTTATGCCATGTTATAGGTCATTTGGGGGCTTCCTGCTCTATGAGCATAGCTACATAACCCTCTTGATCGGCATTTATGCCATGTTATGGGTCATTTGGGGGCTTCCTGCTCTATGAGCATAGCTTTATAACCCTCCTGATCGGCTTTCATGCCATAGGTCGCTTGGGGGCTTCCTACTCTATGAGTATAGCTTCATAACCCACTTTGACCGGCTTTTATGCCATGACTGATTTAAACTGCCTGTTTGTAACTTGCTACTCCCCCAGGTGACCCGCCGAACTCTTAACATTCAATCTTTTAAATAAGACCCTGAACTTGTCATGGTTATAACGGCGGCTTATGTCACGTGAGAGCCGTCTTACAGTGAGCTAGGATAAACTCACCTGTCTTCTGTAGTCTCTCCGCTATGTGGCCCATTCGTACTCTTAACAGTCAATCTTGTCAATAAGACCCTAAACTGGTTAAGGTTTAAACGACGGATTTATGTCACGTGAGAGCCGGCTTACGGGATGATATGCTTTCATGCCAAGCTTATTTGAAGCAAAACATTGAGTTTTTTCAAAAACCAATCTATTTTGGTCGTGCCTTACAAGTCGGCTTGATAAATATTTGAGTTATGCATACTCTATATTTTTATTTTTGCAGAAACCTTTTACAGGTGAGAAGTTGCCGGGTCATACTGATCCGGGTTATATTGCTTCATATTGAGTTTATTATGGTTATAAGTCGCCAAAGGGATCTTTTCACTGATTGGAGATGATTATAAGTCACCCTGGTTGTTGAGTTATCTAACTCGCCCTGGATTATGATTATAAGCCGCTAGTTGAAAGATTAACGACTCTTTGGCGGATTATATAAGCCGCCAAAGTCTTTTGGTAATATTGCAAAAATAGCTGTGTATGATAAGATCACAGAAGTTCAAGCTGTTGAAGCATAAGTTGATAAGAACATGCACAAAGGCATGGCAGAGCAGATAATTGTTTTTCAGCTACCTATTACAAGGCTTCAACTGAGCCCAAAAGTTTGTGACCAAGTGTTTTTGGAGTTAAGTTACTCCATTGAGCCAGTGTCGGCGTCGTCCAGGTTTTGGCCTGGCAGGTTATTGTCATCTTGGCGCCTTGAGCATGAAGCCCCCAAATCATCTTGTGTCGGCTTTTCATCGATAACCATCTAGAGATTCGCCGATGTCCAGTCGATGCCGGTTAAAGCTTCAAATGTTGCTTCATCGTTAAGTATAACAGAAGGATCGAGATCAGGCGCGAAGATATGCTTACGCCTTGGCGGAGTAAGGTCTACAACATCATGGGATGGCGGCTTAATCTTAGCATTGTTGCTATCATAAGCCGGCTGGTATTTGCTCAGATCCAGCTCCTGTGTAAGCTTGCACACCAAAGGCCGCATCTCTCTGACGCATCTGTTGAAGTCCTCCTCTTCGAAGATTGACCCTTCATCTTTGAACTCTGGACACCCGGTAGCTATTTCTTCCGGGTCAAGCTCTGATTGCCAAGCTTTGGCCCAGCTTAGAACAACAATGGCTCCGGCACGGGCGGCTGATAATTTAAGTTCCTCAATTTGAGCCCGTACCATTGAAAGCTGATCCAGCACAGTCTTGATGAGGGTTGGAGGTTTTTTGCCACCTGATAAGGCTACAAGACTGCGCAAAGTTCCAGCGTATAACTGCTCAGTCAATGAATAAGCCGCCTTCAACTTTAGCAGCATGTTTTGACCAAGACTGGCGCTTTCGGGGCCTTTTAAATTTTTGCACAAGAGTCTCCAGGCGGGTTAGAGATTATATATTATGAGTCGACAGGTGGGTTAAAGAAATATCAAAACATATGATGAATTACATATTTAACTTACCAAAGATGGCGGCTGACATTTGAGAGATATGTTGCTTTAAGCCGGATAACTCTTTAGTTACCGGTTTAAGCTGAGCCTCAGCATCTTCGGCTCTGTTTAGAAGATTAGCCTTCTAAGTTTCCAAGGCGGCTCTTTCTTCATCGAATTTGGCTTTGATCTTCTCAATGTCTTCCAATGATGATTTTAGGCTTAATTCAGCCTTGGCACGCTCAATCTGCTAAGTTTCCAAATTCTTCTTTAGCTCGGCGATGTTTGACTCACCCACATTCAATGCTTCTTGCCAAAGGTGACAAGGAATGATTAAGATGGTTAAGTTCATATTCAATCATGGTATTCAAGTCCCAAGCACATTGCAAGCAATATACTTGGCACTTGGGGGCTAATGTAGGTCATTTCAATTTATAAGACCCGACTCATCTTATTAAGATAAGCCAGCCCTTGGGGGCTACAGATTTAGTTCTTAAGTAATGGTTGAAAGACCCAGCTCATCTTATCAAGATAAGCCGGCCCTTGGAGGTTACCTATTTGGCTTTCACAAATGATTAAAAAGACCCGTCTCATCTTATTAAGATAAGCCGGCCCTTGTGGCTACACTTTGGAAATTTTCACAAGTCTCAAGCATACTCAATATTACTCCTATACTTAAGACTTGGGGGCTACTATGGATGTATATGTATGCAAGGCTAAAGAGTGGTTTAACGTGTCCATACCTCATATTTTTGCTTCATTAGCTAGACTAACCCGGCCTCCATGTCCCGGCTTGTGTGAAGGCGGCTTAAATAACCCGCGTACACTTCTCCTGCATTGAATGAAGAGTAACTCTCCAGGTCCAATTTTGCCTTGCCCTTCTCCAATGAGAGTATTTCTTCCTTAGTTGAGTGCTTGGTTAGCACTTTGGAGACCTCGGTCGCCTTAAAGGCTGACCCAAGAATAGTGATGTCGTCAACATCAGCAGCAGCAGGGCTCTTATCAATGGACTTGGCAGGTGTGGGCGGCTTAGGACTTGGCGGGTCATGACTGGCAGCCGGGTTAATCTCAGTATCCATTGGCTCAAAGACTGCAGCATCAGTTTGCGGTGGCGGATCATTAACAGATTCTTTGGGGTTTTGGATCGGGGCCTCAGGAATTTCTGTTGCTTGCTTTTCTGGCACAGAATCTTTGGGGGCTTTGGAAGAATCGCCCACCTTATGCTTCTTGCCCGTCTTGGCCTTGGCCCTATGGCAAAAATAGCAAAGCTTATGAGTATATCACCATAAGCCCTTTATCAACAAATGAAAGTACTTACCCATGAGCAACAATGAAGACAGGCATTTGAGTTCCACTTGAGTCACCAGATGATGGTGGCGTTCCCTGATAGTTTGAGTTAGAAGAGTTAAGAGGTTGACGCGTGAGACCGGCTTGTGGAAGAGATAGAGTCGGGCTATGTGGCACCTCATTACGACGCTTTCGAGGAGCTGGGGTGTTGGGTAAGCCAGACAAAAGATCTTCAGTGCCATTGCTCCGTGTCATATGCCTCGATTCATGTTGATGTTTCTTCAAAAGAAAGTCGGGATCCAAGTGAGCAAGAGGATGAGAAAATCTCACTTTCTGGATGACCCGCCGAGTTTTCTTTCTTGCCAAGGGTTCTGAGTCAGATGAGACAGGGATTACCTCTGCTTTGGGGGCTTGGCTTGTCTCCGCGTCATCCTGAGAAGAATCAACATCAATAAGATGCATAAAAATAAGACCAAGGTAGTCAAGTTCTACCTCCAATTCATCTAGCTCAAGAAGTTCTTCTACCGTTTGTTTCTTACGGCAACCCATAGCACGGGTCTTCCCTTTAGGCTTCTTGGCTGGAGCGGCGGCTTGCAGTTTCTTCCTCCAGAAAGGAGAGTCGACCTGTATACATACATGAGCAATAATTTCAAGGATATGAAATACAAGAGATAGACAAGAAAAGATGAAGATTTGTTCAGAATACTTACATCAGGAGCCGGGTTAAGAGTGCAGAAAGGATTCAATCCTGCTTTGCTGCATTTTTCCAGAGACTCCCCAAGCAGTGTTTTAACTGTGTCATTGACCTCTTTATCAGTTAGACGTGTTTGGTTGTAGTGTTGTGAGTCCTTTGTATCACCGGTACATTGACACATTAAGCTGTTGCGCCGGCTCAATGGTAAAATTCTCCATGCGACCCCAGCAGCGGACCAGATCAACTCCGGTTAAGCTGTTGGCAATCAGAGCTCTTATCTTTGAAAAAGTGGAGGCATACTGGGCACACTCTGGGACAGTCAATCGACTTGGAAGCACGCTGTTGGTGGTGAGCCGATAGGGCGGTAACCCGACAAGGGCTTTTCTCTAGTTGGGGAGGTGTCCATGCAATAAAACCAGGTATAGTTCCAGTCCTTGGGATGGCTAGGCAGTGCGGTTGAGGGAAAGGTCACAACTCTCCGCCTCCGGATGGAAACACCTCCAAGCTCAAGACTCGGCCCATCTGACATTTCAGTCTGGCGGTTGATGTAAAAATACTCTCGAAAGATGTCAACAGTGGGTTCTTCTTGAAGATACACCTCGCAGAACACTTGAAAGTGGCTCAGATTGGAGACGGAGTTGGGACCAATGTCTTGGGGGTGAAGGTTGTAAAAATGCAGAGCGTCTCGAAAGAATTTTGACCTGGGCGGTGAAAAGCCACGGAGAAGGTGATCCGCAAAGATGACAACTTCACCTTCTTTAGGTTGAGGAGTAGTTTCAAGACCTGGAACCCGCCAGTGGATGACATCTTTGGCTGGCAAGACCCCCATGTCCACATACTCTTTCAGTGAGAGCTCGGAGACTCTAGAAGCAACCCAATCGCAAGAATTAGGACCCTTAGTCATGATTGATCGGGGAAAAAGGCTGCGACCAAGGAGTAAAAGCGTGGTGGGTTACAATTGCAACAGTAAACCGCCTAAGTGGCTATATGATATTTCAGAAGTAATGAACTAGCGGTGGTTAAAAAACTATATATTACAATGAGCCATTAAGGAATTATGAGCTGCCCTAGCCATGGGTTGGAGTAATTATGAGGCCATAAGAATATGGCGGGGTAAGTTATGAAAGTATGAGCCGGCAACATGTTGGTGGGTTAAGTGAAAGAAGCATCCTTGGAATTCTTGGCGGGTTACAAATTCGTTATTAAGTCACCCGAACAATGAAGGGTGGGTCAATTATCTACAGATCCAAGGTTGTTGAAATTTTACTAAGTGTGGGACAAACAAGTTTTACAGGTTGCAGCTATATTTACAGATCTACAGCAGTTCAGAAAAAGGGAATAAATTGCTAAGCCTAGAACACAGCAGTTGAAGAACTAGCAGCTGTGTGTTGATTCTGAAAAAGAAGAGATCTATCCAAGATGCAAAATAAGGACCAAAACTGCTTCCGCCCTAGTCCTACCCTGTTCTCGGATTGAAATACAACTTCTATACAGAGGATGGATGAACTTGAATGAACTTGGATGAACGCCGATGAACTCCATGAACTCAAGTGCCCTAATGCGGATCTGAGCAGTAGGAAGAACGATACCTGACGGTGTTGGTGAAGAGCGGACGAGCGCCGCGGATCTCTGGTCCCAACAGGTCGATGCAGCGGCCTTGACGGAGTTGCTAGCGAAGCTTGGCTGGGGCGGCGGAGCTCCGGTTGCAACGGACGACGCGAGGAGGAAGAAGAAGAGAAGGAGACGGGGGTAAAAAGTGAAAAGGCAGGCCCCCCATCCCTATTTATAAGGGAAAAGATGGAACAGTGAAACGGCATGCGCGAAGATCGAGGAGGCATAATAATTACCATAGCGTGAGGGGCACCTTAATTTTCGAAATGAATGGTTAAGGCAAAGATCCGTTGTGACGTCATGAGGTTTTTCTGAATTTAATAACATGACGTCATCTTTTCTATATGGCGGGTCATGAAGATTTATTCAAGGTTGAAGTGTTAGAAGAACCAAAGAAGACTCACCAACCAGAGAATGAAGATTGACATGAACAGGTTGTTGGGACCCCGATCCTAAGTCACACCGATCTAGCATGTAACACATCATATCACTTTGCGGCCTCACGCACGGTATTCCCACGGCTACAGCCTTACCTAGGTCGGGACCGTTTGCGCCTTTTGGCTCACGTATATGATAGTGTCGCTAGCATCCATATGACAGAGAACCTGGGCCGACATGACTAGTCATAAACCCAAGGTGGCACAAACTTACAGGGACAGGCATACATGACCCAACAATGCATGTGTCGATCAGCAGCGAGTGTAACCGGGCTGTAGCAAGCTATCAGGACTCCGGTAAACACCGCGTGACATTTCCCCGAAGGGACAGACACAGGAGCAAAGAAGGACACATGCCAGTCAATCCATGTGTTCCGGAGTAGTAGCAAGCTACCATGGCTCAGGGGAAGCACTAGGAGGCATTTCCCTGTAAGGAAGGCTACCAAGAATAAACAACTAGGTGTCGGATCCCACACATAGCAATACACATTACATGTACGCATAACATGCAAGTATGTGTTGTACAACATGGCATCACAACATAACTCAACAACTCATATGGATAAAGGCCCAGAAGAGCCAACATAGCATTATATTACAAACAGGGGTCACATGACCCAACATACAGAGCATACAAGCAACAAGCGGAAGCATAAACATGTCTGAGTACAGACATTTGAAAAGAAGAAGGCTAGAAAGCCTGACTATCTACAAGACCCTCCATAGGAACCAGAGCTCTGTTTGGGATTCCCAAGCTAATTGGCGAAGCCCACAAAGAACTACTAGTGAGATTGAAGTCTCTCTGCAAAACATAAATTAAGCAAACGTGAGTACAAATGTACTCAGCAACACTTACATTAGAACTAGCTACATATGCATCAGTATCAACAAAAGGGGGTTGTGGAGTTTGACTGCAGGAAGCCAGCTTTGACTCAGTGGCTATCCTGTACTACGACTACCAGCATTTTCTTTGAGGTGAGAAAGCGCACACGAGTCCACATATTCACCATATCAATACACCACTATGGATCCCCTCCCATCTCCCTACGAGAAGTCCATCTATAGCACTCACAATTATCTTGCGCATTTTAGGGTATCCACTTCAAGTTATCTATGAACCATATAAGCATTTCAAGTAGTCTATATCCGAGGACGCGGCTATTCGAATAGATCATTTATAACCCTGCAGGGGTGTACTTCTTCACACACGCTCTCGCCAGTTACCGCCATGTACACGTCATGTATCTCGGCAACCTTCAAGCAGAAGCCTAGCGAGGGTGTCGGCCATGACCTGACTAACCACACAAGACTCTAGTCCAGGTTTATCGCCTATCCGAGGCTGAACCTGCAAAGGAAGTTGTAGGATCGAAAGTAGGTCTAGAGGGGGGGTGATTAGACTACTTGACCAAATAAAAATCTAGCCTTTTCCCAATTTTATGTCTTGGCAGATTTTAACAACTTAGCACAAGTCAAGCAATCAACCTACACATGCAATTCTAAGAGTATAGCAGCGGAATGTAAATCATTGCATATGAAGGTAAAGGGAGGGGTTTGGAGCGGCAAACGCAATGTAGACATGGAGATTTTTGGCGTGGTTCCGATAGGTGGTGCTATCGTACATCCACGTTAATGGAGACTTCAACCCACGAAGGGTAACGGTTGTGCGAGTCCACGGAAGGCTCCACCCATGAAGGGTCCATGAAGAAGCAACCTTGTCTATCCCACCATGGCCATCGCCCACGAAGGACTTGCCTCACTCGGGTAGATCTTCACGAAGTAGGCGTTCAACTTGCCCTTACAAACTCCTTGGTTCAACTCCACAATCTTGATGGAGGCTCCCAAGTGACACCTAACCAATCTAGGAGACACCACTCTCCAAAAGGTAATAGATGGTGTGTTGATGATGAACTCCTTGCTCTTGTGCTTCAAATGATAGTCTCCCCAACACTCAACACTCTCTCACAGATTTGGCTATGGTGGAAAGATGATTTGAGTGGAAAGCAACTTGGGGAAGGCAAGAGATCAAGATTCTTGTGGCTGGATTGGAATGTCTTGGTCTCAACACATGAGTAGGTGGTTCTCTCTCAGAAAATGAGTAGTGGAAGTGTAGGCATGTTCTGATGGCTCTCTCTCTCTGATGGAGAGGAGGGTGGAGGCGTATATGTAGCCTCCACACAAAATCTAACCGTTACACACAAATGAGCCAACTCGGTCAGACCGAATAGGTAAACTCGGTGAGACCGATCCAGTCAAAAATGTGAACGTTAGGCTTTTCGGTGGGACCAATATGATCAACTCGGTGGGACTGATGAGCTAGGGTTAGGGCAAAACTTGATCTCAGTTTGACCGATTACTTCAACTCGGTGAGACCGATTTCAGTAATAAGCAAATAGAGAGTTGGTCAGGCAAACTCGGTGGGACCGATCGCTCCTTTCGGTGAGACTGAAACGTTACGAAAGGGAAACAGAGAGTTTGCAATCCTATCTCGGTGAGACCGAGATCCCTACCGGTTAGACCAAACTGATTAGGGTTTCTGGCTATGGCTATGTCAAGTGAACTCGGTGGCGCCGGATAGATCAAATCGGTGGGGCCGAGTTTAACTTTAGGTTTAGGACATTTTTGGATATGAGAAGATGGTTGAGGGCGGTGGAGCATATCACTAAGCATTTTGAGCAAGTAGACCATTAAGCAACACCTCATCCCCTTTTAATAGTATTGTCTTTTCCTATGGACTCAATGTGATCTTGGATCACTAAAATAGAAATGTAGAGTCTTGAGCTTTTGCCAATATTTGTCCTTAGCATCTTGAGGGGTCCACATCTCTAGTCCATGCCATGCCTATCATTGAGTTATCTGAAATAATCAACTTGAAAAGTCATTAGTTCAATGAGCTATATGTTGTTATGAATTACCAAAGCCACCCAGGGATTAGTTGCACTTTCAATCTCCCCCTTTTTGGTAATTGATGACAACATATAGATCAAAGCTTCGACAAATGATAATAAGAATGAAATATATCGTTGCTTTGAGAAGTATGTGATAAGCAAGAGCTCCCCCTAAATTTGTGCATTATTTATGATTTGCTTTTGAATGCAAATGCATAATCGATTAGGATCATGGGTTACTCTTCCATGTCACATACATCTTGGTGGAGCGCTCAAAATGATAAAGTATAGATAGCATGCACTTATCACAAAGACAAATATGATTGATCATACACAAATGATATGATAACATCATTCAAGCTCACATATTTAAGCAAAATATGATCAATCACATGATCATAAGAGGTATCTCACACACAAGCACTAATAAGTAGCAAACAAATGACCAAATAAGTAGCAAGAGAGACAAATAAAGCAAAACACTCTCTCTCTCTCTCTCTCTCTCAAAGCCTATGATCTATACACTTTCTCCCCCTTTGGCAACAAGTTACCAAAAAGCTTGAAAATGCATAGTGCTATACGACACTCTAAGCACAATCTCTAGGAGCTCCGGAGTGCGAAGATGGCATGGAGAGAACAGCATCTGCAAAGACTTCAGCTGATGTCTGAGGAACTAGAGGGGTTGCCACTGGAGGGGCAACTGAGGAGGTGGCTGCAGGTGCAGATGTTGTGGCCCTGGTGTCAGTGACTGGCACAGCTGCAGACCATTGTGCTCTAGGCACCCTCTGATAAGCATTTGTGGTAGATCTTCCTCTCCTCTCCTCTGCTTCTTCCTGTAGTTGCTCAACTGCAGTCTGAATCTCTATGACCTTCAAGTCTAGATCATAAAACGTAGTTTCAATGATTCTCTCAAGACTTTCTTGGTTTTGAGTCAGGGTGGTTAATCCTTTCTCAATCCTCACTATGGCTTCAAGCAGATAGCTGAGCTGGTCCTGCTTGGTCTTGAGATGTGCAACTGAGGCATCTGGAATCTTTGAAGCTTTTTCAGCCTTTGCCTTCTCTCTCTTCTCCTGTGACTCAACAGAAGTAGGATGTGGAGCATCCATGACAACTGTGTTATCCTCAAAATCTGGCATCAGGGGAAGGTGCTCTTTATCTAGCAGATATGTGCCTATGCCCACCTTGGAGTTGATGAGTATCTGAATGTGTGGGGCATAGCCACATGATCTCTTCTGGTCAGCTGCAGTTCTCTTGATGGTTTCAACTATCAAGGACATCACCTTGAATTTCTCTGGCACATCAAACATGTGTAGCAAGTTGATGGAGTGCCCTCTGATCATCCTGTGATCTCCAGACTTGGGCAACAAAGTGTGCCTCAGGATAGTGTTGATTGTTGGCAGCCCTGACAGCAGATAATAAACAGAGCCAAACTTGTGTGTATCCAAGGCTTCATTTGGCATCTCCTTGTACATGTGTGCCATGGAGTTGTGGCCTTTCCTAGGCTTGGCATAAATATCAGTGTCATCCTCAACCTCTTCACGAGCATGGATCAGCTTGGCCCACTCAGCAATGGTAGACTGGTACCTTGTACCCTCTGTCATCCAGACAATCTTGCCATCTGGGTAGAAATGGGCTGTGGAATAGAACTGCATCACCATCTCATCATTCCATTTGGTCAATTTCTGACCCACAAACTTGTCAACTCCATTCATTCTGAAGCTCTCATGAACTCCAGGAAAGTGATCTTCATTGTTGTCAATGAACTCCCAATCAACCCATCTCATATCACTGACTATGGGCTTCTTGTCCAGGAGGACTATCTCATAGAAGTCCTGCTGTTCCTTAGTGTGGAACCTGTAATCCACAGCAGTCCTTCTCCTTGTTGCATAGGGATCTGATTGCCTCCATAGTCTGAGACCTGCATCCTTCCTTTCTTTCATGTTCTCAGCAACAGGATGGTTGTCATCATGATCAGGTATCTTGGGCTTGAGCTTTCATCGCACTTGGGGCTCTTCTTCTTCAACTTCAGGCACTGGGGCCTTGTTCTTCTCTGCAGCAGGAATGTTGCTTGTACTTCTCTTAGGTGCAGTCTGCTTTGGAGCTATCTTGGGAGCAGTCTTGGGCTTGGATGGGGCAGCCCCTGACTTGATTGTATCTCCCATGAGCTTCTGTGCCTTAGGTGGAGGTGCAGCAGCCTCCTCCTCTTCATCATCTTCATCAGATTCCTCCATCAGAGAAGGCTTTCCAACAACTCTAGCCATGGTCTTCTTGACCCTTTCCTTTCTCTTCTTGCCTCCAGCAGCCTCTTCTTCCTTTCCAGCACCACTTTCTGAAGTGGCAGCAGCTTGAGTTGAGGCTCTGACTTTGGACATTGGAACTCTTCTGGCTGAAGCCTTTACTTTCATACCAGGCATGATGCCAGCAGCAGCAGCAACTTGCTCTTTCTTGATCAACTTCTTCTTGGAAGTGACCTCCTCATCAGCAATGTAGTCCTCATCTTCAGAGTCTGAGGTTTTCTTCTTCCTCTGCCTAGTATCAGCCTTAGGTAGATTGCTGGGTGTGCTCCTTCTTCCATCATCATAGCTGCTTGAGGGACTAGTGCCCTCACTGATATTCTGGTGCTCTTCTGACTTGTTCTGGCTATCACTCTGGTCTGACATAGCTGAAACTGACCCTGTGAAGAGATGGATTGAGATAGAGTAGATGAGCATCACAAAGTGCAGCTATTTTGGCAAAAGGAATGACTCAAAAACTTAATTTTAGTTTTCTGCAGAAAGCATTTCGGAGCTACCGATATGACAAACTCGGTGACACCGAAGCAACTTTAGAGTCTAAACATGTGAAATCGGTCAGACCGAGACACAGTTCGGTGACTCTGAGATGCTAGGGTTTCACTGAGAAAGTAAACTCGGTCACACCGATTTGTACACTTCGGTCAGACCGAGTAGTACATGTGCAATGGCCTGGGCCAAATCGGTGAGACCGAATCTTTCAAATCGGTCGGTCCGAGATGAGTTCGGCGGAAACCTAACCCTAAGTTTTTGGATCAAAACTAATCTAGAGGAAGTTTTGACTGGATAGAACTATTTCAATCGTGGCAAGAATCATGGCATTGAACTTTGTGCTAAGAATCGGAGTGAGGAAAGAACAAAGGGTCGAGTTCATACCCTAACTTGGTGATGAACCTGCTACGGCGACGACGGCGGTGAGGATTCCCGTCGATGGCAGCGAAGACCAGCGGCAGGAGGTCGCGGGCGATGAGGAGATGATCCGGAGACCACGAGTCGGTAGAGCTGGACAGGCGCGGGCGAAGAGGTTTGGAGGAATTTCCAAATTTTCAACCCGGGTATATATATCCATACCATGTCGGTGTGACCAAGTGGAACAACTCGGTGATACCGAGATGCAGAATCGCAAGCGGTTGCTGCAACTCGGTGTGACCGAATGGTTCAAATCGGTTGCACCGAGATTAAAACCTAGATCAACTTAATGAACTCGGTATGACCAAAAGGGATGGATCGGTCAGACCGAAATACACTAAGAGGTTTTGGAAGTTTAAGTCTATGACGAATCGGTGGCTCCGAGTGCTCCTCACCCGGAGGGTCTGAATATTACTTGATCAAACTTTGTGATGTAGCATGAATAGAGTTCGAGACGAGAAAAGCATAGATAGCTAGAGGGAGTACTTCGGCATTCTTGTCCATCCATTTGGCAAAAGAAAAGCCAATCAACCAAAGCAACAAATGGATGTCCTTGAATGAGAAAAATATGCAACCAACATGCTCACACAATAAGATAGCAAATGAAATATGTGGCAAAGCATGCACAAACACTCTAGCATCTATCAAGCAATTTTGCTATGACTAGGTCATCTATATATGAGTATATTGACTTAGGAGTCAAATGAGAACATTTGATCATAGGTCATACTCATCGTTTAAGCACAAGTGGGGTTACCACTTTTACATAAAGCATTGTTGTGTTCACACCATTAGAGTTGCTTTAGCTCAATTCTTAGAGTAAAGCTCCCCCTAGATGTGATATCCCCCCTATGAGGGATGAACTAACCTTGGGTTATGTCGATGATGACTTCATGTAGGTGTTGAAGATGTGGATGCTCAATGTCGATGTAGATCATTTGGAGCAATCCTTTGGAGTGAGTTGCACTTTCAATACCTACATGGGTTAGTCCCACAAGGAACATGCAAGAATATCCATAGACATAGAGTAAAGTTCACACATATGATGATGTCCATGAAAGCATTAGGTTACCTTGTCCCTTGTCGTACCAACAAGAGCGTTTGTGACTCCTTGAACTAGTGCAAGATGTGGAAGTTGTTTGCACTTGTTCTTGCCAGAATGAATATGAGTGAAGTATGTTGGCGGAGTCACCCTCAAGAACTCTCTAGTTCTTCTTCTTCGGGATCCACATCATCTTGATGGGAATCCTTGGAGTTGTAGTCGTACTTGATGAAGTAGAACTTAATGTAGTCATGGGAACCCACTTCACCAAGGCCTTGGGAGCTTCTTCAAATGCATCAATCTCCTCTTGAAGCTTGTCCTTGCCTTTTAGCTTGTGGTCTTGTGGTGGAAGATCTTCTTGAGCTTTGTGTTCCCTCGAAAGAAGTGGGGTCATACTTCTCTTGTTGAGGAACAAACTTCATCTTGGGGTATTGATCTTCTTCCCACTCAACTCCATTGGCATTGAACTTGCGTTCAAAACCAACACCTTGATTCTTCCGATGCCTTCCTTGCTTGCTTACAATTTCCTCAAATTGCTTACTTCCGGCAAGGCTCTTGTAAACACCTTTCTCTATAATTCCTTTCAATAAGCTATTTTCTTGCTCAAGTGTATCTTGGCTAAGAGAATCATTAGTGGAATCAAGAGAACTACTAGAAGAAACAATATTGGATTTAACATGATTATTGTTACTACTAGACGAAGAATCTTTCTTACTCTTGTTGCTAAATTTTACTTGAGGCATGTAAGTAGACAAGAGTAAACGCTTGGCAATGTAAGAAGAACTTTTCTTACGAAGATCATCATTGATTGCTTTTAAGAAATCATGCTCTTGCTCTAGATTGAGCTTTTCAAAGCGTAGCTTCTCATGAGTCTTTAAAAGCTCTTGATGATCTTCTAAGGTAGTTTCATGAGCTAACTTAAGAGTGTTTAGTTCTTTAGTTAGACGCTCAATCTCCTTCTTAACATTGTCATTCGTTTCATCTTGATTAGCATGATTAAGAGCAACTTCATCATAGTTTTCATCACTAGAATTGTCAACAAGTAAATCATCATCACCTAGCAAGTCAATACACACAATAGCCCAAACGGCGGGGTTATGTCCAAGAATATGCATTTTCATCTTATGCTTCCAACTAGCAAAATTAGTACCATCAAAGTAAGGACCTCTACGGTGGTAATTTCCCTCGCTAGACACCATACTCTCCTAGGTTGTGAAACCAAGGCTGTGATCACCAAAGCTATGGAAATCAAGGCAAATGGAGACCAAAGCTCTGATACCACTTGTAGGATCGAAAGTAGGTCTTGAGGGGGGTGATTAGACTACTTGACCAAATAAAAATCTAGCCTTTTCCCAATTTTACGTCTTGGCAGATTTTAACAACTTAGCACAAGTCAAGCAATCAACCTACACATGCAATTCTAAGAGTATAGCAGCGGAATGTAAATCATTCCTATGAAGGTAAAGGGAGGGGTTTGGAGAGGCAAATGCAATATAGACACGGAGATTTTTGGCGTGGTTCCGATAGGTGGTGCTATCGTACATCCACGTTGATGCAGACTTCAACCCACAAAGGATAATGGTTGCGCGAGTCCATGGAGGGCTCCACCCACGAAGGGTCCACGAAGAAGCAACCTTGTCTATCCCACCATGGCCATTGCCCACGAAGGACTTGCCTCACTCGGGTAGATCTTCATGAAGTAGGCGATCTCCTTGCCCTTACAAACTCCTTGGTTCAACTCCACAATCTTGATGGTGGCTCCCAAGTGACACCTAACCAATCTAGGAGACACCACTCTCCAAAAGGTAATAGATGGTGTGTTCATGATGAACTCCTTGCTCTTGTGCTTCAAATGATAGTCTCCCCAACACTCAACTCTCTCTCACAGATTTGGCTATGGTGGAAAGATGATTTGAGTGGAAAGCAACTTGGGGAAGGCTAGAGATCAAGATTCTTGTGGTTGGATTGGAATGTCTTGGTCTCAACACATGAGTAGGTGGCTCTCTCTCAGAAAATAAGTAGTGGAAGTGTAGGCACGTTCTGATGGCTCTCTCTCTGATGGAGAGGAGGGTGGAGGGGTATATATAGCCTCCACACAAAATCGAACCATTACACACAAATGAGCCAACTTAGTCAGACCGAATAGGTAAACTCGGTGAGACCGATTCAGTCAAAAATGTGAACGTTAGGCTTTTCGGTGGGACCGATGAGCTAGGGTTAGGGCAAAACTCGATCTCGGTTTGACCGATTACTTCAACTCGGTGATAGCGATTTCAGTAATAAGCAAACAGAGAGTTGGTCAGGCAAACTCGGTGGGACCGATCGCTCCTTTCGGTGAGACCGAAACGTTACAAAAGTGAAACAGAGAGTTTGCATTGATAACTCGGTGGGACCGATCGCTCATCTCGGTAAGACCGAAATGTTACGAAGGGAAACAGAGAGTTTGCAATCCTAACTCGGTGAGACCGAGATCCCTATCGGTTAGACCGAACTGATTAGGGTTTCTGGCTATGGCTATGTCAAGTGAACTCGATGGCGCCGGATAGATCAAATCGGTGGGGCCGAGTTTGACTTTAGGTTTAGGACATAATTGGATATGAGAAGATGGTTGAGGGTTGTGGAGCATATCACTAAGCATTTTGAGCAAGTAGACCATTAAGCAACACCTCATCCCCTTTTAATAGTATTGGCTTTTCCTATGGACTCAATGTGATCTTGGATCACTAAAATAGAAATGTAGAGTCTTGAGCTTTTGCCAATATTTGTCCTTAGCATTTTGAGGGGTCCACATCTCTAGTTGTAACACCCCATGTCATTAGCCACAGTAATCACTTTTGATAATGACAAGTCAGCATGATTAACAGTGCCTAATCATCATTTGCATCATATTGCATTTCAACTCCTAGCTCAAAAATTCAAATTAAATTAATGTGGGAAATAAATCGTAAATATTCCAGAAACAATACTAAAATTGTAACCAACATTTAATAAGTTAATTAAGTGACTCAAACAACTTCAAACAGTAGCAAACTGCCACCTATAACAACCTTTTATTTAAATCTGAATTAAATATGAAATTATGTTTTTCCCAAACTAGTTTTTGGTGTTAGGATATAATGCACTGTGATTTATGAACTAGGTCACACTTTTTACAAAATTCATTTAGTGCCCAAACAATTAGCAAAACAAAGTTGAAAAGGAAACAGAAAAAGAGAAAATAGAAAAAGGGCTAAAAGCTACTGTGCACTCGAGCCTGCTTGCTACAGCGCCGGCCCAGCCCACTCCCGCGTCGTCTCCTTCCTACTGCTCACCCCCCCCCTCGCTGTCGAATGCGCATGCGTGCGCGCACCCGGACCCCCCTCGCCTACGCTCGACAACGCACGCCGCGCGCCGCGGACGCCTACAAGGGGCCCCCCTCGACCCCACGAACGAACCCTAGCCACCATTCCCCCCCCCATTCTCCCTCGTTCCCCACCTCGCCCGACGCCGCCATGATCGGCCTCCGTTGAAGCTCACGGCCACCGTGCCCCTGTCGCCGCCTCTCCGTGTCCCCGACCTCCGCCGTGCTCCTCCACTCCCTCTGCGCTGACGGATCAAAGACGGGAGCCACCCAGTCGAGCTCGACGACCCCATCTTCTTCCTTGGCCCCGACGAACTCCGGCGACGATTACGGCTCCGTCGCGCTTCCCCAAGCCCTATGCCCAGACCCCACGCTCCCCCGGTGAGCCCCTGCGCCGAACGCGCCCTTCCTCTGCCCCTCTAGCGGCCCGTAGCACCCGCTCCACCGTAGCCCGATCCCTCCACCGCCTGGCCTCGTCGCCGGCGTGGCCACGGCGACCGTAGGGTCCCGTGCACGCCACCGTTGCGTTCGCCGCACCGCGTAGGCCTCGACTAGCTGCTCAGTTTCCCCGCAAATGCACCCCAGCTCCGATCCCGACGACGGCCGAACTCCGGCGACCGCCTCGCCGCTCGCCGTCGTTGCTACGGTGCACCACCGGCCCTGCCACCACCACCGCTCGAACCGCCGTCGATCCCCTATTCGAATGAGCCCAGCCACGCCCCCGGAGACGCCCTGTGGACGAAATCCGAACCCAGCCCGACGCACGCCGCCGCGTTTTGGCTCGCCAGAGCCAACTCTGGCGCATCTCCGGCCGTCGCTAACCTGGCCTTGGTGGGCCCTGCCCCGTGCCACTGACCCCTGGGCCCCAGTTGACCTGTTGACCAGGTCAACAGCTGACTGGGCTGGCCCCTGTCTATGACATGTGGGTCCCGCCTAATAAACTAATTTAATTAAATAGATAAACTGTTAATTAGTTAATTAAGTTAATTAGTTATATTAACAAACACTGACGGCTGGGCCCCACCTGCTAATTAGTTTAGTTAAATTAAATTAACCATGTTTAATTAGCTCTGTCAATGACATGTGGGTCCCACTGGACCCACAGGTCAGGTTTAATCCTGGTCAGCCGGGTTTGACCTGCTGACATCATGGTGATGTCATGCTGATGTCATCATTCACTATTCTGGATAATTTGAATTTAAATAAATAATTAAATTCAGAAAATAATTAAATCTTTAGAAAATCATATAAAAAAATTCGTAACTCCAATGAAAATAATTTATATATGAAAGTTGCTCAGAATTTCGATACGAGTCTGAATACGCCCTCCATATTCCTGTCAGATGCCCCTAGCTAGATGAACATGGAACTTTTAGACCGATTTCGATAAATGAATAGTGCCCAACTTTAATTAAAAAAAATCTGATTAAATTCCTAACTTAACTAAAGCATTTAGTTAGGCAGTAGAACACCCCGGCATAGCATTTAGTCATGTCAGGCATCTGTTTGCATTATTGCCATGAAATTTATTGTTTCTCTCCCCCTCCTTCTCTCTCGATAGACGCCGAGACCGACGACGTTGCAGCCGGGTACGACTACGCTACAGACGAGCAGCGCGTTGACGACCCCTCTCTCTTGCCAGAGCAACCAGGCAAGCCCCGCCACCTTGAGCATCCAGATATCGCCCATTCCATTTCTCCTGCTTGCATTAGATTTTGCTACTATTAATGTTTGCTCCTATTCTGATGCATAGCCTGCTTCCGTAACCTGTTCATTGTTAACTTACCTGCCTATGATAAACTGTTTAGTATAGGTTGGTAGTGAACCATCAGTGACCCCCACCACCTTACCCTTGTTGCCCCTGCTTGATCATCGATGACTTGATCAGTGTGATCGTCAACCAGAGACCGACACATCACTTCACCCCCCTTAGTTGTACGACTCTGCATAGTTACTCTCGAGTGTCGAGGGTGATACCTCGTAACGCACTCTTGATGAATACTCTGCAATGTAGCTCTTCGGTCATGGTCATCGAGTGTGATTCCTCCTTCTCCACTTCCGATACGACTCTGTTGTGCAACCCTTCAGTGTGAACCTCGAGGGTGATGCCTCATACGTTCACCCTGATGATTTCGTCGAGTGGAATCCACCGAGGGTGATTCCTCGGGGTTTCCCCCTTGATGTTATGACCACACGGTTACTTTGACCTTTGTTATAGGCGGGTCGACCCTGATGGGTACCCGCTGGGGATCTATGATGTCGGGTGTGCCGGAAGGGCACTCGAGTGTGATATTGTGGCGGAGCTTTAGAAACTCTGATTGTCTCCGCGTGTTACTAAATGAGCTTATTAGGTTTGGTGTTTGATCTGAGTGGGTCAACGTGCCCTATACGCAATACCACCACGCGGGATAATGGTTTATGGGGCCCTCTGCAATGTACATTTCTCCCGGAAGCTCATCAGACGTCACAGTTCACCGTGCGGGCTGATCGCTGGGATTGGGCTGGATACTTCACTGACGAGTTCAGTGTCGCGCCTGCACCCCGGCCAGCCTTGCAACGCGCAGGGTGCCCAGGGCGATGGCCCAAGTCCTCTGGGTGCATAGGTTAGTCCGGCGTGCTGACCTCTCTGCTGAGCCTAGGTAGGGCGCTGCTTCGTGTTGATCTCCCGAGGCTGGGCACTACCCAGCACGTGTGTCCGGCCAGAGGTGATCGAGCATGTTGGGTAACAGTAGTGCACCCCTGCAGGGATGAATAATCTATCGATAGCCGGTCCTATGGTAAAGGACGCTCAGTTTGTGTATCCCGATCTACTACTTGAACTGGATACTTGTTACTTAATTGAAGCTTCGGGATCGCTTTCTCGTAGGGAATCAAGGAAGGATCTCTAGGCTTGCTTCAACATGTTTGCTTAATAAAATGCTATTCTACTCTCTTCTATTGCTACAAGATGATGGCTTCGTGAAGATGCTAGTCTTTGATAGGACTAGGCCTTCTCTCTATTCTGGCATTTCTGCAGCCCAGTCCACATATACAGCTTTTCCTCTTTGATAATGTTGCATATGTAGTGTAGATCCTTGCTTGCTGAGTACTTCAGATGAGTACTCATGGTTGCTTTGTTACTTCTTTTTCCCCATATTCCCCTACTTGATGGTACATCAGACGATGGAGCCCCGGAGCCAGATGCCACCTCAGGAGCTTACTACTAGGAGGGTCCAGACGGCACTTACTACTGGATCGAGCCAGCTGACCAGGAGTAGGATCGGAGGCTCCCAGGCAGGAGGCCTACGCCTTTCGATCTAGAGTCGTTGTTTGTGCTAGCCTTCTTAAGGCAAAACTTGTCTAACTATGTGTATACTCAGATAATATTTGTATGACTGACTTATGTATTCGGATCTTCGGATCCCTGGTCTGTAATATTGTGGATCTCCGTTTATTTGTGTTAGAGTTGTGTTGTGATATCTTCCCATGAGTCCCTGTGCTTGATCGTGCATGTTTGCTTGTATGATTAGTGCATGTTTGAGTCGGGGGCGTCACAAGTTGGTTTCAGAGCCGACTGCCTGTAGGAAGCCCCCTTCCAAATTCCGTGGCTGAAGTTGAGTCTAGACATCGAAAAACTAATTTACTAACTTGGCTGTGTGGCTTACGGGCCCACATCGCCAATTGGGTAGTGTTAGGATCTTTTATTCCTCGTCTATACTCTGGGACTCTGATCACTCTTCTATTCGGGTTAAATAAATTTTACTAACGCCGACACTTAGGATCTCGTAAATCCCGTCTACCCGGAGAGCTGGATATCTGTGCGATTTCCCTGTCATTGATCAGATTAGTGTGATAATCATTTTCCTTTCCATTGTTTTGTTTAACCTTTCTCTCCGAGTTGTATTAAACTTCTCATTGTCATTTGACAATCCTGAATTTCCTCTGTTTCAGATGGATCGTTTGTTTCCACCACGTCCTATGACACAGCTTGTGCTTCGCACTTGGGCTCGTGATGTCCCTGGGTTTCCAGCTGTTCTGATCGCCCTCCTGACCAGACTTCGCTACCGCTGGTACCCCGAGTACATAGTCTACGAGGATTACCGCGAGTTCAACCAGGAGCAGTACCATGCTGATGTTCGTATCTCTGATCAGCAAGATGACTCAGACACTGAGCTGCACCTTTTCCACGGTATCAGCGTGACGATTGAGATGGCAATCCATGATGCCGCCTACTCTGCTGTCGCACGTCTCCGAGGAGAGTTCAGCGATATCTTGGATGACTCTGAGTTCCGATACATTCCGTATGCCCCTCCTGGAGATGCTACTGGATAGTACACAGCTATCTGTGCCCCGTACGAGCCTCGTCGCTATGACCCGCGCGTTCTGATTCAGTGCACTCAGGCTCTGGATCGCACTATTCGGGCTCTTGCCGTTGAGTTGGTTGCCACTCGAGCATGTCTCTATGATGCTATGACGCAGTTGCTACCCGCTGTTCGTGCAGGGATACATCCGGAGCACATCCTTTATCCACGCAGGACCCAGATGTATGTTGGTATTGATTGGCCTGCTGTTGGAGGTCACACACCTGCACATGGACCTCTTCTTACAGCTCGAGACCGGGTTCTGGATCAGAGTGCACATGGAGCGCGGGATCCTACCGCGACGAACATTCATTGTCCGCACTCGCAGTTACCCCGTTTCAGTGGTTTTCCCCGACGTTGATGTAGCCTTTGCTATGTCTTGTTGTGTACTTCCTTACCGCGTGCCTGCGCGCCGCCTAGTATGTCTAGCTTTTAAATTTGTGCTGTTATGCTGTCCGCATGTACCCGACTTTGTGTATCGATCTGTATGTCCTAAGTGACTACTGTTATGTATCTGTTGCACTGCTTAAATTGTTGTCGAGTTACATCATGCTTGTCGCTAAATGCTCGCAATTGCTTTTACTAAACTGCCCCCTGTTGATACTTAGCAGGATGGTTAGACCAGGTGGTCGTGGTCGTGGTCGTGCCCCTGAACGCCCACCATCGCCAGACTATATGGCAGCTATGATGCGACAATTCGAGCTCAACCGTCAGTTCATGACTGGCATCATGGCTCAGTTTCCGCATCAGAACAACCAGAACCAGAACCCTCCTTCAATCACTCTGCCGGAGTTTATGCGACTTAACCCTACTCACTTCCGCAACTCTGACAAGCCACTGGATGCTGATGACTGGCTCCGCGACATCACTCACGAGATGGAGTCTGCTAATGTCGCCCCTGCCAACTTTGTCACCTTTGCGTCCTTTTTCTTAAAGGGGCCCGCTGCTCAATGGTGGGACACACACAAGTGTACACTGCCTGCTGGAATAGTCATTACCTGGTATGAGTTCCAGGCTGCTTTCCGTGCCTGCTATATTCCTCAGGCAATTATGGAACGGATGAAGACCCAGTTCCGCAACCTCACTCATGGCAACAAGACTGTCAAAGCTTATCAGCGGGAATTTCTTGACCTCTCCCGCTATGCCGAAGAAGACATCGCCACGGATGCTCATAGACAAGAGAAGTTCCGTAATGGACTCCACCTAGACCTCGAGCTTGCCCTTGCTGCTCAAGACTTCAATGACTTTTCTACTCTTGTGAACAAGGCTATTCTTGTTGAGACCGCTCAGGTGAAGCACAAGGACTCGCAGAAGCGCTATCGTGATGCTAGCTCATCTTCGGGCTCAGCACAGAAGCGTCGAGTCTGGATTCCCAACAACGTGTTCCATCCAAATGCCCCTGCACCTAAGAATAATATGCTGCTTCAAGTGCCGCAAACCAGGTCACCTTGCTAAGGACAGCCGCCAGACTTAGAATCAGTTGGCTTTTCCTTGTACTGGTCGTGGCAATGGTCGTGGCAACAATCAGGCCCGCAACTATAATACTGGGTCTGCTGCACATGGTCGTGGACACGATTACAACATTGATATTGAAGAAGTCCAGGATCAACCTGCTACTGTGATGGGTACCCTTTTCGTTAACTCAGTACCCGCTTCTGTATTATTTGATTCAGGAGCATCGCATTCATTCATGTCAGAAGCATTTGCATTATCGCATGACATTGCATTTCAAAAGATGAATCTGCCAGTAGTAATCTGCACCCCTGGAGGCCAGTGTCAAACCACTATGATGGCACACAATGTTCCCGTTGAAATTAAGGGATTGGAATTCCTTGTTTCGCCCATTATCCTGAAGTCTTCCACCATAGACCTCATACTCGGAATGGATTGGTTAAAAGCTCACATTGCTTCGATCAATTGTGCCACTAAAGTTATCCAACTTCTTCACCCCTCCGATGAGATAGTGAACTATACCGCCCGCATTACACGGGACGCTGAAGCTCAGATATATGTTCTAAATGCTTTGAACGCCTCACCTCTGGAAGGAATCGAGAACGTTCCTATCATTCGAGATTTTCCAGACGTCTTTCCGGAAGAACTTCCAGGAATACCCCCGGCTAGAGCTGTCGAGTTTGTCATTGACTTGAAACCTGGCACTGTCCCTATTGCGAAACGTCCTTACAAGATGCCTCCGCACCACCTTCTTGAGCTTAAGGAAGAAATTGACAAGTCACTTAAGAAAGGTTTCATCCGCCCCAGTTCCTCTGCTTGGGGAGCACCTTCACTCTTTGTTAGGAAGAAGGATGGAACTAACCGATTGGTTCAGGATTCCGGCCCATTAACCAAGCCACAATCCAGAATAAATACCCACTGCCCCGGATCAACGATCTTTATGATCAGCTTGCTGGATCCTCTGTCTTCTCCAAACTCGACTTGAGGTTGGGTTATCATCAGATCCGTGTTCGCGAAGAGGATATCCCGAAGACTGCCTTTGTTACTCGATATGGCTCTTATGAGTACATTGTCATGTCATTCGGCTTAACCAATGCGCCAGCAACTTTCTCGCAGTTGATGAACTATATCTTCATGGATTACCTCGACAAATTCGTCGTGGTTTATTTGGATGATATCCTTATATATTCCAAGAATGAATAAGAACATGCTGAACATCTTCGGCTTGTATTGGAGAAGCTACGAGAACATCAGTTGTATGCTAAATTCTCCAAGTGTGAGTTCTGGTTATCTGAAGTGACCTATCTTGGTCATGTGATTTCCAAGGATGGAATTGCTGTTAACCCAGAACGAGTTCAAGCCATTCTTGACTGGACTCCCCCGAAGAATGTTAAGCAAGTCAGAAGTTTTCTCGGACTCGCTAGTTATTGCCGTCTATTCGTTGAGAACTTTTCCAAGATTGCAAAACCATTGATGAATCTGCTCCACAAAGGTGTTAAATTTGAGTGGACAGAAAAATGTCAAGAAAGCTTTCAGACACTAAAAGATAAGTTAACATCTGCACCAGTGCTAGCACCCCCGGATTCCCAAAAGGATTTTGTGATATACTGTGATGCATCTTGTCAAGGATTAGGCTGTGTCCTAATGCAAGAGCGCAAAGTGATTGCTTATGCCTCTCGACAATTGCGCCCTCATGAAGAAAATTATCCAGTGCATGATCTTGAACTTTCTGCGGTTATTTATGCCCTCAAGCTATGGCGACATTACCTTCTCGATAACCGTTGCGAGATATACACAGATCACCAAAGTTTGAAGTATTTATATACTCAACCAGATCTGAACCTTCATCAACAAAGATGGCTCGAGACAATTGCCGATTATGATATGAATATCTCATATACCCCTGGCAAGGCTAATGTAATGGTCGATGCTTTGAGTCGCAAGGCTTATTGCAGCAACCATATGGTTCAGGAAACGCAACCTCTTCTCCATGAAGAGCTTCGCAAATTGAACCTCCATATTGTTCCACAGGGTTATCTCAATACCCTGGTTGTTGAACCAGATTTAGAGCATAGCATAAAGACTATGCAACGGTATAACTCTGAAGTTGAAAGGATCAAGCAATACCTGAAAAAAGGAAAGCCGTCGGAATTCCATCTTGATGATGATGGGATCCTATTCTTCCAACACCGTCTCTTCGTACCCAAGTTCAAGGATGAGAGGGAACACATTATTCATTACACTCCTCTGTCTATTCATCCTGGTAGCACAAAGATGTACCGTAACATTTGTCAAAGATACTGGTGGCCTAACATGAAGCGAGACATTGCTCGTTATGTTTCTGAGTGTGATGTTTGCCGCCGCATTAAAGCAGAACATCAAAGGCCTGCTGGAACTCTGCAACCACTTGAAATTCCTGAATGGAAATGGGACAAGGTCCAAATGGATTTTATTACTGGATTTCCTAGATCTCAGAAGGGGCATGATGCTATCTTTGTCGTCATTGACCGATTCTCAAAGGTTGCTCACTTTCTGCCAGTCAAGGAGACAATCACTGCTAGTCAGTTAGGAGACTTGTATGTTTCCCGAATTGTGTCACTCCACGGTGTTTCCTTGGAGATCAGTTCTGATCATGGCAGCCTCTTCACCTCCAGATTCTAGAATAGTTTCCAAGAAGCTATGGGAACTCACCTGTCCTTTAGTACCGCTTTTCACCCTCAGTCTCAGGGTCAAGTCGAACAAGTTAATCAAGTGCTCGAAGATATGCTTCGAGCTTGCGTCATCTCCTTCGGTAAGAAATGGGAGGAATCTCTCCCGTATGCCGAATTCTCTTACAACAATAGCTATCAAGCTAGTCTGAAGATGGCACCGTTTGAAGTTCTTTACGGACGTAAGTGTCGAACCCCTCTGAATTGGTCAGAAACTGGGGAACGCTCACTCGTCGGACCGGACATTGTTCAGCAAGCTAAAGAACAAGTCCGCATCATCCGTGAACATCTGAAAACTGCTCTGTCTCGTCAGAAGAGCAACTATGACCGAAAGCACCAGGAAATGGTCTATCAACCTGGCGAGCAAGCTTACCTTCGCGTCACTCTGTTGAAAGGCACTCATCGGTTTGGAATCAAAGGCAAGTTAGCTCCTCGCTACATTGGCCCGTTCCGTATTCTTGCCCGTCGAGGAGAAGTGGCATATCAGTTGCAATTGCCGCCAAATCTTTCTCAAGTGCATGATGTCTTTCACGTATCCCAACTTCATCGCTGCTTCAAGGATCCTATTCGAGCTGTGGATCATGAAGTGCTTGAATTACGGGAAAATCTGTCTTATCCAGAATATCCCATCCGTATTCTTGATCAAGCTGAACGCCGGACCCGTCAAAAGTCAATCAAATTCCTCAAGGTTCAGTGGTCGAATCATTCTGAAGATGAAGCTACTTGGGAATGCGAGGATCGTCTTCGTGAAGAATACCCTGATTTCTTTCAGTCTTCCTCTTAATTCTCGGGACTAGAATTCTTGATAGATGAGGAGAATTGTAACACCCCATGTCATTAGCCATAGTAATCACTTTTGATAATGACAAGTCAGCATGATTAACAGTGCCTAATCATCATTTGCATCATATTGCATTTCAACTCCTAGCTCAAAAATTCAAATTAAATTAATGTGGGAAATAAAAGTTATTCAAAACAGAAACTAAAATGTTCAATAAATAGCAAATATTCCAGAAACAATACTAAAATTGTAACCAACATTTAATAAGTTAATTAAGTGACTCAAACAACTTCAAACAATAGCAAACTGCCACCTATAACAACCTTTTATTTAAATCTGAATTAAATATGAAATTATGTTTTTCCCAAACTAGTTTTTGGTGTTAGGATATAATGCACTATGATTTATGAACTAGGTCACACTTTTTACAAAATTCATTTAGTGCCCAAACAATTAGCAAAACAGAGTTGAAAAGGAAACAGAAAAAGAGAAAATACAAAAAAAGGCCTAAAAGCTACTGTGCACTCGAGCCTGCTTGCTACAGCGCCAGCCCAGCCCACTCCCGCGTCGTCTCCTTCCTACTGCTCATCCCCACCTCGCTGTCAAAAGCGCACGCGCGCGCGCACCCGGACCCCCCTCGCCTACACTCGACAACGCACGCCGCGCGCCGCGGACGCCTTCAAGGGCCCCCCTCGACCCCGCGCACGAACCCTAGCCACCATTCCCCCCCCGTTCTCCCTCGTTCCCCACCTTGCCTGACGCCGCCATGATCGGCCTCCGTTGAAGCTCACAGCCACCGTGCCCTTGTCGCCGCCTCTCCATGTCCCCGACCTCCGCCGTGCTCCTCCACTCCCTCTACGCTGACGGATCGAAGACGGGAGCCACCCAGCCGAGCTCGAAAACCCCATCTTCTTCCTCGGCCCCGACGAACTCCGGCAAAGATTACGGCTCCGTCGCGCTTCCCCGAGCCCTCTGCCCAGACCCCACGCTCCCCCGGTGAGCCCCTGCGCCGAACGCGCCCTTCCTCTGCCCCTCTAGCGGCCCGTAGCACCCGCTCCACCGTAGCCCGATCCCTCCGCCGCCTGGCCTCGTCGCCGGCGTGGCCACGGCGACCATAGGGTCCTGTGCACGCCACCATTGCGTTCGCCGCACCGCGTAGGCCTCGACTAGCTGCTCAGTTTCCCCGCAAACGCACCCCAGCTCCGATCCCGACGACGGCCGAACTCCGGCGACCGCCTCGCCGCTCGTCGTCGTTGCTACGGTGCACCTCCGGCCCTGCCACCACCACCGCTAGAACCGCCATCGAGCCCCCGTTTGAATGAGCCCAGCCACGCCCCCGGAGACGCCCTGTGGACGAAATCTGAACCCAGCCCGAGGCGCGCCGCCGCATTTTGGCTCGCCAAAGCCAACTCCGGCGCATCTCCGGCCATCGCTGACCTGGCCTTGGTGGGCCCCGCCCCGTGCCACTGACCCCTAGGCCCCAGTTGACCTGTTGACCAGGTCAACTACTGACTGGGCTGGCCCCTGTCTATGACATGTGGGTTCCGCCTAATAAACTAATTTAATTAAATAGATAAACTGTTAATTAAGTTAATTAGTTATATTAACAGACACTGACGGCTGGGCCCCACCTGCTAATTAGTTTAGTTAAATTAAATTAACCCTGTTTAATTAGCTTTTTCAATGACATGTGGGTCCCACTGGACCCACAGGTCAGGTTTGACCCTGGTCAGCCGGGTTTGACCTGCTGACATCATGGTGATGTCATGCTCACGTCATCATTCACTATTCTGGATAATTTGAATTTAAATAAATAATTAAATTTGGAAAATAATTAAATCTTTAGAAAATCATATAAAAAAATTCGTAACTCCAATGAAAATAATTTATATATGAAAGTTGCTCAGAATTTCGATACGAGTCTGAATACGCCCTCCATATTCCTGTCAGATGCCCCTAGCTAGATGAACATGGAACTTTTAGACCGATTTCGATAAATGAATAGTGCCCAACTTTAATTAAATAAATCTGGTTAAATTCCTAAATTAACTAAAGCATTTAGTTAGGCAGTAGAACACCCCGGCATAGCATTTAGTCATGTCAGGCATCTGTTTGCATTATTGCTGTGAAATTTATATTTCTCTCCCCCTCCTTCTATCTTGATAGACGCCGAGACCGACGACGTTGCAGCCGGGTATGACTACGCTACAGACGAGTAGCCCGTTGACGACCCCTCTCTCTTGCCAGAGCAACCAGGCAAGCCCCCCCCCCCCCTTGAGCATCTAGATATCGCCCATTCCATTTCTCCTGCTTGCATTAGATTTTGCTATTGTTAATGTTTGCTCCTATTCTGATGCATAGCCTGCTTTCGTAACCTGTTCATTGTTACCTTACCTGCCTATGATAAACTGTTTAGTATAGGTTAGTAGTGAACCATCAGTGACCCCCACCACCTTACCCTTGTTGCCCCTGCTTGATCATCGATGACTCGATCAGTGTGATCGTCGACCAGAGACCGACACATCACTTCACCCCCTTAGTTGTACGACTCTGCATAGTTACTCTCGAGTGCCGAGGGTGATACCTCGTAACGCACTCCTGATGAATACTCTGCAGTGTAGCTGTTCGGTCGTGGTCATCGAGGGTGATTCCTCCTTCTCCACTTCCGATATGATTCTGTCGTGCAACCCTTCAGTGTGAACCTCAAGGGTGATGCCTCATACGTTCACCCTGATGATTTTGTCGAGTGGAATCCACCGAGGGTGATTCCTCGGGGTTTCCCCCTTGATGTTATGACCACATGGTTACTTTGACCTTTGTTACAGGCGGGTCGACCCTGATGGGTACCCGCTGGGGATCTATGATGTCGGGTGTGCCGGAAGGGCACTCGAGTGTGATATTGTGGCGGAGCTTCAGAAACTCTGATTGTCTCCGCGTGTTACTAAATGAGCTTATTGGGTTTGGGTGTTTGATCTGAGTGGGTCGATGTGCCCTATACGCACTACCACCACGCGGGATAATGGTTTATGGGGCCCTCTGTGATGTATGTTTCTCCCGAAAGCTCATCAAACGTCATAGTTCACCGTGCGGGCTGATTGCCGGGATTGGGCTGGATACTTCACTGACGAGTTCAGTGTCGCGCCTGCACCCCGGCCAGCCACGCAACACGCAGGGTGACCAGGGCGATGGCCCAAGACCTCTGGGTGCATAGGTTAGTCCGGCGTGCTGACCTCTCTGCTGAGCCTAGGTAGGGCGCTGCTTCGTGTTGATCTCCCGAGGTCGGGCATTACCCAGCAAGTGTGTCCGGCCAGAGGTGATCGAGCGTGTTGGGTAACAGTAGTGCACCCCTGCAGGGATGAATAATCTATCAATAGCCGGTCCTACGGTAAAGGACGCTCAGTTTGTGTATCCCAATCTACTACTTGAACTGGATACTTGTTACTTAATTGAAGCTTCGGGATCGCTTTCTCGCAGGGAGTCGAGGAAGGATCTCTAGGCTTGCTTCAACATGTTTGCTTAATAAAATGCTATTCTACTCTCTTCTATTGCTGCAAGATGATGGCTTCGTGAAGATGCTAGTCTTCGATAGGACTAGGCCTTCTCTCTATTCTGGCATTTCTGCAGCCCAGTCCACATATGCAGCTTTTCCTCTTTGATAATGTTGCATATGTAGTGTAGATCCTTGCTTGCTGAGTACTTCGGATGAGTACTCACGGTTGCTTTGTTACTTATTTTTCCCCATATTCCCCTACTTGATGATACATCAGACGATGGAGCCCCAGAGCCAGATGCCACCTCAGGAGCTTACTACCAGGAGGGTCCAGACGGCACTTACTACTGGATCGAGCCAGCTGACCAGGAGTAGGATCGGAGGCTCCCAGGCAGGAGGCCTGCGCCTTTCAATCTAGAGTTGTTGTTTGTGCTAGCCTTCTTAAGGCAAAACTTGTCTAACTATGTCTGTACTCAGATAAAATTTGTATGGTTGACTTATGTATTCGGATCTTCGGATGCCTGGTCTGTAATATTGTGGATCTCCATTTATTTGTGTTAGAGTTGTGTTGTGATATCTTCCCGTGAGTCCCTATGCTTGATCGTGCATGTTTGCGTGTATGAGTAGTGCACGTTTGAGTCGGGGGCGTCACACTAGTCCATGCCATGCCAATTATTGAACTATCTGAAATAATCAACTTGAAAAGTTATTAGTTCAATGAGCTATATGTTGTTATGAATTACCAAAACCACCCCGGGATTAGTTGCACTTTCAGAAGTCCGACCGAAGTTTCCATCACGGCCCCAAATGATGTGAGCAGGGTTCCCAAGCCCACCATCCAGGTGCCACTTGGTACACCGTGCCACTGTGCCTGGTCTGTCTCAAGCCCACCTGTACCGGGTGCCACTTGGTAGACTACTAACACAACCTATAAACACCAAAAACTAGTTACAACTCCTGGACAGAGATCGAGGCGATTAATAAGCTGAGAGGGGTTGAGTTACCGGAACCCAATATGTGGTAGTAACTGTCTTGGATCACAAACACAGAACTTAGTTCCTGAGGACGGTTTCAATGAGACAGCCCACCATGTACTCCTACATGGCCTCTCATCGCTACCTTTACCAAATCGTGTTCACACACTTAGCTCTCAACAGTAGGACATGTTCATCACCATCCCAAACCATCCTAGATGAATCAGACCTGACACAACTCTAAGCATAGGAGGCATAACAAGCAAGCATGAATGAGTAGGCACATCATGGCTCAAACAACTCCTACTCATGCTAGTGGGTTTTAACTATTTAGTGTGGCAAAGACAGGTCATGCAGAGGAATGGGTTCAACTACCGCAACATGTAATAGTTGAATCGTTGTCCTAATGCAGTAAAAGAGAGCAAGAGCGAGAGAGTGGGATTGTATCGAAATGCTCAAAGGGGGTTTGCTTGCCTGGCACTTCTAAAGATAGTAGCTCTTCGTCGGTGTCATCGATCTCAACGTCGGAACAACGTCTACTGAGAGGGAACAACACTGGCAAACAAGAAGGAACACAATCAGTGCAATGCAACAATATGATGCATGACCATGACATGGCAATATGCTGTGATTTGTGCTAATGCAACTAGCAACGGTTTAAATGAAGTTGATTTGAAACCAAGGTTCAAATTCAAACTCCATGTAAGGCATTTCAAATGCCATTTATTCAAATTGTCATATAAAGCAGCTCTAAGTTGTTGAAACATGCTTGCAAATGGCATAAATAGATTCTTCATATTTTTCTGATAATTTTTCATATATAAATTATTTCATTCTGAGCTACGGTTTAATTTCTATGATTTTTATAAGTATAGGACATTTTTTGAAATTCATAAATCATTTCTGTTTTAAATAAATTCTAGAAATCATTTATGACATCAGTGTTGTGTAAGCATTACGTCAGCAGGTCAACTGTGCTGACCTAGGTCAAACCTGACAGTGCGGTCCCACATGCCATACACTCTGTACTAACAGAGAGTTAGTTTTAGGTAAACTGAATTAACCAGGGGTTAATTTAGCGCGTGGGGCCCGGTGTCAGTGTGTGTGGGTTTAATTAATGGTGTCATTAGCCACTAATGACATCGCCGCGTTAGCTAAACAGAGGTTAGCCGTCGGTGATAACCGGCGCAAGGCGGCGCTGCTCGTTCGGCCGTTTCCGGCGACGAGGGCACGCGCAGGTGGGCTCTCTAGAACGGCCGCAATGCGGCGCGTCGGGTGGTGGTCTCGGGACGGCCAGGGGTGGCCGGTAGCGGCGGCGGCAATGAGCTCCGACGACGGTGGGGCTCGGTGATTTGTGGCGATGCGGTTAGAGCTCACGGGCGAGGGAGCTGAGCAACGTAACAACGACAGGAGGCGCTCTGGAGCACACCCGTTGCACGACAACAACAAATGGAGAATAGGAGGCGCACGGGCTACGGCAATGGCGGGGCAAAGCTTCGGCCGGAGGTGGAGCCGCGGCTGGGGAACGCGGAGAGGCCGTGGAAGAGAGGGGAAACGCATCGGAGCTCACAGAGGGGTTGACGGCAGTCTCAGCGGGCTCGGGGACGACCTCCAGCACACGAATCAACGGCGACCTCTGGTGGCCAGATGCGGTGGTGACGAGCTCGAGGGCGGCGTTTTGTGGCGCCCGCGGTTGTGTGCTTCAGCGGAGAGGTCGAGGGGGACGCGGGGAACCTCCTGGATATAGTGGCTCAGCGAGGCGACGGCGGTGGCTGCGAGAACTGCGGTGGCGTGCTCGTGGCGGCTTCAGCCATGTCAGTCAACCTCGTCACCTACCCACGTACATAGCTAATCAAGTCATGCTCTAAACACGTTCCCGTGTAAACTGCCGCACGTTGTGCACGTCGCGCATGTACTCTGCGCGCCCCGCGCTCACGTGTACCCTACATATATGCTAATGCATTGATCGGCGGCACCCAAGGTGCATTGCCCAAACTCCTCTCTCTACTCACATGGTATCAGACGCCAGCCGTCTCTAGCACCTGACGCCGCTTCCGCTGCCTATTGCTTCCCCGGCTCCGGCCATGTCTGGGCTGATGACAACCCCACCCCCACCAGCTCCTCCTCCTCGCCCTGGTCGCACCCTCGCCGGCGCCCTCGACGACGCAGCCTCTGCCACTCCTCGGGCCCCTGCACCTGCACTCCTCACGCCCTCGGCGCTTGCGCTTGGCATGCGCCCCGACACTCTTGCCGCTGATACGTCTCCAACGTATCTATAATTTTTTATTGTTCCATGCTATTATATTATCTGTTTTGGATGTTTTATATGCATTAATATGCTATTTTATATTATTTTTGGGACTAACCTATTAACCCAGAGCCCAGTGCCAGTTTCTGTTTTATCCTTGTTTTTTAGCTTCGTGGAAAAGGAATACCAAACGGAATAAAATCTTCGCGATGATTTTTCTTGGACCAGAAGACACCCAGGAGACTTGGAGATGAAGTCGGCGGAGCTACGAGGCGGCCACAAGGGTGGAGGGCGCGCCCAGGGGGGTAGGGCGCGCCCAGGGGGGTAGGGCGCGCCCCCTGCCTTGTGGCCCCCCCGTGACCCTCCTGACCTAATTCTTTCGCCTATATATTCACATATGTTCCCAAACCACCAGAAGCATCCACGAAAACACTTTCCCACCGCCGCAACCTTCTGTACCCGTGAGATCCCATCTAGGGACCTTTTCCGGCACCCTGCCGGAGGGGGATTCAATCACGGAGGGCTTCTACATCAACCCTATTGCCCTTCCGATGAAGCGTGAGTAGTTTACCTCAGACCTACGGGTCCATAGCTTGTAGCTAGATGGTTTCTTCTCTCTATTTGATTCTCAATACCATGTTCTCCTTGATGTTCTTGGAGATCTATTCGATGTAATACTTTTTTGTGGTGTGTTTGCCAAGATCCGATGAATTGTAGATTTATGATCAGATTATCTATGAATATTATTTGAATCTTCTCTGAATTCTTTTATGCATGATTTGATATCTTTGTAATTATCTTCAAACTATCGGTTTGGTTTGGCCAACTAGATTGGTTTTTCTTGCAATGGGAGAAGTGCTTAGCTTTGGGTTCAATCTTGCGGTGTCCTTGCCCAGTGACAGTAGGGGCAGCAAGGCACGTATTGTATTGTTGCCATCAAGGATAAAAAGATGGGGTTTACATCATATTGCTTGAGTTTATTCCTCTACATCATGTCATCTTACTTAATGCGTTACTCTGTTCTTCATGAACTTAATACTCTAGATGCAGGCAGGAGTCGATCGATGTGTGGAGTAATAGTAGTAGATGCAGAATCGTTTCGGTCTACTTGACACGGACGTGATGCCTATATTCATGATCATTGCCTTAGATATCATCATGCAGAATCGTTTCGGTGTACTTGACACGGACGTGATGCCTATATTCATGATCATTGCCTTAGATATCGTCATAACTTTGCGCTTTTCTATCAATTGCTCAGCAGTAATTTGTTCATCCACCGTATTATTTGCTATCTTGAGAGAAGCCTCTAGTGAAACCTATGGCCCCCGGGTCTATTTTCCATCATATAAGTTTTCGATCTACTATTTTCCATCATATTAGTTTCCGATCTACTATTTTGCAATCTTTTACTTTCTGATCTATAAACCAAAAATACCAAAAATATTTACTTTATCTTTTATTTAGTTTCATCTATATCTATCAGATCTCACTTTTGCAAGTAACCGTGAAGGGATTGACAACCCCTTTATCGCGTTGGGTGCAAGTTGTTTGATTGTTTGTGCAGGTATTCGGTGATTTGTGCGTTGTCTCCTACTGGATTGATACCTTGGTTCTCAAACTGAGGGAAATACTGATCTCTACTTTGCTGCATCACCCTTTCCTCTTCAAGGGAAAAACCAACGCAAGCTCAAGAAGTAGCAGGAAGAATTTCTGGCGCCGTTGCCGGGGAGATCTATGCCAAGTCAAGACATACCAAGTACCCATCATAAACTTTCATCTCTTGCATTACGTTATTCGCCATTCGCCTCTTGTTTTCCTCTCCCCCACTTCTAAAAAGATTTTCAAAAAGATTTGCCTTTTTATTCGCCCTTCTTCCGTTCATCTTCTTCGTTTGCCTTTTGTTTGCTCGTGTGTTGGCTTGCTTGCTTTTTCACGATGGTTCAACCAAAGAATGTTGATCCTCACTTTAAGAGGTTGGAAGAAATTGAAAACAATGTTAGGAGCTTCATGTCTTTACAATTTGAGCATAATAGTTTTTTTTAGAAACGAGCTGAAGGAGCAGAAAAGTTTTATGGAATACATGAATAAAGAGCTCGATGATATGTCTAAGGAGATTTATGGTTTGAAATCTCAGTTTGCTCATCTTGAAAATTTAGTAGGCCAAATTTCTGATAAACAAGCTACCTTAGTAAATAAGATGGCCGCTAAACTGGAGGCTTTAAATAATGATGAAGATCTTAAAGTGATTGATGTGACTCCTATTGAATCTTTGTTTTCCAATATAAATCTTGATAAATATGGGACTGGAGATGAGTCAACTTTAGTTAAAAGGCGTCCCAATGATTTGGAGTTTTTAGATCTTGTTGCAAAAATTGATAAAAGTGGGATTGGAGAGGTCAAAACTTTAAGTAGCAATGAACACACTCTTTTGGATTTCAAGGAATTTAATTATGATAATTTTTCTTTAATAGATTGTATTTCCTTGTTGCAATCCATGTTGAATTCTCCTCATGCCTATAATCAAAACAAAGCTTTTACTAAACATATCATTGATGCTATGATGCAATATTTTGAAGAAAAGCTTGAATTTGAAGTTTATATCCCTAGAAAACTTTATGATGAGTGGGAACCTACTATTAAGATTAATATTAAAGATTATGAGTGCCATGCTTTGTGTGATTTGGGTGCTAGTGTTTTCACGATTTCCAAAAACTTTATGTGATGTGTTAGGTTTCCGTGAATTTGATGATTGTTCCTTAAATTTGCCTCTTGCAGATTCCACTATTAAGAAACCTATGGGAAGGGTTAATGATGTTCTTATTGTTGCAAATAGGAATTATGTGCCCGTAGATTTCATTGTTCTTGATATAGATTGCAATCCTACATGTCCTATTATTCTTGGTAGACCTTTCCTTAGAACGATTGGTGCAATTATTGATATGAAAGAAGGAAACATTAGATTTCAATTTCCGTTAAGGAAGGGCATGGAACACTTTCCTAGAAAGAAAATTAAATTTCCATATGAATCTATTATGGGAGCTACTTATGGATTGCATACCAAAGATGACAATACCTAGATCTATTCGTGTTTTTATGCCTAGCTAAGGGCGTTAAACAATAGCGCTTGTTGGGACGCAACCCAATTTTATTTTTGTTTTCGCTTTTTTGTTCCTGTTTTGCTTTGAATAATCCATCTAGCCTCTGTTTAGATGTTGCTTTGTGTTTTAATTAGTGTTTGTGCCAAGTAAAACCTTTGGGATGCCTTACGGTGGTAGTTGATTTGATCTTGCTGAAAAACAGAAACTTTTTCTTCCAGTCAAAGAATTTTAATAATTCTCTGGTGCATTTAAAAACCCTAAATTTTTATACGTGATTTATATATAAATTTCCTATGTTTTCCTAATTTCTCAGAATTTTTGGTGTTACATAAGTTTTAGAAGAATTCGGATCTTCGCAGACTGTTCTGTTTTTGCCAGATTCTGTTTTCTTTGTGTTGTTTGCTTATTTTGATGAATCTATGGGTAGTATCGGGGGGTATGAACCATGGAAAAGTTGGAATCCAGTAGATATTACACCAATATAAATAAATAATGAGTTCACAACAGTACCAAAATTGGTGATTTATTTTCTTATACTAACGGAGCTTATGAGATTTTCTGTTGAGTTTTGTGTTGTGAAGTTTTCAAGTTTTGGGTAAGGATTTGATGGACTATGAAATAAGGAGTGGCAAGAGCCTAAGCTTGGGGATGACCAAGGCACCCCAAGGTAATATTCAAGGACAACCAAGAGCCTAAGCTTGGGGATGCCCCGGAAGGCATCCCCTCTTTCGTCTTCGTCTATCGGTAACTTTACTTGAGGCTATATTTTTATTCTCCACATGATATGTGTTTTGCTTGGAGCGTCTTGTATGATTTGAGTCTTTGCTTTTTAGTTTGCCACAATTATCCTTGCTGTACACACCTTTCGAGAGGGACACACATGAATCGTGATTTATGAGAATACTCTATGTGCTTCACTTATATCTTTTGAGCTAGGCAATTTTGCTCTAGTGCTTCACTTATATCTTTTTAGAGCACGACGGTGGTTTTATTTTATAGAAATTGTTGAACTCTCATGCTTCACTTATATTATTTTCAGAGTCTTTAAACAGCATGGTAATTTTCTTTGGTTATAAATTTAGTCCTAAGGGATATAATAAAAACTTTCATATAAAGTGCATTGAATACTATGAGAAGTTTGATTCCTTATGATTGTTTTGAGATATAGAGATGGTAATATTAGAGTCATGCTAGTGAGTAATTTTGAATTTTAAAAATACTTGTGTTAAAGTTTGTGATTCCCGTAGCATGCACGTATGGTGAACCGTTATGTGATGAAGTCGGAGCATGATTTATTTATTGATTGTCTTCCTTATGAGTGGCGGTCGGGGACGAGCGATGGTCTTTTCCTACAAATCTATCCCCCTAGGAGCATGCGCGTAGTACTTCATTTTGATAACTAATAGATTTTTTCAATAAGTATGTGAGTTCTTTATGACTAATGTTGAGTCCATGGATTATACGCACTCTCACCCTTCCACCATTGCTAGCCTCTCTAGTGCCGCGCAACTTTCGCCGGTACCATACACCCACCATATACCTTCCTCAAAACAGCCACCATACCTACCGATTATGGCATTTCCATAGCCATTCCAAGATATATTGCCATGCAACTTTCCACTGTTCCGTTTATTATGACACGCTTCATCATTGTCATATTGCTTTGCATGATCATGTAGTTGATCGTATTTGTGGCAAAGCCACTGTTCATAATTCTTTCATACATGTCACTCTTGATTCATTGCACATCCCGGTACACCGCCGGAGGCATTCATATAGAGTCATATTTTGTCCTAAGTATCGAGTTGTAACTTTTGAGTTGTAAGTAAATAAAAGTGTGATGATCTTCATTATTAGAGCATTGTCCCATGTGAGGAAAGGATGATGGAGACTATGATTCCCCCACAAGTCGGGATGAGACTCCGAACGAAATAAAAAAAGGCCAAAAAAATGAGAAGGCCCAAATAAAAAAATGAGAGAAAAGAGAGAAGGGACAATGTTACTATCCTTTTACCACACTTGTGCTTCAAAGTAGCACCATGATCTTCATGATAGAGAGTCTCCTATGTTGTCACTTTCATATACTAGTGGGAATTTTTCATTATAGAACTTGGCTTGTATATTCCAATGATGGGCTTCCTCAAATTGCCCTAGGTCTTCGTGAGCAAGCGAGTTGGATGCACACCCACTTAGTTTTCTTTTGAGCTTTCATAAACTTATAACTCTTGCATCCGTTGCATGGCAATCCCTACTCACTCACATTGATATCTATTGATGGGCATCTCCATAGCCCGTTGATACGCCTAGTTGATGTGAGACTATCTCCTTCTGTTTGTCTTCTCCACAACCACCATATTCTATTCCACCTATAGTGCTATGTCCATGGCTCACGCTCATGTATTGCGTGAAAGTTGAAAAAGTTTGAGAACATCAAAAGTATGAAACAATTGCTTGGCTTGTCATCGGGGTTGTGCATGATTTGAATATTTTGTGTGATGAAGACGGAGCATAGCCAGACTATATGATTTTGTAGGAATAAGCTTTCTTTGGCCATGTTATTTTGAGAAGACATAATTGCCTTGTTAGTATGCTTGAAGTATTATTGTTTTTATGTCAATATTAAAATTTTGTTTTGAATCTTATGGATCTGAACATTCATGCCACAATAAAGAAAATTACATGGATAAGTATGTTAGGTAGCATTCCACATCAAAAATTATGTTTCTATCATTCACCTACTCGAGGACGAGCAGGAATTAAGCTTGGGGATGCTTGATACATCTCCAACGTATCTATAATTTTTTATTGTTCCATGCTATTATATTATCTATTTCGGGTGTTTTATATGCATTAATATGCTATTTTATATTATTTTTGGAACTAACCTATTAACCTAGAGCCCAGTGCCAGTTTCTGTTTTTTCCTTGTTTTTTAGCTTCGTGGAAAAGGAATACTAAACGGAGTCCAAACGGATAAAATCTTCGCGATGATTTTTCTTGGACCAAAAGACACCCAGGAGACTTGGAGATGAAGTTGGAGGAGCCATGAGGCGGCCACAAGGGTGGAGGGCGTGCCTAGGGGGGTAGGGCACGCCCCCCTGCCTTGTGGGCCCCCCGTGAGCCTCCTGACCTAACTCTTTCGCCTATATATTCACATATGTTCCCAAACCACCAGAAGCATCCACGAAAACACTTTTCCACCGCCGCAACCTTCTGTACCCATGCGATCCCATCTACGGACCTTTTTCGGCACCCTACCGGAGGGGGATTCGATCACGGAGGGCTTCTACATCAACCCTATTGCCCTTCCGATGAAGTGTGAGTAGTTTACCTCAGACCTACGGGTCCATAGCTAGTAGCTAGATGGCTTCTTCTCTCTCTTTGATTCTCAATACCATGTTCTCCTTGATGTTCTTGGATATCTATTCGATGTAATACCTTTTTGCGGTGTGTTTGCCGAGATCCGATGAGTTGTGGATTTATGATCAGATTATCTATGAATATTATTTGAATCTTCTCTGAATTGTTTTATGCATGATTTGATATCTTTGTAATTCTCTTCGAATTATCGGTTTGGTTTGGCCAACTAGATTGGTTTTTCTTGCAATGGGAGAAGTGCTTAGCTTTGGGTTCAATCTTGCGATGTCCTTTCCCAGTGACAGTAGGGGCAGCAAGGCACGTATTGTATTGTTGCCATCGAGGATAAAAAGATGGGGTTTACATCATATTGCTTGATTTTATTCCTCTACATCATGTCATCTTACTTAATGCGTTACTCTGTTCTTCATGAACTTAATACTCTAGATGCAGGCAGGAGTCGGTCGATGTGTGGTGTAATAGTAGTAGATGCAGAATCATTTTGGTCTACTTGACACGGACGTGATGCCTATATTCATGATCATTGCCTTAGATATCGTCATAACTTTGTGCTTTTCTATCAATTGCTCAGCAGTAATTTGTTCACCCACCGTATTATTTGCTATCTTGAGAGAAGCCTCTAGTGAAACCTATGGCCCCCGGGCCTATTTTTCATCATATAAGTTTCCGATCTACTATTTTCCATCATATTAGTTTCCGATCTACTATTTTGCAATCTTTTACTTTCCGATCTATAAACCAAAAATACCAAAAATATTTACTTTATCTTTTCTTTAGTTTCATCTATATCTATCAGATCTCACTTTTGCATGTAACCGTGAAGGGATTGACAACCCCTTTATCGCGTTGGGTGCAAGTTGTTTGATTGTTTGTGCAGGTATTCGGTGATTTGTGCGTTGTCTCCTATTGGATTGATACCTTGGTTCTCAAACTGAGGGAAATACTTATCTCTACTTTGCTGCATCACCCTTTCCTCTTCAAGGGAAAAACCAACGCAAGCTCAAGAAGTAGCAGCCGCCGGGCCGTCCGCTGTCCAGCCACTGCCGCTCTCCCCTCTGGCTGGTGTGTTCAGCAACCACCACGCCCCCCTCGTCCTCGCACTGCAGCCACCCAACTTCTCCCAGTGGCGCACGTTGTTTGAGGTGATGTTCCAGAAGAGCGGCGTCGTCCACCACCTCACCGGCAGCCCCTGTCCCCGCGATCCTGCCTAGCTCCAGGATGACGCCCACATCCTCTCTTAGCTCTACACACGTGTGAGCCCAGAGATATTCGGTCTCATCCACCAGAGGCACGCGACCGCGGCGGAGTTCTGGGCCGCGATCACCTGCCTGTTCATGGAGAACTAGGAGCACCAGGCGGTGTTCCTCGCCACGGACTTCCGGCGCATCGAGCAGGGCTCCTCCTCCATCATCCACTACTTTGGGCGCCTCAAAGAGTGCGTTGATCGCCTCGCCGACCTCGGTGAGCCTGTCGGTGATCGTGAGCAGGTACTAAACATGTTTTGCGGCCTCCACCCGCGCCTGTGCTACGCAATCCCCATAATCACCATGCAGACGCCATTTCCATCCTTTCTTCACTGCCCGTCCTTGAAGAAAGTCGCCAAGCGGTGAACATATCCACTAAGACAGCCCTCCACGCCGCACGCTCTCCCGCTCCCTCTCCTAGCAATGGTGGTGGGGGGAACCATGGTGGCCGCAACTCCGGCGAGGGTGGCGGCTGCAACCGCGGGAAGGGCAAGGCGGTCGACACCGGTGGCTCCAACTCTGGCGGGGGCTCTTCATCACGCACGCCCGCCCCACCGGCGTCCAACACCACCCCATGGACTGGCATGGTGCATGCCTGGCCGATGCCGTGGCGTCCCCATGCCCCAGGTGCTGGAGTGCTAGGGCCTCGCTCTGGGGCTTCCCCTCCATTCGCCGGCGCTGTCTCCCACCACTACAATGCGGCGGCGCCTCCGACTGCCGCACTACACCTGAATCCGCCTGGCGCTCCTCCGTTGCAGTGGACTCCGGGCGCCTTCCCGCTGCACCCTCTCTACGGTGCGCCGCCCGCCCCAGCGTGGGATCGGCATGGGCTGGTGCAGGCCCTCAACAACCTCCACGTCCAGCAGCCCCAGCCAGCGGCGCCCACTACGGACTAGTACCTCGACTCAGGTGCCTCGTCGCACATGGCGTCAAGCTCTGGTATGCTTTCCATCTCCCACCCCTACACTTCCTATTGCATTACAGTTGGTGATGGGACCTCGCTCGCGGTTACACACACTAGACACACTTCCATTCCCACCACCACAGCGCCACTCTCGCTTCGCAACATCCTCGTTTCCCCCACCTCATCAAAAACCTAATTTCTGTCAAAGCCCTAGCTCGAGATAACCCTATTAATGTCGAGTTTGATGATCGTGGTTTCTCTTTTAAGGAACGAAGGACGAAGCGGGTGATCCTCCGATGTGATGATGATGGCGAGCTCTACCCCGTGTCCACGTCCACGTCATCACACCATGCCCTCACTATCGTCTCCACCGATACATGGCACCAGCGGCTTGGTCACCCCGGCCATGACTCCCTCCTCAGCATGCTTCGCTCGTCGTCCACACCCAGCCGTGGTGCCCTGTCGTCCGTATGTCACGCTTGCCAGCTTGGGAAGCACATTAGATACCTTTTGGGTCCTCGGACCATGTATCTTTCTTTCTGTTTCAACTAGTTCATTGTGATGTCTGGACGTTTCCTGTTATTAGCATATCTTGATTTCAGTATTATCTTGTATTGTTGGATGACTATAGTCACTTTGTTTGGACCTTTCCATTATGCCAAAAATCGGACGTTCTTCCCACCATCAAACACTTCCATGCGCTCGTTCGCTGCCGGTTCGACCTCAACATTCTCACCATCCAAAGTGACAATGGGGGCGAGTTCGACAATCACTCCTCTCACATCTTCTTCTCTACGGAAGGCATCCAACTATTTATGTCGTGCCCCTACACTTCTCCACAGAACGGGCATGCAGAACGCATCCTCCGAACACTCAACGACATCACTCGCACCATGCTCACCCACGCCTCTGATACGTCCATTTTGCATCATGTTTACCTACTGTTATTTATAATGTTTTTATGCATAATAATGCTTTTGGGAGTAATTCTAATGCCTTTTCTCTCATAATTTGCAAGGTTTACACAAAGAGGGAGAATACCGACAGTTGGAATTCTGGACCAAGAAAAAGCACGTCAGAGCTACATATTCTGCACAACTCCAAATAAGCTGAAACTTCACGGAGATTTTTTATGGATTATTTAAGAATTATTGGAGCAAATAACTACCAGAGGGGGCCCACCAGGTGGGCGCAACCCACCTAGGTGCGCTAGGCCCCCCAGGCGCGCCCTGGTGGGTTGTGCCCTCCTCGGCCCACCTCCGGTGCCCCTCTTCTTGTATATAAGTCATTTTGACCTAGAAAAAATAAGGAGAGGACTTTCGGGATGAAGCGCCGCCGTCTCGAGGCGGAACTTGGGCAGGAGCACTTTTGCCCTCCGGCGGAGCGATTCCGCCGGGGGTACTTCCCTCCCGGAGGGGGAAATCATCGTCATCATCATCACCAACAACTCTCCCATCTTGGGGAGGGCAATCTCCATCAACATCTTCAACAGCACCATCTCATCTCAAACCCTAGTTCATCTCTTGTGTTCAATCTTTGTACCGGAACCTTAGATTTGTGCTTGTGGGTGATTAGTAGTGTTGATTACATCTTGTAGTTGATTACTATATGGTTATTTGGTGGAAGATTATATGTTCAGATCCATTATGCTATTTAATACCCCTCTGATCTTGAGCATGATTATCATTTGTGAGTAGTTACTTTTGTTCTTAAAGTCAGGGGAGAAGTCATGTTGCAAGTAATTATGTGAACTTGATATGTGTTAGATATTTTGATGATATGTATGTTGTGATTCCCTTAGTGGTGTCATGTGAACGTCGACTACATGGCACTTCACCATATTTGGGCCTAAGGGAATGCATTGTGGAGTAGTAATTAGATGATGGGTTGCTAGAGTGACAGAAGCTTAAACCCTAGTTTATGCGCTATTCCGTATGGGACCGATTTGGATCCAAAAGTTTAATGCGATGGTTATATTTTATCTTAATACTTTTCTCGTAGTTGCGGATGATTGTGAGGAGGATAATCATAAGTAGGAGGTTTGTTCAAGTAAGAACAGCACCTAAGCACCGGTCCACCCACATATCAAATTATCAAAGTAGCGAACACGAATCAAACCAACATGATGAAAGTGACTAGATGAGATTCCCGTGTATCCTCACGAAAGCTTTGCTTATCATAAGAGACTGTTTGGCCTATCCATTGCCACAAAAGGATTGGGCTACCTTGCTGCACTTTATTTACCATTACTATTACTTGCTCGTTACAAATTATCTTGCTATCAAACTATTGGTAACCGACAATTTCAGTGCTTGCAGAGAATACCTTGCTGAAAACCACTTGTCATTTCCTTCTGCTCCTTGTTGGGTTTGACACCCTTACTTATCAAAAGGACTACGATTGATCCCCCATATTTGTGGGTCATCAAGGCTCTTTTCTGGTGCCGTTGCCGAGGAGTGTAGCGCTCTTGGTAAGTGGAAATTGGTAAAGGAAAATTATAACTGCGTGCTGAAATTTATTGTCACTTGCTACTATGGAGAACAATCCTTTGAGGGCTTTGTTTGGGGTATCTTCACCTCAACCGGAACCACAATTAGTTACCCCTCAACCTACTGCACCTACTAAAAATATTGGTTATGAAATTCCTTCGGGTATGATAGAACAACTGCTAGCTAATCCTTATGCAGGAGATGGAACTGAACATCCTGATATGCACTTGATATATGTAGATGAAATTTGTGGATTATTTAAGCTTGCAGGTTTACACGAAGATGAAGCTAAGAAGAAGGTTTTCCCTTTATCTTTGAAGGTAAAAGCATTGGCATGGTATAGGCTATGCAATGATATTGGATCTTCGAACTGGAATCGATTGAAATTGGAATTTCACCAAAAAAATTATCCTATGCATCTAGTTCATTATGATCGGAATTACATACATAATTTTTGGCCTCGTGAAGGAGAAAGTATCGCTCTAGCTTGGGGGAGGCTTAAGTCAGTGTTATATTCATGCCCCAATCATGAGCTCTCAAGAGAAATTATTATACAGAATTTTTATGCTCGGCTTTCTTGTGATGATCAATCCATGCTAGATACTTCTTGTACTGGTTCTTTTATGAAGAAGACTATTGAATTCAGGTGGGATCTTTTAGAAAGAATTAAATACATCTCTGAAGATTGGGAACTCGACGAAGGTAAAGAGTCAGGTATAAAGCTCAAGTTTGATTGTGTTAAATCTTTTATGAATACCGATGCTTTTCACAAGTTTAGCACTAAATATGGACTTGACTCTGAGATAGCAGCCTCTTTCTGTGAATCATTTGCTACTCATGTTGATCTCCCTAAGGAGAAGTGGTTTAAATATCATCCACCTATTAAACAAGAAATTAAAGAACCGGTTGTGGTTAAAGATGAGACTATTATTTATAATGTTGATCCAGTTGTACCTACTGCTTATATTGAAAAATCACCTTTCCCTGTTAGGATAAAGGAACATGCTAAGGTCTCAACCATGGTCAATAAAAGTAATATTAGAGCACCTAAACCTGTTGAACAAATCAAAGTAGAACCTAGTGTTGCTATGGTTAAAGATCTCTTGGTAGAAAATATTGATGGGCATGTTATTTATTTCTGTGATGAAGCCGCTAGAATTGCTAAACCAGATGAAAAAGATAAACATAGACCTGTTGTTGGCATGCCTATTGTCTCAGTCAAAATAGGAGATCACTGTTATCATGGTTTATGTGACTTAGGTGCTAGCGTGAGTGCTATTCCTTTTACCTTATATCAAGAAATTATGAATGACATAGCACCCGCTGAAATAGAAGACATAGATGTTACTATTAAACTTGCCAATAGAGACACCATCAAACCACTTGGGATTGTTAGAGATGTTGAAGTCTTGTGTGGGAAAATAAAATACCCTACTGATTTCCTAGTTCTTGGTTCCTCACAAGATGACTTTTGTCCCATTATCTTTTGTAGACCTTTCTTGAACACCGTTAATGCTAAAATAGATTGTGAGAAACAAACTGTCGGTGTTAGTTTTGGTGATGAATCTCATGAGTTTAATTTTTCTAAATTCAGTAGAAAACATCAAAAGAAAGAATTGCCTAGTAAGGATGAAATAATTGGTCTTGCTTCTATTGTCGTGTCTCCTACTAATCCACCAGAACAATATTTGCTAGACCATGAAAATGATATGCATATGCATGAAAGGAATGAAATAGACAGAATTTTCTTTGAACAACAACCTCTGCTCAAACATAATTTGCCTATTGAAACTCTAGGAGGTCCTCCGCCACCTAAAGGTGATCCTATGTTTGAATTGAAACAATTGCCAGACACTTTGAAATATGCTTATCTTGATGAGAAAAAGATATATCATGTTATTATTAGTGCTAACCTTTCAGAACATGAAGAAGAAAGATTATTGAAAATTCTGAAGAAGCACTGAGCTACTATTGGATATACTCTTGATGATCTTAAGGGCATTAGTCCCACTCTATGTCAGCGCAAGATTAATATGGAACCTGATGCTAAACCCGTTGTTGATCATTAACGACGTTAAAATCCTAAGATGAAAGAAGTGGTAAGAACTGAAATATTAAAGCTTCTGGAAGTAGGTATAATCTATCCCATAGCTGATAGTAGATGGGTAAGTCCCATTCATTGTGTCCCTAAGAAGGAAGGTATTACTGTCGTTCCTAATGATAAAAATGAACTTATTCCACAAAGAATTGTTACTGGCTATTGAATGGTTATTTATTTTAGAAAATTAAATAAAGCAACTAGAAAAGATCATTACCATTTGCCTTTTATTGATCAAATGCTAGAAAGATTATCTAAGCACACACACTTTTGCTTCCTTGATGGATATTCTGGTTTTTCTCAAATACCTATTTCACAACCTGATCAAGAGAAAACCACCTTTACTTTCCCTCTTGGAACTTATGCTTATAGACGTATGCCCTTTGATTTATGTAATGCACCTGCTACCTTTCAAAGATGTATGACTGCTATATTCTCTGATTTTTGTGAAAAGATTGTTGAGGTTTTCATGGATGACTTTTCTGTTTACGGAACTTCTTTTGATGATTGCCTAAGCAACCTTGATTGAGTTTTGCAGAGATGTGTGCAAACTAATCTTGTCTTGAATTGGGAGAAGTGCCACTTTATGGTTAATGAAGGTATTGTCTTGGGGCATAAAATTTCTGAACGAGGTATTGAGGTGGATAAAGCTAAAGTTGATGCAATTGAGAAAATGCCATGTCCGAAAGATATCAAAGGTATTCGTAGTTTCCTCGGTCATGCTGGTTTCTATAGGAGGTTTATTAAAGAATTCTCTAAAATTTCTAGGCCTCTTACAAATCTTTTACAAAAGGATGTTCCGTTTGTTTTTGATGATGATTGTGTAGAAGCCTTTGAAACACTTAAGAAAGCCTTAACTTCTGCACCTATTATTCAACCACCTAATTGGAACTTGCCTTTCGAAATTATGTGTGATGCTAGTGATTATGATGTTGGTGCTATTCTATGACAAAGAGTTGATAAGAAACTAAATGTTATTCATTATGCTAGCAAAACCATAGACAGTGCCCAAAGAAACTATGCTACCACTGAAAAAGATTTTTTAGCAGTTGTGTTTGCTTGTGACAAATTCAGATCTTACATTGTAGATTCTAAAGTTACTGTTCACACTGATCATGCTACTATAAAATATCTTATGAAAAACAAAGATGCTAAGCCTAGACTCATTAGGTGGGTTCTCCTGTTACAAGAATTTGATTTACATATCACTGATGAAAAGGAGCTGAGAACCCCATAGCTGATAACTTGTCTAGGTTAGAAAATATTCTTGATGACCCACAACCTATTAATGATAGTTTTCCTGATGAGCAACTAGCTGCAATAAATGTTTCCCATAACACTCCTTGGTATGCTGACTATGCTAATTACATTGTTGCAAAATACATACCACCTAGTTTCACATACCAACAAAAGAAAAAATTCTTCTACGATTTAAGACATTGCTTTTGGGATGACCCACACCTTTACAAAGAAGGAGTAGATGGTATTATTAGATGTTGTGTACCTGAGCATGAACATGAACAAATCTTACGGAAATGTCACTCCGAAGCTTATGGAGTACATCATGCGGGAGATAGAACTGGTCACAAGGTATTGCAATCTGGTTTTTTTATTGGCCTACTCTCTTCAAGGATGCCCATAAGTTTGTTTTATCTTGTGATGAATTTCAAATAATTGGTAATATTGGTAAGCGTCAGGAAATGCCTATGAATTATTCTCTTGTAGCTGAACCATTTGATGTTTGGGGTTTTGATTATATGGGACCTTTTCCTTCCTCTAATGGGTATACACATATTTTGGTTGCTGTTGATTATGTTACTAAGTGGGTAGAAGCTATTCCAACCAGTAGTGTTGATCACAACACCTCTATTAAAATGCTTAAGGAAGTTATTTTCCCAAGGTTTGGAGTTCCTAGATACCTAATGACTGATGGTGGTTCCACTTTATTCATGGTGCTTTCCGTAAAATGCTTGCTAAGTATGATGTTAACCATAGAATTGCATCACCCTATCATCCTCAGTCTAGTGGTCAAGTTGAACTTAGTAATAGAGAAATAAAATTAATTCTACAAAAAATTGTTAATAGGTCCCGAAAGAATTGGTCTAAGAAATTAGATGATGCACTTTGGGCTTATAGAATAGCTTATAAAAATCCTATGGGTATGTCTCCCTATACAATGGTTTATGGGAAGGCCTGTCATTTGCCTCTTGAGCTAGAACACAAAGCATACTGGGCAATTAAAGAACTCAACTATGATTTCAAACTTGCCGGTGAAAAGAGGTTATTTGATATCAGCTCACTAGATGAATGGAGAACCCAAGCTTATGAAAATGCCAACTTGTTTAAAGAAAAAGTTAAAAGATGGCATGATAAAAGAATCCAAAAGTGTGAGTTCAAAGTGGGTGAATATTTTCTATTGTACAACTCTCGTTTCAGATTCTTTGCAAGAAAACTTCTCTCTAAATGGGAAGGACCATATATCATCGAAGAGGTTTACCACTCTGGAGCTGTCAAAATAAATAATGCCGAAGGTACTAACCCGAAGGTTGTCAATGGCCAAAGAATTAAACACTATATCTCAGGTATGCCTATTAATGTTGAAAGCAATATTATTCAAACTATGACACTTGAGGAACACATAAAGGAGACCTTCCGGAACACTCCAGAATAATTAAAAAAGAGGAGGTACATGATACGGTAAGTAAACGGACTCCCAAAAATCCGCAAAAATATTTTTTGTCAGTTTTGGAATATAACAAAAATTAGGAAAATAAGAAACAACCAGGAAGGCAACCCTGGTGGGCACAAGACACGAGGGCGCACCTGGCGCCTGGCATGCCAGGCGTGCCCAGGTGGGTTGTGCCCACCTCGGGTACCTTATGGACTCCGTTTTTCTCTCGTTTGCTTGTTTCCCAAGATAAAAAAATCTTTATATACCCCCCGAACCTATTGACCACTGTATCGCGGAGCAATCTTCTGTTCTTCTTTCTTGCTGTTTCCTGACAGATCTGAAAAATATGTCATCCCAAGATTCGGAAGGTGAGAGCTATGTTGCTGATTATATCGCAAACCCCAAAGTTTATGGGGATGTGGAGGATTGTAGTTGGACTTCGGAGGAGGAAGAAGACTATGATACTAAAGGGGAGGAGGAGACAAGCTCAGACAAAGATGAAGTTCCATTGCCTCAACCTGGGGACATGCACGTGGAATTCAAGAAGTCAAGTCTCCCCAAAAAAGCAAAGAAACCTAAGATTCAGTTTATCCCTTTTCATCTCTTGCAGGAAAACAAGCAAGAATTATGCAAAAATATATTAGAGCTTGAGCAAGAGATCGGTGGCTTAGAGGAGAATTCCATCCTCAAGCGTAAGCTGAGGAAGAAAGATAAGATCGCTGCTACCTCATCACCACCACCGCCTTCTTCATCACCAAAGGAGACTTAAGTTCATGGTATGGACACTCCCCTTGGCTTGTGCCAAGCTTGGGGGAGGTGTCCCGGTATCGTATCACCACCACTATCTTTGCCTTTATCTATTTTAGTTTGATCTTTAGTTATCTTTTGATTTAGTTGAATAAAAGTTTAGTTCGATCCTTTCTTTTCGAGTGTTTGCTTAGTGATCTACCTATCGATGTAATCGTGTGCGAGATATATAATAAAGAGTAGTTTGAGTTTTGTTTCTTTACCTTTATGTTTTAATAAAAAGAAAGGAAAATAAATAAATAAGATCATATGCTAATTTTATGGTAAGTAATGACATCACATAAGGAAAAGTATAAGTGGTAAAATTTGTTGGAGATTGACAACCATAGCATTGGTCAATGATGCAACTCATGAAAGAATTAATAAGGGAAGAGAAGATTCACATGCAAATACACTATCTTGGACACCTTTTTATGATTGTGAGCACCCATTAAATATTTTGTGTCAAAATAGTTGACGTTGGACAAGGAAGACAACGTAATGATTTATGTGTGTTCATATTCACACAGAAGTTATATTGTCATAGATCCTTCAACATGTTGTGCTTGCTCAATATCTTTTCTAGCCAAAAATTTCGCACTAAGTAGAGATACTACTTGTGCATCCGAAACTCTTAACCCAAATCTTATTTTGAGAGTCCACCATACATACCTATGGATTGAGTGAAATCCTTCAAGTAAGTTGTCATCGGTGCAATAAGGCAACAAAAATTGCTTCAAAATGTGTTGGATCATTTAGTGTAAGAGAAAATTGAGCGTTGCACGAACTTGTGATGGCAAAATAATAAAAGCGATAGACTTCATCATAAAGGTTGCCATCATAAGGGGCAATGTAACGTAACGTTCTTTTGCATTAAGGGATTTGGCATGCAAACAAATAAGCGCATGACAACCTCTACTTCCCTCTGCGAAGGGCCTATCTTTAACTTTTATGCATTTACTTTTATGAAGAGTCAAAGTTTTTCATCCCTATTCCTTTTTATTTTCTCTTTTTGCAAGCATCATGTGGTGAGGAAAGATCTAGGCACATATATCCAGTTGAATATGAGTGGGCATGAGTTATTATTGTTGACATCACCCTTGAGGTGAATACGTTGGGAGGCGAAACTATAAGCCCCTGTCTTTCTATGTGTCCGGTTGAAAATTTTTGTTCATGGTTATGCTATGAGTGTTAGCAATCATAGAAGATTAAATGATGGTTGAGTATGTGGACTTGCCTAAAGGCTCCGATACGTGACCCTTCCTGAAAAGATGATGAATTGTAGTTGCAAAGTTGACTGAGAACATAGTTTGTTGGTTTTCAATAGAGTTTATGCTTTATACTTCGATGTTGTGATGAATTGTCACTTGTTCATGAGAAGTTTATGACAAAAGTTATGAGATAAGAGTTCTATGATAAAGTTTGTTGCTGTTATAATAATATACATGATGCTTCTATGTCCGTATTTTGTTTTTATCGACACCTCTCTCTCTAAGCATGTGGACATGTTTTTCGATATCGGTTTTTCGCTTGAGGACAAGCGAGGTCTAAGCTTGGGGGAGTTGATGCGTCCATTTTGCATCATGTTTACCTACTGTTATTTATAATGTTTTTATGCATAATAATGCTTTTGGGAGTAATTCTAATGCCTTTTCTCTCATAATTTGCAAGGTTTACACAAAGAGGGAGAATACCAGCAGCTGGAATTCTAGACCAAGAAAAAGCACGTCAGAGCTACCTATTCTGCACAACTCCAAATAAGCCAAAACTTCACGGAGATTTTTTACGGATTATTTAAGAATTATTGTAGCAAATAACTACCAGAGGGGGCCCACCAGGTGGGCACAACCCACCTGGGCGCGCCAGAAGCCCCAGGCGCGCCCTGGTGGGTTGTGCCCTCCTCGACCCACCTCCGGTGCCCCTCTTCTAGTATATAAGTCATTTTAACCTAGAAAAATAAGGAGAGGACTTTCGGGACGAAGCGATGTCATCTCGAGGCGGAACTTGGGCAGGAGCACTTTTGCCCTCCGGCGGAAGGATTCCGCCGGGGGAACTTCCCTCCCGGAGGGGGAAATCATCGTCATCATCATCACCAACAACTCTCCCATCTTGGGGAGGGCAATCTCCATCAACATCTTCAACAACACCATCTCACCTCAAACCCTAGTTCATCTCTTGTGTTCAATCTTTGTACCGGAACCTTAGATTGGTGCTTGTGGGTGACTAGTAGTGTTGATTAGATCTTGTAGTTGATTACTATATGGTTTATTTGGTGGAAGATTATATGTTTAGATCCATTATGCTATTTAATACCCCTCTGATCTTGAGCATGATTATCATTTGTTAGTAGTTACTTTTGTTCTTGAGGCCATGGGAGAAGTCATGTTGCAAGTAATTATGTGAACTTGATATGTGTTCGATATTTTGATGATATGTATGTTGTTATTCCCTTAGTGGTGTCATGTGAACGTCGACTACTTGGCACTTCACCATATTTGGGCCTAAGGGAATGCATTGTGGAGTAGTAATTAGATGATGGGTTGCTAGAGTGACAGAAGCTTAAACCCTAGTTTATGCATTATTCAGTAAGGGACCGATTTGGATCCAAAAGTTTAATTCTATGGTTAGATTTTATCTTAATACTTTTCTCATAGTTGCGGATGCTTGCGAGGGGATTAATCATAAGTAGGTGGTTTGTTCAGGTAATAACAGCACCTAAGCACCGGTCCACCCACATATCAAATTATCAAAGTAGCGAACACGAATCAAACCAACATGATGAAAGTGACTAGATGAGATTCCTGTGTATCCTCAAGAATGCTTTGCTTACCATAAGAGACCGTTTCGGCATGTCCTTTGCCACAAAATGATTGGGCTACCTTGCTGCACTTTATTTACCGTTACTATTACTTGCTCGTTACAAATTATCTTGCTATCAAACTCTTGGTTACCGACAATTTTAGTGCTTGCAGAGAATACCTTGCTGAAAACCACTTGTCATTTCCTTCTGCTCCTCGTTGGGTTCGACACTCTTACTTATCGAAAGGACTACGATTGATCCCCTATACTTGTGGGTCATCAGCCTCCATGCCCTACACCTACTGGATCGAGGCGCTCACTACATCCACCTTCGTGCTCAATCGTCGCCCATGTCGGGCGCGTGACAACCACACCCCCTTCTTCCTACTCCACGGGGTTCATCCGGCGTATGATACTCTCCTTGTATTCGGGTGCCTCTGCTACCCGAACCTTGCGTCCACCGCGCCTGACAAGCACGCAGCTCGCTCACACCCTTGCGTCTTCCTCGGCTACTCTCCGACCACAAGGGCTACTGTTGCCTCAATCGTGAGACCGGGCGGGTCATCATTTCACGCCATGTCACGTTCGACGAGCACCACTTCCCCTTTGCCACGCCGTCTACCCCTCGCTATGCGACGCGAGCACTGCCGTCGCCACCCCTTCCATCTCACCCATCCCCAAAACCGTCTGCGCCGCGCTGTGAGATCCCCACTGGCTAACTGCTATGCAGGAAGAATACAGTGCGTTGATGGTGAACCAGACCAGGAAGCTCGTGCCGCGGCCGCCCGGTGCCAACATCGTTATCGGCAAGTGGCTCTTCTGCCACAAGTTCAAGGCGCACGGGACACTGGAGCGATACAAGGCATGTTGGGTTGAGCGCGGCTTCTCGCAGCGCCCGGGCGTGGACTTCGACGAGACATTCTCCTCGGTCATCAAGTCGGCGATGATCCGTGCGGTGCTCACCATCGCTGCTGCTCGGGAGTGGCCTATTCATCAAATGGACGTCAACAACGCCTTCCTCCAGGGCTTCCTCACCGAGCGTGTCTACTGCCAGCAACCCGCCGGCTTCATCGACGAGCGCCACCCTGACCATGTCTGCCTCCTCAACAAGTCGCTCTACGGACTGCGACAAGCGCCATGTGCTTGGTTCGACCACTTCGCCGCCTTCCTCCGCGCCATTGGCTTTGTTGCCGCATGCTCGGATCCCTCGCTATTTGTGCTTTGCCAGGCCGACGAGATCGCGTACCTCCTACTGTACGTGGATGACATAGTGCTCACCGCGTCCACGTCGGCTCTGCTCCGACGACTCCAGCAGCTCCTCTTCACGGAGTTATCCATGAAGGACCTCGGTTCGCTGCACTACTTCCTCAGCATCAATGTCACCCGCAGCGCCGACGGCTTCTTCCTCTCTCAAAGCAAGTACGTCGAGGAGCTCCTGGATCACGCGAACATGACGCCCTGCAGGCCCGTCAGCATGCCAGTCGACACTCGCCACAAGCTCAGAAGTGATGCCGGGGCGCCCGTGCCGGATCCCTCGGAGTACCATTGCCTGGTGGGTTCCCTCCAATACCTCACCATGATGCGACCCGATCTGGCTTACGCCATGCAGCAAGCATGTCTACATATGCATGACCCGCGTGAGCAGCACCTTGTGCTGGTGAAGCACATCCTTCGCTACGTCTGCGGCTCATCCACCCATGGGCTTCATCTTCGATGATCGACGCCGACTGGGCCGGCTGCCCGGACATGCGCCGCTCGACATCAGGCTACGCCGTGTTCCTCGGTGATGCTCTGGTCTCCTGGCCGTACAAGAGGCAGCCGACCGTGCCTCACTCCAGTGAAGCGGAGTACCACGCCGTCGCCAATGCGGTCGCGGAGTGGTGCTGGCTGCGACAGCTCCTGGGTGAGCTTCATGTCCCACTCCGCACGGCCACCGTTGTGTACTGCGACAGCATATCCTCCATGTACATGGCTGCCAATCCTGTTCATCACCGATGCATGAAGCATATCGAGCTGGACGTCCACTTCGTGCGCGAGAAGGTGGCCCTTGGTCAGCTCCGTGTGCTCCATGTGCCCACCACCCAGCAGTTCGCGGACGTGATGACCAAGGGGCTCCCAACACCAGCGTTTGAAGAATTTCGTTCCATCTTGTGCATCCGACCACCGGACGCTGCAGCTGCGGCGGGGTGTCAGTCAACCTCGTCACCTACCCATGTACATAGCTAGTCAGGTTGTGCGCTAAGCACGTTCCCGTGTAAACTGCCGCACGCCACGCACGTTGCGCATGTACTCTGCGCACCCCGCACTCACCTGTACCCTACATATATGCCAATGCATTGATCGGCTGCACCCAAGGTGCATTGCACAGACTCCTCTCTCTACTCACAGGCCATGGGGGGAAGAAGCACAGGGACGAGTGGAAAGTGAGCAGAGAGGGATGGCTCGATGCGGACGGAAGCGGCGAAGTCGTCCGTGTCGTCGACGTGTCTCGGGAGGCAGCTAGGCAGCTACTGTGTGGCGTGTGATAAGCACGTGTGCATCGAGAACAAGCGCCCTGTCTACTGGCGCTGTGGAGAAGACGATTGGCAGGTGGTCTGCACAGTAGCGGGCCGGCTAAGTGGGCCGCGGTAAGTTAGGTAGGGTTTCCGTCCTTTCCTTCTTCTTCTGGTTTCTATTTTCTTCTGTTTTGTATTTAGGTTATAAACCAAAACACTTTGGTTAATTTTGTAAATTTTTGTGGGGCATATTTGAATTATTTTCAAGCCACGCAACAAATTTCAGAATATTTGGAGTAACCAATATTTAATGGTGAATTTTAAACTCCAACTCAAATACAAATATGATTTAAATTCAGTGCCCAAATTATTCCTTAAAAATGTTCATTGAATGCATTTTTTACCTAGTTGAATTCATTTGGTGCTAGGGTTTGAACATCCCCAATTCAAATTCATTTGAATTTTAACATGATGCATGGATGCTTTAATGCAACTAGTTACAAGCAATTCTAGGGCTGTGACAACTCACCCCCACTAAACAAGAATCTCGTCCCGAGATTCAAGACGTGAGGTAAGAAGACAGAGGTGACATGGAGCTGACACAGTCTTCATGATCCATTGCATTTCTCGAGGATGTTGATTCATTGCATCACCTTGAGGTAAGAAGACAGAGGTGACATGGAGCTGACACAGTCTTCATGATCCATTGCATTTCTCGAGGATGTTGATTCATTGCATCACCTTGATCTTGATGTATTTGCCTTGAAAACTTCATTCAACACGTTGACAAAAAGAAAGCAACTCTACGAGAATCAATCTTCACGAGGATCGAGCAACTCATGATCAACTCACGGAATGAGACATAGTAACATCTCTCGAATTGAGACACAAAACACACATCAGGGTGATGGAAAGAAATAGATGTCGAAGGTTCAATTTGGTAAGCAATAATTCCACGCTTAGGTAAGATGGTGCATGGGTTCCAAAGTAGGGAGGAGTTAATTGCCATGATTCCATAACGTGGCACCTTAGGGAAGGTGACTCGTAGAATTATTCCCTTAAGTGGCAAAAATAATTACTTTTGATACATGGATCATTGACACTCTTCATACCAGCCTGAGGTTATTCACAATTGATCATTTGAAGGAATTCGAAAGAATGGCATACTCAGTTGGAAAGGAAACTATAGTTATAGAGCAATCGGCAAACTGAAGGCACATTCCAATTGATACCAGGGATATAACCTAGTGATCGAGCGTGCTTTCAAGAACTTGAGCATTTCCATATCCATCAGGGTTTTAACAATATGTATGCCATTGATACTGGAAACACATCATACTACCATCAAGAATGATGGAGAATGCAGATGCAAAGGAAGACAACACTTTCTCAGATTCACCTTAGCGAGGCCAAGGAAGCTAAATCTGGATGATCGACCGAGAGACATTTAGCACTCCGCTTCTAATGTTCTCCTTGATGTACTAGTGTAGCCCAATTATAGGTAGTTTGATATCTATAACATCAAGAAAACGGTCGGACTTCAGGAGCACAAAAATCCATAAGGAACAACTTCTAGAATAAGTCGCACGAAATCCTCATGGAGAAGATGGACAAATTGCTTATTCAAGATACTACGATAATAGACCTTCCGGCTAGGTGTGTCGGCCAAAACATCAACCTTGCCAAAACCTACATCATAGATCTTGGAATAGTTCCAACCATCATACCTGCCTGAGATTCAGATCTGGTTGGTAACAGGATATTTCAGACAACATGTCTGGAAAAGAAAGTTTGCAACACAATTCGACGAGATGACGTTGCGAGATTCCCGGGAGATGAACTACGGCAACAACTCCAAAACACGAGTTGGATTGCAAGATACAGGTGAACATGCTGTGCAAGACAAGCATGACCACACAGAAGTCTCACAACAAAACACTACCGAGTTCTCTGTGGAAATTATCATCGAGGATATCAAAGTCCTAGCATAAGTCATGATTCTTAAGAAGGAACATCTTCTCCTTGAACAAATCAATCAGTGGCTTGGTGTGCTAGGAAACACATATGGAATGGAGGTGGCCAACCTATGAAACCATAGAGTACTTCGCACATATGCGTGACTAACTTGGGACGATTCCAAAGGAAGCAAAAAACAAGCTTTCTCGAATTCACGGTGGCAACTTGCATCGAATGCACATGCATAGAGGAAGTTACTTCGTACACTAAACATATACTTCATGAACGGGACATGAAGGTAATGCTTACAAAAGTTTCCAACACTAGCTGGATGTTCAACACGAATCATGGAGAAGATAAAATGTTGTTGATGGGCTTAACAACAAACCATCGAGAGTTCCATGAAGATGGAATTCCACAACTATGTGAACAAAGCGATAGTATTGGTCAGACCAAAGATATAATGGTGCAAGCTCGAGGAAAAACCACGAGTAAAACAACATTACGAGTATCGCTGGTTCTGACTTTGATTTGATGATAGCCCATACTCAAATCAAAGTTTGGACAAGACAATAGATCCAACAATTGATCGCAAGGATCAGTCGATGAAGATATCATCTTTCTTCAACACACATACACACACAAGAGATATCCCTAAAAATGAACTAAGCAAGGCAAGCTTTTATCTTCCAACTCTCCAAGTTGTTGTTTAGCTTAACCAACTAGCTCAGGGTATCCAACACAGATTCTTGGAGAAGGGGTGGTTTAGGGGTAAACCAACTTGATCACGAACTCAACATAATGGTCAGGGGACAACCTGGTAATACTTCTGAGAAGATATTCAGAAAATCACGAACCACCGATATGTTATTAAGCTCGAGGACAATCTTGCTTTTCAGGGCAAGACGATATGATCAAATAAGCTAGGAATTTACACAATCCTAACTCATTGATCGAAGAGTGCACCAGGAATATGGACTAGGTAGCACGATCAATCTTAGAATGATGGTTCAGTAACCAACACACTATGAATGAAACTATCGTCCATTAACTACCAAGCAATGGGGTTTTCTAGGAGTATTTAGTTCACACATCATAGTTCACTTGTCGGCATTCCGGCTACAATAACACGGAGACCAAGAAATGAATGATGATGGTGGAAAGTATCACTGCATCAAGAATTCAGAAGAGGTTGTGCAATTCCCATGACATTCTTGACATAAGACGGTAATACTCCAGGGTAGAATAGAACAAAAGTTGGATTGACATTTTGATCTGTGGAATACAACTACTTTGACCTAATCTTAGATTATGGATGAGGTACTGGAGTTTGTTTCTCCTAGTCATTCCGGAATAGAATGGCTTGACAGACCACAAGAGTAAAAGGGAATGATGAACACGAATGCACAAATGCTCCTGACTATCAACTGATACACGAGGGTCGGAATACAACTGAAGAGGGACAATTAAAAGGAGCATATGATTTCCTAAATTGTGGATGCATAGATTAGTATGTCGAACAAGTTCCACACATTTCTTCCGGATAACCCATGCAGAAAGGTAGGACTGGCAGAGTAACAATTGTTGAGTGGAGAACTCATCAAGAGCACTCTTGTTGTGATCTTTTGGTTCAAAAGAACTTCTGCCAAGGATGGTTCATGGTATTTGGAAGAATGATATACCACGAACCACGTGGACTATCACAAAGGTTACTAATATCCTAAAGGAACGAGCAAACACTATCAACACGAAGTAAGTAGAATGAATCTTGGGTTCAAGAACCCAAGAATGGAATACCTACCAACTAAATGGCATCACGGGATGCTTTCGAGAATGATGGCTAGAATTATCACACTGGGAATACAAAACAAGGTTGGATCACTGGGTGGTTCTCTAGGATACCCTAGTGTCATAATAATAGCTTCAACATATATGTCGAGGCAATGAAGTACCTCAACACACTGATTAGTGTGGTTAATCTGGCCCAAAGGAACATCGGGAACAGGAAAAAGGGATTTGCAAATGCATCAGACTATTTAGAAACCTGGGATGACTCGGACAGCATAACGGTTGTAAATGCTCAAAAAAGATTTGAGACATCCTACAAAATGGTGGCATAACCACTCAACATCACAATATCAAGGTTCTGGGACCAACTGTTAACTGAGAGAAGTACTAGAAACTGAACTGAGGCTTGAATCCATCATTCCTATAAGTCTACTGATTAGTAACACGTGATCCTGATAGAAAAATGAGTAGCCTAGTTCTTAATCCCCGTAGGAAAGAAGAGGGTGACTCAGATCAAAAGGACATAAGGTAAAGGAGTAAAAGAGCCTTACGTTCCCTTCCACAATCAATTCCCTTATATAACTAAAGCATTTCTAGACTCGACTTCGACCAGTTTGGCTTGGTAATCCTACAAGCAGTCAGGCTCTGATACCAAAGCTGTCGGGACCCCGATCCTAAGTCACACCGATCTAGCGTGTAACACATCATATCACTTTGCGGCCTCAAGCACGGTATTCCCACGACTACAGCCTTACCTAGGCCAGGACCATTTGTGCCTTTTGGCTCACGTATATGATAGTGTTGCTAGCATCCATATGACAGAGAACCCGGGCCGACATGACTAGTCATAAACCCAAGGTGGCACAAACTTACAGGGACAGGCATACATGACCCAACAATGCACGTGTCGGTCAGCAACGAGTGTAACCGGGCTATAGCAAGCTATCAGGACTCTGGTAAACACCGCGTGACATTTCCTCGAAGGGACAGACACAGGAGCAAAGAAGGACACATGCCGATCAATCCATGTGTTCCGGAGCAGTAGCAAGCTACCATGGCTCAGTGGAAGCACTAGGAGGCATTTCCCCGTAAGGAAGGCTACCAAGAATAAACAACTAGGTGTTGGATCCCACACATAGCAATACACATTACACGTATGCATAACATGCAAGTATGTGTTGTACAACATGGCATCACAACATAACTCAACAACTCATATAGATAAAGGCCCAGAAGAGCCAACATAGCATTATATTACAAACAGGGGTCACATGACCCAAAATACAGAGCATACAAGCAACAAGCGAAAGCATAAACATGTCTGAGTACAGACATCCGAAAAGAAGAAGGCTAGAAAGCCTGACTATCTACAAGACCCTCCATAGGAACCAGACCTCTGTCTGGGATTCCAAGTTAATTGGCGAAGCCCACGATGAACTACTAGTGAGATTGAAGTCTCTGTGCAAACAAATAAATTAAGAAAACGTGAGTACAAATGTACTCAGCAAGACTTACATCAGAACTAGCTACATATGCATCAGTATCAACAAAGGGAGTTGTGGAGTTTGACTGCAGTAAGCCAGCTTTGACTCAGTGGCTATCATGTACTACGACTACTAGCATTTTCTTTGAGGTGAGAAAACACACACGAGTCCACATATTCACCATATCAATACACCACTATGGATCCGCTCTCGTCTCCCTAAGAGAAGGCCGTCCATAGCACTCACACTTATCTTGCGCATTTTAGAGTATCCACTTCAAGTTATCTATGAACCATATAAGCGTTCCAAGTAGTCCATATCCGAGGACGCGGCTATTCGAATAGATCATTTATAACCCAGCAGGGGTGTACTTCTTCACACATGCTCTTGCCACTTACCGCCATGTACACATCATGTATCTCGGCAACCTTCAAGCGGAAGCTTGGTGAGGGTGTCGGCCACGACCTGACTAACCACACAAGACTCTAGTCCAGGTTTATCGCCTATCCGAGGCTGAACGTGCAAAGAAAGTCCGACCAAAGTTTCCATCACGGCCCCAAACGATGTGAGAAGGGTTCCCAAGCCCACCATCCGGGTGCCACTTGGTACACCGTGCCACTGTGCCTGATCAGTCCCAAGCCCACCTGTACCGGGTGCCACTTGGTAGACTACTAACACAACCTATAAACACCAGAAACTAGTTGCAACTCCTAGACTGAGATCGAGGCGATTAATAAGCCGAGAGGGGTCGAGTTACCGAAACCCAATGTGTGGTAGTAACTGTCTTGGATCACAAACACAGAACTCAGTTCCTGAGGACGGTTTCAATGAGACAACCCACCATGTACTCCTACATGGCCTCTCATCGCTACCTTTACCAAATCGTGTTCACACACTTAGCTCTCAATAGTAGGACATGTTCATCACCATCCCAAACCATCCCAGATGAATCAGACCTGACACAACTCTAAGCATAGCAGGCATAACAAGCAAGCATGAATGAGTAGGCACATCATGGCTCAAACAACTCCTACTCATGCTAGTGGGTTTTAACTATTTGTTGTGGCAAAGACAGGCCATGTAGAGGAATGGGTTCAACTACCGAAACATGTAACAGTTGAATTGTTGTTGTCCTAATGCAGTAAAAGAGAGCAAGAGTAAGAGAGTGGGATTGTATCGAAATGCTCAAAGGGGGTTTGCTTGCCTGGCACTTCTGAAGATAGTAGCTCTTTGTCGGTGTCATCGATCTCAACGTCGGAACAACGTCCACTGAGAGGGAACAACACCGGCAAACAAGAGGGAACACAATCAATGCAATGCAATAATATGATGCATGATCATGACATGGCAATATGCTGTGATTTGTGCTAATGCAACTAGCAACGGTTTAAATGAAGTTGGTTTGAACCCAAGGTTCAAATTCAAACTCCATGTAAGCCATTTCAAATGCCATTCATTCAAATTGTCATATACAGCAGCTCTAAGTTATTCAAACATGCATGCAAATGGCATAAACAGATTCTTCATATTTTTCTGATAATTTTTCATATATAAATTATTTCATTCTGAGCTACGGTTTAATTTCTATGATTTTTAGAAGTTTAGGACATTTTCTGAAATTCATAAATCATTTCTATTATAAATAAATTCCAGAAATCATTTATGATGTCAGCGTTGTGTAAGCATTATGTTAGCAGGTCAAATGCGCTGACCCAGGTCAAACCTGACAGTGCGGTCCCATATGTCATAGACTCTCTACTAACAGAGAGTTAGTTTTAGGTAAACTGAATTAACCAGGGGTTAATTTAGCGGGTGCGGCCCGGTGTCAGTGTGTGTGGGTTTAATTAATGGTGTCATTAGCCACTAATGATGTTGCCATGTCAGCTAAATAGAGGTTAGCCGCCGATGATAACTGGCGCACGGCGGCGCTGCTCCTCCGGTCGTTTCCGGTGACGAGGGCACGCGCAGGTGGGCTCTCTAGAACGGCCGCAACGCGGCCCATCGGGTGGTGGTCTTGAGGCGGCTAGGGGTGGCCGGTAGCGGCGGCGGCAATGACCTCTGGCGGCGGCGGGGCTCGGTGATTTGCAGCGATGCGGTTAGAGCTCACGGGCAAGGGAGCTGAGCAGCGCAACGACGACAGGAGGCGCTCTGGAGCACACCCGTTGCACGACAGCAACGAACGGAGCACAGGAGGTGCACGAGCTATGGCAATGGCGGAGCAGAGCTTCGGCTGGAGGTGGAGCCGCAGCTGGGGAACGCGGAGAGGCCGAGGAAGAGAGGGGAAATGCATCGGAGCTCACAGAGGGGTCGACGGTAGTCTCAGCGGGCTCGGGGACGACCTCCGGCGGCCAGATGCGGCGGTGACGCGCTCGAGGGAGGCGTTTCGGGGCGCCCGCGGTCGTGTGCTTCAACGGAGAGGTCGAGGGGGACGCGGGGAACCTCCTGGATATGGTGGCTCAGCGAGGTGACGGTGGTTGCTGCGAGAACTGCGGTGGCGTGCTCGTGGCGGCTTCGGCCATGGGGGGGGAGAAGCACAGGGACGAGGGAAAGTGAGCAAACACTACTGGAATCAGGTAATTTGCCGTCAGCCAGTTCTTTGCCGTCTACTAGCTGACGGCAAAGAAGGTCTTTGTCATCTGCTTACAAAAAACAGACGGCAAAGAAGGGGCTGATGGCAAAGACAATGTTTGTCGTCAGCCTGTTCTTTGCCGTCTGCTAGCTGACGACAAAGCTTCTATGTCGTCTGCTAGAGGACGACAAAGAGGGAGGATGGCCCACTAACTAGCAAACCTAACGGCCCCCCTCTTTTCCGTCTGCTACCAGACGGCAGAGAAGCTTTGCCGTCTGCTAGCAGACGGCAAAGAAACTAACCTAGCTAACGGCCGTTCCCCCCGGCCCCACCCTCTCTCTCACAGCCCGCCACTCCCCCCGCGTCCCTCTCTCTCTCACAGCCCGCCGCCACTGCCCCGTCGCCGTCGCCGCCGCCCCGCCACCCCACCACCTTGCCGCCGGCCCCTGCGCCCAGCACCCACCGCCGCCCCACCACCCCACCACCCTGCCGCCGGCCCCTGCGCCCAGCACCCGCCGCCGCCCCACCACCGCGCCGCCGGCCCCCTGCACCCAGCACCCGTCACCGCCCCGCCGCCCCACCACACCCCGCCGCCGGCCCACTGCCCCACATCTCCATCCGGCCGCCCCACTGCCCCTCCGTCCCGCCGCCCCGGATCCCCATCGCCCAGCCGCCCCAGCCGCCCCCGAGGAGCGCCGCCCGTCGCCGCCCCCTCCCCGGCCCATCGCCGCCCCCCACGGTGGGCCCCTGCCACCCCCTTTTCTGTTTTTTTTCTTTTTTTCTTTTCTGTTGTAGATATTAGATATAGTTAGCTAGATTAGATTAGATTAGTGTTCGGTTTTAGTTAAATAGTCATAATTAAAGGAAGTAAAAAATGATGAAAAAAGAAGAAGAAAAGTAGAATAAGTAGAAGGGGGAAGAAGAAGAAGAAGAAGAGGAGGAGGAGGAGGAGGAGGAGGAGAAGAAGAAGATGAAGAAGAAGAAGAAGAAGAAGAAGAGGAAGAAGAAGAGGAGAAGATGAGCAGAAAAGAGGAAAAGGAAAAGAAGGAAGAAGAAAAATAAGAAGAAGAAGAAGAGGAGGAGGAGAAGGAAAGAAGAAGAAGAAGAAGATGATGAAAAAAAAGGGGTCGAGGGGTCTAGGGGTCGAGGATCGAGGTGTCGAGGGGTCGAGGGGAAAAGGGGTCGAGGGGTCATTTTGTCCTCCAAAATGAATAAATATGCTTAGTTAGCTCAAAAATGGCTCAAAAGTTAGAATTTTTTATGTTCATAGAATTTATGCAAAAGTTAGAATTTTTTTATGCAAAGATGATGATGATATGATGATATATGAAAATTTGGTCAATTTTTTTGTAGTAGATGATGATATGATGATATATGAAAACTTGGTCAATTTTTTTGTAGTAGATGATGATATGATGATATATGAAAACTTGGTTAATTCTGCCACTTTATTGAACCAAACAAAAACTTATGCTAACGCCTATTTGCCAACGATGTTGGTGCATCTATTTGTTTTTTTTTTTTGACTGGGAACTGTGGGGCAACACTCCCACATCATATCAAAAGCTTTATTAAGACAAAAGGGAACAAGTACAATACAGGGATTACAAGAGGTAATCAGACAGAACTAGATTAAAAGAAAGAAACAAAAGATCTTATTGTGATTGCATCTATTTGTTTTTAGTGTACAAAAGGTGTTGGCAAGTTTATTAGTCATTTGCAAGCTTATTGTGATTGCATTTCGTGGTTACCATTGCACCATCACGTACTTCTCTAGAATACAACCATGGCATCCTCGTGGTTTGCTCTGGTTTAGCTTTCTTGTGGTTCAGTTTAGGTTAATTAGATGTCATAACCTCATATCATCTTATATATGTTACTAGCTAGATCTTAGGATTATAATTGTCCATCATATATGGCAGTTCTTGTCATAACCTCATATCATCTGAATATTCTGTTTTTCGATTAAGATCGATGCATTGAGAACTTTATGTTACTATTTTTCTTTCCTGTGAAGTGGATCGTTCATCCTTGCTCATATTGCTTTAGGAAAATGGCGCCACCACCACCACCACCACCATGTCGACTATGCAAGTCAAGGTGCGCCAGTAGCCTTGCAACTGGCACGCTGTTCGGCATCTACTTCCAGCCGAGTTTTCATCATGCGGCGATAAGAAATTATATGAAACTTGTAACAAGTATTTTGTTTTTAGTGTTGGCATTAATGCATTGTGTCATTTTGCATTTTTTACACAGATCGTCCCATGCAATGTGAGGTTGGAATTCAACGAGCTGACCGGAGACACTGTGACCTTTGACGCTCCGGGGGGCCCTACACTATGGAGGTCGAGAAAGGACGCAATATGTCGCATATTGGAGGAGATGGATGGGTCTGTTTCCTCGCCCACTTTGGTATTACTGGTGGTGACTTGATCAGCTTCTCCTTGTGCTTCCTTTTTGTTTTGATTTTGTACGATGAACAATGTGAAACTTGCGACCTATGTATGGATGTATGGATGAAACCATTGTACGCTTGTTGTTGGATATGTTGCATATGTTCCCCTCTTCATGATTCATGTGTTGGTATGCTTGTTGAAAGTATTTTCAAATGTGTATATCTATATATCTGTGAAATTCTGTGAAATTGAATGAATTTAAGAAAAAACAGGGGCTATACAGGCTCTTTGCCGTCTGCTGGCAGACGACAAAGAGCTTTGCCATCAGCTAGCAGACGGCAAAACTGCCACGTGGCAGCTACCTGTGCAACCTGGGGGGGCACTGGGCTGGCCTATATGGTTGCTTTGTCGTCTGCCAGCACACGACAAAGCACGCTGTTAACCCCTTAATGGACCTAAGCTGACACGTGTGCCGTCCAGGCCCTTTGTCGTAGTCTATTCAGCCGGATGTGTTGCCGTCTGCTGGCTGACGACAAAGGTCTTTGCCGTCTGCCAGGCATGCCTTTGCCGTCAGCCATGGCAGATGGCAAAGTTCTTGATTCCTGTAGTGAAAGAGGGATGGCTCGATGCGAACGGAAGCGGCAAAGTTGTCCGCGTCATCGACGTGTCTCGGGAGGCAGCCAGGAAGCTGCTGCGTGGCGCGCGATGAGCGGGCGTGTGTCGAGCACACGCGCCCTGTCTACTGGCGCAGCGGAGAAGACGATTGGCAGGTGGGCTGCACAGTAGCGGGCCGGCTAAGTGGGTTGCGGTAAGTTAGGTAGGGTTTCTGTCCTTTCCTTTTTCTTCTGGTTTTCTGTTTTCTATTTATTTTCTTCTGTTTTGAATTTAGGTTATAAACCAAAACACTTTGGTTAATTCTGTAAATTTTTGTGGGGCATATTTGAATTATTTTCAAGCCACACAACAAATTTTAGAATATTTGGAGCAACCAATATTTAATGGTGCATCTTAAACTCCAACTCAAATACAAATATGATTTAAATTCAGTGCCCAAATTATTCCTTAAAAATGTTCATTATTTTTGGTCTGGATCAAGACCATTGCCAAAGATATCAAACATCAGTGAGGAGCATTTTGGGTTCATTGAATGCATTTTTTTACCTAGTTGAATTCATTTGGTGCTAGGGTTTGAACATCCCCAATTCAAATTCATTTGAATTTTAACATGATGCATGGATGCATTAATGCAACTGTTTACAAGCAATTCTAGGGCTGTGACATAGGTTCAAATCAATCTGGGGCCTAATGTTGGGTATGTAACCCCACGGTGTGACCCGCCCAGGAGGGGCCGAGTTACACAGTTGGCGACTTAATAAGGAAGCTTAAAGCAGGCCCAAGAAGCCAAGACCTGAGAGCCTGGAGGCGGCTTACGAAGTGGGCCAACTGAAGGCCCAAGACCTGGAGACGGAGCATGACCCGGAGTTGTAAGCCGCCCAACGGCGACTTGCCTAGCAAGGCAAGGCGACTTAGAACCAGAGTCGGTTACGTTGTATAACCCGACCTGGACTCTTGTAAGCCCAAGGCCTCGACCTGTGTATATAAAGGCGAGACCCTGTGGTGGGTTAACTCAAGTTACAGTCCATCGAGAGCTAGGTTAAGTGATTCCGCTCCCTTGTAATCGATACTAAATCAATACAACACAAAGCAGGAAGTAGGCTTTTAACTCGTCGATGAGGGGCCGAACCTAGGTAAACCCGTGTCTCTCATCCCGTTCAACCCCTTTAAGCTAATCACCGTAGCCATGGCCTCGCACCTAAGTCCTTTCACGAGGGCATCTGCCGTGTTAAACCCACAATAGATCCAGTACTTGCATCTCTCCTCATCTGCTTGGCGGTTTGCTTGTCCTTGACAGACTGATTCAGCTTCTTTGTAATTTTCTTCAGCACGATGAAATGTTTCATCACCATTTCGGTAACATCGTCAGGAAGGCCCAGACTGCTGATATCTTCAGATTTTGCATCGTAAGCAGCACTTTCAATCACATCAATCATAAGATTGAAGTCATACTTTCGTTCCTCTGTGGAAGCAGGAACACTGTGTTTGGGCTTCTTTGCAATAGCTTCAGCTTTTTCTTTAGGCAGCAGCTTTCTCTTCGCAGCAGTGGAACCTGAAGGTTTATCAGTGAGAGGACTTGGTGCAAGCCTTGGTGATTTCCTTGGTGATGGTGAAGCTTTTACTAGTGAGGGGCTGTTGTGCGGCTTGTGGAGGATGGTACGTTGATCGTACATGGGAATTTCATCACCATCATCATTGGATGATTCATCAGATGAGCTGGACACAGCTTTCTTTGATCTGCTGGGGATTGTTTTCTTTCATGAGGCATGAGGAGGAACTGACCTTCTGGACTTGCTTCCTTTGGATGGACGATCCTTTTTCTTCTGCACGTCTTGCTTAGTCAGCGCGATGTTTTTAGCTTTGATTTGATTTTTCTTCGATTGCCTAGCATCACGTTTGGCTCTAGCCTTCGCCCTCTTGGCTACTTCATCGGGAAAATCCGTGATGGTTTTCAGGGACTCTAGATGAGCATTAGAAGGCGCTGGTAGTCTGACTTTTTCATCGTCTGGCCCAATGCAGTTTTCTGTTGTGCAGTCGTTCCACGATTGCGTGAAGGCAAACAAGATTTGATACTTTTCCCGAACATTTTCATAGTTGAACCATTTCTTTGGCCAGTGACAGCGAATCCTTTGCAGCCTGTTATTTCGTTCGGTCGTTGTTTCAACTCCAGGTGGAGTTCTATAACCATCAGGTTCAGACATCTCAACAGTGGTATTTTTCTCTCTGCCACACCCACCCTTCTTGGGATTTCCATCGAAAAAGAGAGTAAGAGCATCAGTGACCAGTTCATCCTCAGGCTGACCGTGAGCCGAGGGAATTTCATCATCTTCTTCTTCAGATTCAGACTCGGATTTCTTCTTCGGTGTCTTGGGTGGATTTGATGATTTTCCTCCACCAGTCAATCCTATTCGGTCAGATCTGGGAGGATACTGAGACAAATCTCCTTCATACTATGTGTATTCATCCGAACTCTGTGCCATAGCTGACCTGTGAAAAGAATATATACGAGGGGAAAATAGGGTAGGGTCATAAACATGCACAGAAGCATTTTTCAACGAAACTGAATGTTTTTCGGAAGGAACAGAGGAATCCATGGAGCACTTGAAAAGATATCTTTGATAAACTTTCACCTAGCCAAGATTTGGTCAAATCTATCTAATCTTTCGAAATGTACTCATGAACCCTAGATCGAGGAGAACTAGTATGAGGAAAAAGCTACAAACCATACCAGTCAAAACTTACAGATTCCTAAAGATCTACCACAGAGATTAAATCAAAAGAAATGGCATCGGTACGAACTGCCCTACGAACATAGAACAGAGCAAGAGCGGATTCGGATCTAGGCGCCCTAACTTGGCAGCATAGATCAACTATGGTAATGCGGAGAGGAAGATTACCACACTGGTGTGATCAACAGCGGCGAGACTTCATCAGAGTCGCACGGCAAGGCACCTCGCCGGAGTTGCTTCCAGCCCAGCCTCGGGATGACGGTGGATATGAGGGCTTGAGGAGCAAATGAGGAAGAAGACCCCGAGAGGGTTATTCATAGCAAGAGAGCAGAACCACCTCTCCGAAATCCATGGCCTACAGAAGCGGGACATTCCACATTCAACAGACGAGATCACAATCGAGGTGATCGTGGGCACGTGGCAACCATTTCCTACGAAAAACTCGGGACGAGAGCGGGAGGCCAAAAGGTTTGAAGGAGGGAAAGCGCTAAAACAGATTAAGGTTTGAAGTAGATTTCTTTCGTGACTAGGATGCCGAAAAGAAACTTTCTTCAGATGAAATTGCATGTTTATGACGGACAACATAGATTTGATGAGAAAGAATAGAGGGATAACAGGGACCAAAACAAAACACTCAGCCAAATGAAAGAAAACACAAAGCAATGAGCAATGAGTGAATTGTTTATCGGATGAAACACAAACACGGCGAAAAGAAAATGCAAAAAAAAATAGGAGCAAGTAAACACAAGGGAGAGCACCAACAATGTAAATCTCAGGGTTATGCATAAACGATAAGAATCCCTGAGAGAACTGCTGCAAGAAGGGTTAGTTCTTCTTCGCAACCCACACTTGTGTGGGCAGCGAGCATCTCTTTTGCTTAGTTAGAGCAGGAACATTTCTTCGATGAGATCTGTAGTTCACATGTGCATTTTAAGAGTAATCATATGAATATGCATTGAAATTGTTTCCCGAGATATGAGCATAATGATTTGAGGAAGTACGCATGTACTCCTTCTGTCAAAAGTTTGACTGAAATCCATTCGAGGAAGTTTTAGTGCCAGTCTATGAATGATAACCATTTCCTCGAAGGGAATTGCTCTGCATATTCAAGTTAGCAGTGATAGATAGATTTTCAATGATGCACTTTTTCACCCAGATTTGCTTCTTGGGTGAACCTACCCTGCAGTTAGTTCCAACATACCGAGCGAAAACCTTACCATTATGTTGTTTGAAGAATTTGTAGTTCCAACATAACAGGGACCGAGTTCACTTTCTCTGTGAAACCCTAGCATCTCGGGGTCACCGAACTACATTTTGGTCTGACCGAAACTGTATGTTTAGACTCTGAGTGTGCTTCGGTGTCACCGAGTTTGTCATATCGGTAGCTCCGAAATGCTTTCTGCAGAAAACTAAAGTTAAGTTTTTGTCTCAATGTTTTTGCAAAAATAGCTGTGCTTTTTCATGCTCATCTACTCTACCTATACCTATCTACTCACATGGTCAGTGTCAGAGATGTCAGATAACAGTGATAGTCAGAACAGGTCAAAGGAGCAGGTAAATCTCAGTGAGGGCACTAATCCCTCCAACAGCAGCTATGATGAAGGCAGCAGAAGTACACCTAGCAATTTGCCTAAGGCTGCTACTAGGCAAAGGAAGAAGAGAACCTCAAATTCAGAAGATGAGGATTTTGTTGTTGAGGAGAAAGTGACCTCCAAGAAGAAGGTACTCAGGAAAGAGTATGCAGCTGCTGCTGCAACCAAGCCTGGAATGAAGGTGAAAGTTCCTGCTAAGAGAGTGCCTATGTCAAAAGCCAGAGCCTCCACTCAAGGAACCATGGAGTTCACTGTTAAACCAAGAGAGGATGAGGCTGTTGGAGGAAAGAAAAGGAAAGAAAGAGTCAAGAAGACTATTGCCAAGGTCATTGGCAAACCATCTATGATGAGAGAGTCAGAGGATGATGAGGAGGAGGAAGAGCCAGCTGCACCGCCTCCAGAATCTCAGAAGCTCATGGGAGATGCTATCAAGTCTGGGGCTGCTCCATCTAAGCCCAAGATAGTTCCCAAGCCATCTGCCCAAGCTCAAGCTCCAAAACCATCTGCACCCAAGAGATCCACCAGAAACATCCCAGCTACAGAGAAGAATAAGGCCCCAGTGCCTGAAGCTCAAGAAGATGAAGAACAGCAAGTGCTTAGGAAGCTGAAACCCAAGATTCCAGATCATGATGACAATCATCTAGTTGCTGAGAATATGAAGTTAAGAAAGGATGCAGGTCTCAGATTATGGAGACAGACTGATCCATATGTTGTAAGGAGAAGAACTACTATTGATTATCGCTTTCACACCAAGGAACAGCAAGATTTCTATGAGACAGTCTTGTTGGACAAGAAGCCCATTATCAGTGACATGAGATGGGTTGATTGGAAATTCATTGGTGACAATGAGGATTCCTTCCCAGGAGTTCATGAGAGTTTCAGAATGAATGGAGTTGACAAGTTTGTTGGTTAAAAGTTGACCAAGTGGAATGATGAAATGGTGATGCAATTCTATTCAACTACTCATTTCGATCCAGATGGCAAGATTATCTGGATGACTGAAGGCACAAGATATCAATCGTCAATTGCAGAATGGGCCAAGTTGATCAATGCCCCTGAAGAAGGTGAAGAAGACACAGATGTGTATGCCAAGTCCAGAAAGGATCACAATTCCATGGCTCACATGTACAAGCCAATTCCAGATGCTACTTTGACAACTCACATATTTGGATCCATCTATTATCAGCTGTCAGGTCTAACCACGATAAACACTATATTGAGGCACACCCTGTTGCCCAAGTCAGGAGACCATAGGATGATCCGTGGTCACTCAATCAACCTGCTTCATATGTTTGATGTGCCAGAGAAGTTCAAGGTGATGAGTTTAATTGTTGAAACTGTGAAGAGAACTGCTGCAGATCAGAAAAGATCGTGTGGATATGCCCCTCACATTCAGATGCTAATCAAATCCAAGATGGGGATAGGGACATATCTTCTTGACAAAGAGCATCTTCCCCTGAGGCCAGACTTTGAGGACAATGAGGTTGTCATGGATGCAACACATCCTACTTCAGCAGAGGCTCAGGAGAAGCAAGAGAAAGCAAAGGCTGCAAAGACTGCAACAATGCCAGATGTTTCAGGTATCAATCTCAAGACCAAGCAAGATCAACTCAGTTATTTGCTTGAGGCAAGCATGAGAATAGAGAAAGGACTGGCTACCCTGACTCGAAATCAAGAGAGCCTTGAAAGGATCTTTGAGACCAAACTTCATGATTTAGATGTGAAGGTCACCGAGATTCAAACCACAGTTGAGAAGCTCCAGGAAGAGGTTGAAGACAGGAATGACAGACCTACCACCGACACTTTTCAGCATGTGCCAAGGGCACAGAGGTCTTCAGCAGTGCCAGTAGTCAGTGATGCGAGGACTACACTCTCAGCACCTGCTGCAACTGCCACTGTTGTACCTCCTATCTCAACTCCTCCAGCTCCTCAGACATCCGCAGAAGCTTTTGCAGACGGACTCCTCTCCATGCCGTCTACGCACACCGGAGCAACCAGCCAGAAGACCACTTCAGGAGCTCCTGGAGATCGTGCCTAGAGTGCCGCATAGCACTATGCATTTTTGAACTTTTTGGTAACTTGTTGCCAAAGGGGGAGAAAGTGTATAGATCATTAGGCTTCGAGAGAGAGAGTGTTTTGCCTTTTGTTGCCTCTTTTGCTACTTGCTACTTGATTGTTTACTTGCTACTATTTGTGCTTATGTGTGAGATACTCTTATGATCATGTGTTTGATCATATTATGCTTTATTGTGTGCTTGAATGATGATATTTGAATACTTGTGTATGATCAATCATGTTTCCCTTGGTGATGAGTGCATGTTGTTTAATTCTATCATTTTTAGCGCTCCACCAAGATGTATGTGACATGGAAGAGTGTCCCATGATCCTAATCGATTGTGCATTTGCATTCAAAAGAAAATTTTAAATAATGCACAAATTTAGGGGGAGCTCTTACTTATCACATACTTCTCAAAGCGACGATGTATTTCCTTTATATAATCATTTGTCGAAGCTTTGATCTATATGTTGTCATCAATTACCAAAAAGGGGGAGATTGAAAGTGCAACTAATCCCCGGGTGGTTTTGGTAATTCATAACAACATATAGCTCATTGAACTAATATCCTTTCAAGTTAAATATTTCAGAAAGTTCAATGATTGGCATGGCATGGACTGGAGATGTGGACCCCTCAAAATGCTAAGGACAAAGATTGGCAAAAGCTCAAGACTCTTCATTTCTATTTTAGTGATCCAAGACCACATTGAGTCTATAGGAAAAGCCAATACTATTAAAAGGGGATGAGGTGTTGCATAATGGTCTACTTGCTCAAAATGCTTAGTGATATGCTCCAAAGCCCTCAACAACTTTCTCATTTCCAAATATGTCCAAAACCTAAAGTCAAACTCGGCCCCGCTGATTCGATCTATCTGGTGCCACCGAGTTTCTTTAACATAGCCACTGCCAGAAACCCTAATCAATTCGGTCTCACCGATGGGGATTTCGGTCTCACCAAGATGGCAATGCAAACTCTCTATTTCCCTTCGTAATGTTTCATCTTACCGAAATGAGCGATCAGTCCCACCGAGTTTGCAATGCAAACTCTCTGTTTCCCTTCGTAACATTTCGGTCTTACCGAAATGAGTGATCGGTCCCACCGAGTTTGCCTGACCAACTCTCTGTTTAACTCATTACTGAAATTTGTCCCACCGAGTTCATGCAATCGGTCACACCGACATGAGGTCTTGCCCTAACCCTAGCACATCGGTCCCACCGAGTTGAGTATATCAGTCCCACCGAGATTCCTAACGTTCACATTTTGAATTGAATCGGTCTCACCGAGTTCTTCTATTCGGTCTGACCGAGTTGGGTCAAATGTGTGTAACGGTTGGATTTTGTTTGGAGGCTATATATACCCCTCCACCCACTTCTCTATTCAAGAGAGAGCCATCAGAATGAGCCTACACTTCCACTACTCATTTTCTGAGAGAGAACCACCTACTCATGTGTTGAGATCAAGACATTCCAATCCTACCACAAGATTCTTGATCTCTAGCCTTCCCCAAGTTGCTTTCCACTCAAACCATCTTTCCACCATAGCCAAATATGTGAGAGAGAGTTGAGTGTTCGGGAGACTATCATTTGAAGCACAAGAGCAAGGAGTTCATCATCAACACACCATTTATTACCTTTTGGAGAGTGGTGTCTCCTAGATTGGTTAGGTGTCACTTGGGAGCCTCCGACAAGATTGTGGAGTTGAACCAAGGAGTTTGTAAGGGCAAGGAGATCGCCTACTTCGTGAAGATCTACCCGAGTGAGGCAAGTCCTTCGTGGGCGATGGCCATGGTGGGATAGACAAGGTTGCTTCTTCGTGGACCCTTCGTGGGTGGAGCCCTCCGTGGACTCATGCGGCTGTTACCCTTCGTGGGTTGAAGTCTCCATCAACGTGGACGTACGATAGCACCACCTATCAAAACCACGCCAAAAATCTCCGTGTCTACATTGTGTTTGCCTTCTCCAAACCCTTCCCTTTATCTTCATATGCAATGTTTTACTTTTCGCTGCTACACTCTTAGACTTGCATGTGTAGGTTGATCGCTTGACTTGTGCTAAGTTGTTAAAATCTGCCAAGACATAAAATTGGGAAAATGCTAGATTTTTATTTGGTCAAGTAGTCTAATCACCCCCCCTCTAGACCTACTTTCGATCCTATAGAAATCCTTATGGACATGTTTGAGGACAAGCCCACACCTTCATCACCATCATCACCAAAGAAAGAAACTTGAGTACATGGGTATGGGCACTCCCCTTGGCTTGTGCCAAGCTTGGGGGAGGTGACCCGATATCGTATCACCACCGCTTTTTATCATCATTATCTATCTTAGTTCGATCCTTAGTTATTTCATGATTTAGTAAAATAAAGTTTTAGTATGATCTATTTTCGACTGTTTACTTAGTGATCTATCCATCTATGTAATCATGTGTGAGATATATAATAAAGAGTAGTTTGAGTTTTGCTTTGCTTTATTGTTTCAATCTTAGCAATGGAAAATAAAAGATCATATACTACTCCCCATGGGAGTAATGACTTCACATAAAAGAAGTATAGTTGATAAAATTTGTTGGAAGTTAAAAAGCATAGCATTGGTCATTGGTGCAATCCATGAAAAGGTAGTAAAGAAAGAGAGGTCTCACATATAAATATACTATCTTCGAAATCTTTTATGATTGTGAGCCCCCATCAAATATTCTATATCAATTAGTTGACGTTGGACAAGGAAAACAATGTAATGAGTTATGGTTGTTTACATTCACATAGAAGTTATATTGTTATGGATCTTCTAACATGTGGTGCTTGTCTAGGATCTTTTGCTAGCCAAAAATTCGCACCAAGTAGAGATGCTACTTGTGCATCCAAAACCCTTAAACCCAGTTTCATGTCATGAGAGTTCACTATATCTACCTAGGGATTGAATAAGATCCTTCAAGTAAGTTATCATCGGTGCATAAGGCAATAAAAATTGCTTCTAAATATGTATGATCTTTTATTGTAAGGGAAAATAAGCATTGTATGAACTTGTAATGGTAAAGAAATAAAACTGACGGGTAATATAACATGATGTTCCTTTACATTAAGAGCTTGCACATCCAAAAACAAAAAGCGCATGACAACATCTGCTTCCCTCTGTGAAGGGCCTATTTTTTACTTTCATGTATTTACTTTTATGCAAGAGTCATTAGTGTTAATCCTTATTCCTCTCTATGTATTCTTTAGTGGCAAGCATCATGTGGTAGATAGATCCAGACATATATATCCAGTTGGATGTAGGTGATAATGGGTTATTATTGTTGACATTACCCTTGAGGTAAATAAGTTGGGAGGAGGAACTATAAGCCCCTATCTTTCTATGTGTCTGACTGAAATTGTTGCTCTATAAATACGCCTTGAGTGTCAGCAATCAAAGAAGACTAAATGATGGTTGAGTATGTTAACTTGTTGAACAAAGCTCTTACATAGACTCTTTCTAAAAATATGATGGATTGTGATTGATTCAATGACTGATGTCGGATTCAGGGCTCCGGAGACCCATGAAGGTTCAAACTCTGGGTCGTGTGCGAAGATCTCGACCTCTCAAGCTTCGAGCTTGTCGCCCCATAGCCTAGCCTAGCCGAACTCACGCGAGCAAGGAAGAAGATGAACACGTCAGTTTACCCAGGTTCGGGCCACCTTGCGTTGTAAAACCCTACTCCTGCTTTTTGGTGGATTGGCCTCACGAGGGGCTGAGGATGAACTAGTACAGCGGATGAACAGCCTCGCGGGGGCTATGTTGGTGAGGGTGGAAAGGATCCGATCCCTCTCTACGGTGGTGGCTAACCTATATTTATAGTGGCCTTGGTCCTCTTCCCCCAAAATGTAGGCGGGAAGGGATCCCACAATGGCCCATTTGAAAGGGGACAAGTAGTACATCTTATCCTAACAAAAGGTGGTCTTCGCCTGCAAAGCTTCTGGTCGTGACGGAGCGGTGGGCTCGGTGATGACATCCGTCCTACCGAGCATGGTCTTGGTCTTGTAGCACCAGAATGGAAACCTTTGGTAGATTCCTAGGGAACCCACGCCTGTCCTTGCCTCCTTAGCACCAAAGAGGAAACTGCCTCCTCTGCGCCCGCCTGGCCTTGGTCGTCATGGCTTGCGTCATGGCAGCCTCATGAGGCTGGTACCTGCATAGAAATCTCCACTCCTCGGGAGGCAGCCTGGGGAGGCCGCCCCCTCCAGAGGTCTTGGTGTCGTCCGCCTCATGAGGCCAGGGGGCCTTTGCGAGGGTCTTGTCTTGGTGGTCTTGTAGATGGGCCGTACCAGGCCATTAGTGGAGCCACACTGTGGGCCGCAGGCAGGCAAGTCTGGGTACCCTGGTTCCTAGAATGCCGAAAGTAGCCCCTGGGCCCAAGGCGCGCTCGGGCTTGGCTTCGAGGCAAAGCCAAAGGGCAAGGGCGAAGCACCGCGGGCCCTAATCGCCTGCGGGCCAGACCGACGTGTGGTGCTTGACGGGACATGGGTGTCTCCGCTTCCCCATGCCGCCTCGCCAACTACCTGATGACCCACAAGTATAGGGGATCTATCGTAGTCCTTTTGATAAGTAAGAGTGTCGAACCAAACAAGGAGCAGAAGGAAATGACAAGCGGTTTTCAGCAAGGTATTCTCTGCAAGCACTGAAATTATCGGTAACAGATAGTTGTGTGATAAGATAATTCATAACGGGTAGCAAGTAACAAGAGTAACTAAGGTGCAGCAAGGTGGCCCAATCCTTTTTGTAGCAAAGGACAAGCCTGGACGAACTCCTATATAAAGCAAAGTGCTCCCGAGGACACATGGGAATTACTGTCAAGCTAGTTTTCATCATGCTCATATGATTCATGTTCGTTACTTTGATAATTTGATATGTGGGTGGATCGGTGCTTGGGTGCTGCCCTTACTTGGAGAAGCCTCCCACTTATGATTAACTCCTCTCGCAAGCATCCACAACTACGAAAGAAGAATTAAGATAAATCTAACCATAGCATGAAACATATGGATCCAAATCAGCCCCTTACGAAGCAACGCATAAACTAGGGTTTAAGCTTCTGTCACTCTAGCAACCCATCATCTACTTATTACTTCCCAATGCCTTCCCCTAGGCCCAAATCAAGGTGAAGTGTCACATAGTCGACGTTGACATAACACCACTAGAGGAAAGACAACATACATCTCATAAACATATCGAACGGATACCAAATTCACATGATTACTTATAACAAGACTTCTCCCCAGGAACAAACGTAACTACTCACAAAACATATTCATGTTCATAATCAGAGGAGTAATAATTATCATTAAGGATCTGAACATATGATCTTCCACCGAATAAACCAACTAGCATCAACTAAAAGGAGTAATCAACACTACTAGCAACCCACAGGTACCAATCTGAGGTTTTGAGACAAAGATCGGATACAAGAGATGAACTAGGGTTTAAGAGGAGATGGTGCTGGTGAAGATGTTGATGGAGATTGACCCCCTCTCGATGAGAGGATTGTTGGTGATGACGATGGCTTCGATTTCCCCCTCCCGGAGGGATGTTTCCCCGGCAGAACAGCTCCGTCAGAGCCCTAGATTGGTTCTGCCCAGGTTCTGCCTCGAGACGGCGGCACTTCGTCCCGAAAGCTTCCTCTTGATTTTTTCTAGGTCAAAACTCATCATATAGCAGAAGATGGGCACCGGAGGCCTGCCAGGGGGCCCACAAGGCAGGGGGCGCTCCCAGGGGGATAGGGCATGCCCCCCACCCTTGTGGCTTCCTGGTGGGGCCCCTCTGGTACTTTCTTCGCCCAATATTTTTTATATATTCCAAAATAATTCTCTGTAAATTTTCAGGACTTTTGGAGTTGTGTAGAATAGGTCTCTCAGATTTGCTCCTTTTCCAGTCCAGAATTCCAGCTGCCGGCATTCTCCCACTTTGTGTAAACCTTGTAAAATAAGAGAGAAAAGGCATAAGTATTGTGCTATAATGTGTAATAATAGCCCATAATGCAATAAATATCAATATAAAAGCATGATGCAAAATGTTCGTATCAACTCCCCCAAGCTTAGACCTCGCTTGTCCTCAAGCGAAAGCCGAAATCGAAAAATATGTCCACATGTTTAGAGATAGAGGTGTCGATAAAATAAAATACGGACATGAGGGCATCATGATCAGCTTAAGAATAGCAACATATCATGTCATATAATTTCTTATGCTAAAGTAACAATTCATTCACAAGGTAAAGTATGAATCAAAAACTTCATTGAAAACTAATAAACTATTATCTCGGTCATTGAAGCAATTTGCAATTTATCATAACATCGGAAAGAGTCAATACAAGAGCTTTTCAGCAAGTCCACATACACAACTATCATTTAGTCTTTCACAATTTCTAACACTCACGCGATACTTATGAGTTCAAAGCTTCAGTTGGACACAAAGAAAGATAGGGGCTTAAAGTTTCGCCTCCCAACCTTTTACCTCAAGGGTAATGTCAACAATAATACTTTATGATAACCTACATCCGAGTGGGTATATATATCTGGATCTTTCCCGAACACATAGTGCTTGCCAAAAGAAAAAGTGCAAAAAGGAAAGGTGAAGATCACCATGACTCTTGTATAAGGGTAGGAGGTAAAAGTAAAAGATAGGCCCTTCGCAGAGGGAAGCAGAGGTTGTCATGCGCTTTTATGGTTGAATGCACAAAATCTTAATGCCAAAGAACGTCATTTTATATTGCCGCTTGTGATAAAGAACTTTATTATGCAGTCCGTCGCTTTTATTTCTTCCATATCACAAGTTCGTATAAAGCTTATTTTCTTCACACTAATAGATCATACATATTTAGAGAGCAATTTTTTATTGCTTGCACCGATGACAACTTACTTGAAGGACCTTACTCAATCCATAGGTAGGTATGGTGGACTCTCATGGCAAAACTAGGTTAAGGGGTGTTTGGATGCACAAGTAGTATCTCTACTTGGTGCAAAGTATTTGGCTAGCATAAGAGGTAAAAGCAAGCTCAACATGTTGGAGGATCCATGACACTATAACTTCTGTTCGGATATAAGAGAACATAACCCATTATGTTGTCTTCCTTGTCCAACATCAACTTTTTAGCATGTCATATTTTAATGAGTGCTCACAATTACAAAAGATGTCCAAGATAGTATATTTATATGTGAAACCTCTCTTTCTTTATTACTTCCTATTAATTGCAACAATGACCAAAACTATGTTTGTCAACTCTCAACAACTTTTATTCATCATACTTTTTATATGTGAAGTCATCACTCTCCATAAGACCATTATATGATCTTTTTATTTCTTTTTATTCTTTCTTTTATTTTATTCCCTCATGATCATAGCAAGAAAGCAAAGTCCTCAACTCAAAACCACTCTTTATTATATAACTCACGGACTCAATTACATAGGTAGATCTCAAAACAAAACTCAAAGCTAGATCATACTAAAACTTTATTCTAGTAGATCAAGATATAACCAAAAGGATCGAACTAAGAAAAATGATAAAAGTAAAGGTGTGATGGTGATACGATACCGGGGCATCTCCCCCAAGCTTGGCAGTTGCCAAGGGGAGTGCCCATACCCATGTATTTAGATCTCTTTCTTCAGAGGTGGTGATGATGGAGTGGTTGATGATGTATCCGTCAGCTTTATCAAGGCACCTTTAAGGACTTGCAATTCTTGGAGCACACATTGGAGCATATTTGCATTCTTCTGGATTTCCTCCAAAAGATGCTTATTTTTAGGCCACCAAGAACCTTTTCCTGCATTGCTTTCACTTGGACGGGATATGTCCCAATTGGAGGGTATATGCGTATGTGGGGTGTTCTCCACTCCATAATTATGAACCAAATTATGAAAGTTGTTCCGATGTAACCTATGTAAGGGCCTCCTAGGGGGAAGCCCTTCTCGAACCTCTTGGTCTTCATGGTTGTTTGTAGTACCTATTGCTTGATGGGGATTTGGAATAGTGGAGATGCCCACCAGAGTACCTCTCTCCGATGCTGGAGGTTGTTCCTCAAGCGAATCTCCTTCATCCTCCTCCATCGTGGCTCCCTCGGCATCCTCCCTTCTAAGTTCCATTTGCATCAACCAAGCATCGTCGTCCGCGTTGTTGGAGGAGGACGACGACATGATGCCTGGCCTTGAAAACTTTGGCAGAAAACAGCCCAAAACGAAAACAGGGGATTTTGCCGTGGTACGGTGGTCAAAACCTTCGGGAGATTATATAATGATTTTTGCCGACCAAAAGAAGTATTGTACAAGAAAACAGAGTCCGGAGGGCACACGAGGTGGCGGCAAGGTACAGGAGCGCGCCCAGGGGGTAGGTCATGCCCCCCTGCCTTGCCGCTTCCTCGTGCGCTTTCTCGACTACTTTTAATTTTCCTAATTTTTTAAATATTCCAAAGCGGAGAAAAATTGCCATTAGAACAATTTTGGAGTTAGTTTACTTACCGTACCACATACCTATTCCTTTTCGGAGTCTGAAACATTCTGGAAAGTATCCCTTATGTACTCCTCCGGTGTTACGGTATTAATAATATTTGTCTCAACATTTACGGGAGTACTTGAAATATAATGTTTGATTCTTTGACCGTTTACCACCTTAGGGTTAGTGCCTTCGGCATTGTTCATCTTGATGGCACTGTAACGATAAACCTCCTCGATAATGTAAGGACCTTCCCATTTAGAGAGAAGCTTTCCTGCAAAAAATCTTAAACGAGAGTTGTATAGCAAAAAATGATCGCCTACATTAAACTCACGCTTTTGTATCCTTTTGTCATGCCATCTTTTAACTTTTTCTTTGAACAACTTGGCATTCTCATAGGCTTGGGTTCTCCATTCATCAAGCGAGCTAATGTAAAATAACCTCTTCTCACCAGCAAGTTTGAAATCATAGTTGAGCTCTTTGATTGCCCAATAAGCTTTATGTTCTAGTTCAAGAGGTAAGTGACATGCTTTTCCATATACCATTTTGTATGGAGACATACCCATAGGGTTTTTATAAGCAGTTCTATAAGCCCATAATGCATCATCAAGTTTCTTAGACCAATTCTTTCTAGATCTATTAACAGTCTATTGCAAAATCAATTTAATTTCTCTATTGCTCAATTCTACTTGACCACTAGACTGAGGGTGATATGGGGATGCAATTATATGGTTGACATCATATTTAGCAAGCATTTTACGGAAAGCACCATGAATAAAATGTGAACCACCATCAGTCATCAAGTATCTAGGGACTCCAAACCTCAGAAAAATAACTTCTTTAAGCATCTTAATAGAAGTGTTATGATCAGCACTACTAGTTGGAATAGCTTCTACTCACTTAGTAACGTAATCAACAGTAACTAAAATATGTGTATACCCATTTCAGGAAGGAAAAGGTCCCATATAATCAAAGCCCCAAACATCAAATGGTTCAATAACAAGTGAATAATTCATAGGCATTTCCTGACGTCTACTAATATTGCCAATTCTCTGACATTCATCACAAGACAAGACAAACTTATGGGCATCCTTGAAGAGAGTAGGCCAATAAAAACAAGATTGCAATACCTTGTGCGTAGTTCTATCTCCAGCATGGTGTCCTCCGTAAGCTTCGGAGTGGCACTTGCGTAGGATCTGTTCCTATTCATGCTCAGGTACACAACGTCTAATAACACCATCTACTCCTTCTTTATAAAGGTGTGGGTCATCCCAAAATTAATATCTTAAATCATAGGAAAACTTTTTCTTTTGCTGGTATGTGAAACTAGGTGGTATAAATTTAGCAACAATGTAATTAGCATAATCAGCATACCATGGAGTATTACAAGAAGCATTTATGACAGCTAATTGCTCATCAGGAAACCTATCATCAATAGGCAGTGGGTCATCAAGAACATTTTCTAACCTAGACAAGTTGTCTGCAATAGGGTTCTCAGCTCCCTTTCTATCAATAATATGCAAATCAAATTCTTGCAGCAAAAGAACCCATCTAATAAGTCTAGGTTTAGCATCTTTCTTTTCCATAAGGTATTTAATAGCAGCATGATCAGTGTGAACAGTTACTTTGGAATCAACAATATAAGATCTGAACTTGTCACAAGCAAAAACAACTGCTAAAAAATCTTTTTCAGTAGTAGTAGGGGTGGACTAACGAGCTGCTCGGCTCATTAAGCTCGTGCTCGTTAGGCTCATGCTCATTAAGGCTCGACTTGTTAAGCTCGTTAAGATTAACGAGTAGAAAACCCTGCTCGGCTCGGTTCGTTTGCAGCTCGTTAAGCTTGTGAGCGCTCGCGAGCGCTCGTTAACAGATTCTGATGTCTTATGGTCTATAGAATGAGTCTTTATATGTGATTTTTAAGAAGGAAGATGGTGACTACAAAATGAAATGCACTAGTTTGTTGCCTCCTATGTAGATTAGATTGAATAAATGACCTAAGGTGCTATGAAACAGTTGTCATGTAAGATGAAAATATGTGTTGTGTTGTTGCTAACGAGCTTAACGAGCTACTCATGAAACTCGTTAGCTCATTCGTTAAGCTCGTTAAGCTTAATGAGCTGAAATCAATGCTTGGCTCTGTTCATTAAGAAGCGAGCCACGAGTTTAACAAGTCGAACTATCGAGCGCTCATTATGCTCGCGAGCTACGAGCTTTTGGTCAAGCCCTAAGTAGTAGCATAATTTCTCTAGGCACTGTCTAGAGTTTTACTCGCATAATGAATAACATTCAATTTCTTATCAACTCTTTGTCCTAGAACAGCACCAACAGCATAATCACTAGCATCACACATAATTTCAAAGGGTAAATTCCAATCAGGTGGTTGAACAATAGGTGCAGAAATCAAGGCTTTCTTAAGTATTTCAAATGCTTCTACACAATCATCATCAAAAACAAAAGGAACATCTTTTTGCAAGAGATTAGTGAGAGGCCTAGAAATTTTAGAGAAGTCTTTAATAAACCTCCTATAGAAACCAGCATGACCAAGGAAACTTCTTATACCTTTGATATCTTTAGGACACGACATCTTTTCAATAGCATCTACTTTAGCTTTATCAACTTCAATACCTCTTTCAGAAATTTTGTGCCCCAAGACAATACCTTCATTAACCATAAAGTGGCACTTCTCCCAATTCAAGACAAGATTAGTTTCGTCACATCTCTGCAAAACTCGATCAAGGTTGCTTAAGCAATCATCAAAAGAATTTCCGTAAACGGAAAAATCATCGATGAAAACCTCAACAATCTTTTCACAAAAGTCATAGAATATAGCAGTCATACATCTTTGAAAGGTAGCAGGTGCACTGCATAAACCAAAAGGCATACATCTATAAGCAAAAGTACCAAAAGGGCAAGTAAAAGTGGTCTTTTGTTGGTCCTCTTTTGACACAGGTATTTGAGAAAAACCAGAATAACCATCTAGAAAGCAGAAGTGTGTATGTTTGGACAGTCTTTCTAGCATTTAATCAATAAAACGTAGAGGGTAATGATCTTCTCTAGTAGCTTTGTTTAATTTGTGAAAATCAATTTCCATTCTGTAGCCTGTAACAATTCTTTGTGGGATCAATTCATTCTTATCATTAGGAACAACAGTAATACCCCCCTTCTTAGGGACACAATGAACAGGACTTACCCATCTACTATCAGCAATAGGATAAATTATACCTGCCTCCAGAAGCTTCAGTATTTCATTTCTTACCACTTCTTTCATCTTAGGATTTAACCGTCGTTGATGATCAACAACTGGTTTAGCATCAGGCTCCATATTAATTTTGTTCTGACATAGAGTGGGACTAAGGCCCTTAAGATCATCAAGAGTATATCCAATAGTGGCACGGTACTTCTTCAGAGTTTTCAATAATTTCTTTTCTTCATGCTCTGAAAGGTTAGCACTAATAATAACAGGATATATCTTCTTTTCATCAAGATAAGCATATTTCAAAGTGTCATGTAATTGTTTAAGGTCAAACACGGGATCACCCTTGGGTGGAGGAGGATCTCCAAGGATTTCAACAGGCAAATTGTGTTTCAAAATAGGCATTTGGTTAAAGAACATTTCATCTAATTCCTTTCTTTCATTCATAAACATATCATTTTCATGGTCTAGCAAATACTGTTCTAAAGGATCGGTAGGAGGCACGGCAATAGAAACAAGACCAATAATTTCATCCTTACTAGGCAACTCTTTATCATGGGGTTGTCTATGAAATTTAGAGAAATTAAAATCATGAGACACATCCCCAAAACTTACAGTAACAATTTCTTTCTCACAGTCTATCATAGCATTAACAGTGTTCAAGAAAGGTCTACCAAATATAATGGGACAAAAATCATCTTGTGGGGAACCAAGAACAAGAAAATCAGTATGGTATTTTATGTTCCCACACAAGACTTCAACATCTCTAACAATCCCAATTGGCGATATAGTATCTCTATTAGCAAGCTTAATAGTAACATCAATATCTTCTATCTTAGCAGGTGCAATATCATTCATAATTTCTTGATATAAGGTAAAAGGAATTGCACTCACACTAGCACCCACATCACATAAGCCATGATAACAATGATCTCCTATTTTAACAGAAACAACAGGCATGCCAACAATGGGTCTATGTTTATCTTAATATCAGGTCTAGCAATTCTAGCAGCTTCATCGCAGAAATAAATAACATGCCCATCAATATTATCAACCAAGAGATCTTTAACCATAGCAATACTAGGTTCAACTTTAATTTGTACAGGGGGTGTAGGTGTTCTAGTATAACTCTTACGAACCATAGCTGAAGCTTTAGCATGATCCTTTATCCTGACAGGAAAAGGTGGTTTCTCAATGTAAGCAGTAGGAACAATAGGATCAACATTATATGTAACCGTTTCTTATTCAACTTTAATAGGTTCTACTACATTCACTTCAATGGGAGGATGATATTTAAGCCACTTCTCCTTGGGGAGATCAACATGAGTAGCAAATGATTCACAAAAAGAAGACTCAGAGTCAAGTCCATATTTAGTGCTAAAATCACGAAAAGCATCGGTATCCATGAAAGATTTAACACAGTCAAACTTAAAGTTTATACCTGACTCATTTCCTTCGTTGAGTTCCCATTCTTCAGAGTTGTGTTTAATTCTTTCCAATAAATCCCATTTGAATTCAGTAGTCTTCTTCATAAAAGAACCAGTACAAGAAGTATCGAGCATGGATTGATCATTACGAGAAAGCCAAGCATAAAAATTCTGAATAATAATTTCTCTTGAGAGCTCATGATTGGGGCATGAATATAACATTTACTTAAGCCGCCCCCAAGCTTGAGCGATACTTTCTCCTTCACGAGGCCAAAAATTATATATATAATTCTGATCACGATGAACCAGATGCATAGGATAAAACTTCTGATGAAATTCCAATTTCAATCGGTTGTAGTTCCAAGATCCAATATCATCACATAGCCTATACCATGTCAATGCCCTTCCCTTCAAAGATAAAGGGAAGACCTTCTTCTTGACTTCATCCTCGGGCAAACCTGCAAGCTTAAATAATCCACAAACTTCATCCACATAGATTAGATGCATATCAGGATGTAATGTTCCATCTCCTACATAAGGATTAGCCAGTAGTTTCTCTATCATACCCGAAGGAATTTCATAATAAATATTTTTAGTAGGTTCAGTAGGTTGAGGAGCAACTCTTTGCTCTACCAGTCGAGGTGAAGATACCCCGAGCAAACCCCTCAAAGGATTATTTTCCATAGTGATAAGTGACAGTAAATTTCAGCACGTAATATAAATGTTTCCTTACCAAATTCCACTCACCAAAGGCGCCTACTCCCCGGCAACAGCGCCAGAAAAGAGTCTTGATGACCCAAAAGTATAGGGGATCTATCGTAGTCCTTTCGATAAGTAAGAGTGTCGAACCCAACGAGGAGCAGAAGGTAATGACAAGCGGTTTTCAGCAAGGTATTCTCTGCAAGCACTGAAATTATCGGTAACAGATAGTTGTGCGATAAGATAATCGTAACAGGTAGCAAGTAACAAGAGTAACTAAGGTGCAGCAAGGTGGCCCAAACCTTTTTGTAGCAAAGGACAAGCCTAGACGAACTCCTATATAAAGCAAAGCGCTCCCGAGGACACATGGGAATTACTGTCAAGCTAGTTTTCATCATGCTCATATGATTCGCGTTCGTTACTTTGATAATTTGATATGTGGGCGGACCAGTGCTTGGGTGCTGCCCTTACTTGGACAAGCCTACCACTTATGATTAACTCCTCTCGCAAGCATCTGCAACTACGAAAGAAGAATTAAGATAAATCTAACCATAGCATGAAACATATGGATCCAAATCAGCCCCTTACGAAGCAACGCATAAACTAGGGTTTAAGCTTCTGTCACTCTAGCAACCCATCATCTACTTATTAGTTCCCAATGCCTTCCCCTAGGCCCAAATCGTGGTGAAGTGTCATGTAGTCGATGTTCACATAACACCACTAGAGGAAAGACAACATACATCTCATCAAAATATCGAACGAATACCAAATTCACATGATTACTAATAACAAGACTTCTCCCATGTCCTCAGGAACAAACATAACTACTCACAAAACATATTCATGTTCATAATCAGAGGAGTAATAATTATCATTAAGGATCTGAACATATGATCTTCCACTGAATAAACCAACTAGCATCAACTACAAGGAGTAATCAACACTACTAGCAACCCACAGGTACCAATCTGAGGTTTTGAGACAAAGATCGGATACAAGAGATGAACTAGGGTTTGAGAGGAGATGGTGCTGTTGAAGATGTTGATGGAGATTGACCCCCTCTCGATGAGAGGATCGTTGGTGATGACGATGGCTTCAATTTCCCCCTCCCGGAGGGAAGTTTCCCCGGCAGAATAGCTCCGTCAAAGCCCTAGATTGGTTCTGCCCAGTTTCCGCCTCGAGACAGCGGCGCTTCGTCCCGAAAGCTTCGTCTTGATTTTTTCCATGTCAAAACACATCATATAGCAGAAGATGGGCACCGGAGGCCTGCCAGGGGGCCCACGAGGCAGGTGGGCACGCCCCCCACCCTTGTGGCTTCCTGGTGGGGCCCCTCTGGTACTTTTTTCGCCCAATAATTTTTATATATTCCAAAATAATTCTCCGTAAATTTTCAGGACTTTTCGAGTTGTGCAGAATAGGTCTCTCAGATTTGCTCCTTTTCCAGTCCAGAATTCCAGCTGCCTGCATTCTCCCTCTTTGTGTAAACCTTGTAAAATAAGAGAGAAAAGGCATAAGTATTGTGCTATAATGTGTAATAACATCCCATAATGTAATAAATATCAATATAAAAGCATGATGCAAAATGGACGTATCACTACCCGACCTGACAATTGCCTGGTGCGCGCATCCGAGCCATCATTGCCCTGCTGCGCGCTTCCCCCTGCTTTTTCTCCTCCTCACAAATTTGCGTCCTCTTTGCCAGATTCCGCAACAACTCCAATCCACCTTGCCGCCATGGCTCCCAGGAAGAGGAAGGGCAAGCCCCCTGTGGCAGCGGAACCCTCGCCGGGGCCAGAACCAGCGCTAGGCCGGTCCACGGTGATCAACCGTGAGGGGCTGGATAAGGTCCGGCATGCAAATCGCCGCCGATTCCAATGAGTGGAAGGCGACGAAGATCTGGCCTGCCTCCCGGACATTAGCTGACATGCAGGCCACCAACATCCCCCTCCATCTTCACGCCATCTTCTCCGGCCTGCTACCGCCATTCTCGGATTTCTTCAACACCGTGCTTATGCACTACCAGATCCATGCGCTGCACCTCGACCCCGGGTCCATTGTTCTTCTTTTCGGCTTCGCATTCTTGTGTGAAGCCTTCGTGGGTGTCGCCCCGTCCGTGGCTCTGCTCCGCCACTTCTTCTCCCTTCAGAAGGTCGCCAGCGGGCAACGCTCGGGGTGCGTGTCACTCCGTGCGGCATGGGCGATTGCGGGTTCCTGCATCGAGACCATGGTCAGCCCGAAAGCAATGGGTGTACGTCGACGCCGCCACGTACAGTCTCCTGCTCCTGATCCCGTCGGCGCCGGCGAAACCAAGCTCCAGCTGGGAGCACATGGAGCTTGCTGCACCGTGGCTCGCGCGAGTCTTCTCCAGGCTGGCCAAGCTGAAGGAGGCACGGGTGATGATGGCGATGGTGGTGAGCGAATTCGTCCGGCGGCGCATCGCTCCACTCCAGCACCACTCTCGCCCAATGTGGGCCTTCACCGGCCCTGATGATTCCATGAGGCATCAGGCGCCTTCGCTCCCCTCCAACACGCTGTGCGGGGTGCTCCACCTCCTGACCGGCGAGGCGCCCACCGCGCTTCCTCTTGAAGGGCGTCCCTTGTACAACTACCCAAACGGGAGGACCTTCGCTGAGAAGATGCCACACTTCAATGAGTGGGGCTGCTTCCCGAGGGCCACACAGGGCCTCGCAACAACCCCTGTTGGTGGTTCTAGTGCCCTCGGGTCCTGAGGTGCGTGCCCCCATGGTGGCCACGGAGGGGCCTCCCGAGCCATGCGCCCCCCAAGCATATGTCTCCATACCTTTGAGCGGCGGAGGGAACACTCACCCCGGGGCCGCTGCCGCCGACACCACAGCAGGAGGCCACGCGCCAGGCTCTAGCGTGCCACCTCCTGGACCCTGCCCGTCCCGGAGGAGGAAGGAGTCCGACAGCTGCCTCAGCCCTGCCCCGAGGGCCCTGAAGAGGAGGAAGTGGATTGCCGTGGATGAGTAAGCGCCTTGCCTCCTTCTTGACCTTGCATCCCGCATCACCTCCTGACTCTTGTCCCTTAGGATCCCTTCTGGCGAGGGGGCGAACGCGCCCCGAGCACCGCCTTCGGAGGGCACCGGTCCCGTCGTGACCTCATGCCTCAGGAGTAGTGCAGTCATGGGCAAGGTGGCGCCCGTACCCGAATCTAGGTTGACCCTAGGGAGCCTCGGACCTGCATTCCTGGCGTCCTTCCTTCAGGGAGGCCTCCCGGTTACGGTGGCCTTGCCAAGGGCTCCGCCACTGATGCTCGTCGGTAGCCGGACTGCTTGCAAGACAGCGCCATCCCCAAGCAGCGGGGTGAGCCCGCGTTGGGTCCATCCTCGGGCCGGAGGAGCGGGTGAAGGAGCTCCAGCCCCCAAGCCCCTACCGGAGACGGGCGAGTCTTCGCGTGCCTCCGTTGCCGACTGAGGCGTGGGGGAAAACCCCGGCCGGGCGAGCTTGCACGCGGGCGCAGTGCCGTCCGGCATGGCTTTCTCCAGGAGGCGGCGAGCGCGCTCGGGCGCCTCGGGGTGGAGCTCGGCGACGTCGACACGTGCCTTGAGGCGAAACGCTTGCGCCTGGCGCGCGAGTTGCGCCAGCTCGGGGTCGCCATCAACTTCGATCGCCTGCAGCGTGAGAATGCTCATGTGGAGGTGGAGGAGTCCCTTGCCGCGGTGAAGAAGGCTCGCGATCGTGCCTTGGAGGAGGCCCGAGCCGCAGACTGCCAGCACGAGGCGGCCGAGAAGCGCGAGAAGGAGCTCCAAACTTCGAATGCCGCCCTCGAGCAACAAGTCCTGGCACACAAAGCGACGCTCGCCGCCTCGGTAGGCGGGCCGCCTACGGGGGAAGCAAGGCTCTGCACGCTCGAGGACACGCTAACGCGGGAGGCGCTAGAACAGAGCCTGGAGCGCGAGCGGCTGGAGGTGATGGAGAGCCAGGTGGCCACCGCTGAGGACGTTCTCGCCTCTCGGGAGGCAATGATCCGAGAGGAGGCCGACGAGAGGATCGCGGGGGTCCGTAGGGCCCTCACCGAAGGATATCACCGGAAGCTAGAGCTTCAGGAGGCTCGCTTCCGCACACGGCGCGACGAGTTGATAGGCGAGGCCGACAGCCTTAGGGAGAAGTTAGCCGCGGCGGAGCGACATGAGAAAACCATGGTGGACGCTCGGGCCACTGCCGAGGCCGAGTTGTTCTTCCTTTTCAAATAGGTGGAAGGCATTTCCTCCCTCGTGGAGGAAGCTTCAGACGAGGCAAGCCGAGCTCGGGTGCTGCAGCATGAGCGCTCCCAGATGTTCGAGGCCCTCGGGCGTAGGGCCAACCAGGCTCTGAGCAGCATTTGTGATGAGAATGTCTCAAGCCCGCTTGTTGCTGACGATGCCGGCTACCTCAGCTTCTTCACCCAGGTCATGGCACGCCTTGAAGGTGGGGCCGTGAGGGCGCACCAACTCGTCGAGGAGAGGAGCCACGACCTTCTCGCGCGTGCGTTCTCGCGTGTCTTCAGCCACCTTCTCTGCTCCGATCCTGACTTTGACTTCGAGGCTGCGATAGCCCCGTGCCTAGAGTAATCCAAAGCGCCCTGGCGGACTCGCTGGAAGATCATGTGGACGACCTGATCGCGGAGCTTGCCCCTGCCGAAGGTGTGGGTGCGCCCGTGGTCAAGGAACACGGGGCTGACGGTGATGACGATGGCAGCAGCGACGGTGACAGGGCGTCTCCCTAGGCTTGTTTTCTCCTGTTTTCCTGTCAAGACTTTGGATGTGACCCCGCGGGGATGCGAAGGCTTTTTTTTGGAAGAACTTTCTTTATGATGTATTTAAGTAATATTGCACTCCCTGGTGTCGCCTTTCCTTTACTTTTTGCGCGCCTTCGGCCCCTGAGTAGGGGCGGCCGTCATTGTCATGCCGGGTCGTGGTGCCCGACCAAGGTCCGGAGGCGGGCGCCTGCTGAAGGCCCTGGGCCAGACGTACCCATCAGCTCGCTTCGAGAGCGCCACGCGAGGATCCGTACGCAAAGGTGTGCGTGCGAGCAAGGTCGCGGCTGCTGTGGCCTGGGCCCTTAGGGCATCGTCAGCGCCACTGGGCTGACCCAAGTGTGCGCACCGTGCCCAGCCCCCGCTTGCGGGGTGCAATGGATGGAGCCACGGGGGCCCATCATATTTCACAAAGGTGGAAATCAAGCGAAAGAAAACCGCTTAGAAAGAGAAAAGCCAAGAAACCCCCCTTTTTCGAATAAAAGCACAAGAACTGCAAGTTCATTCCAAGAAGTAACAAACTCGGTTACAAGAGAAAGCAAAGAACAGCCGCGTCCGGCACCTATGCTAATCTTCTAGTCTTCCCGCCAGTGCGGAGCATGGGGCTTCCACTGGGTGTGGGTATAGTCATTGGGAGACCGTGTCGTCCGCCAGTGCGGAGCATGGGGCTTCCACTAGATGTGGGCATAGTCATTGTAAGACCGTGTCGTCCGCCAGCGCGGAGCATGGGGCTTCCACTGAGACATGGGTGGGAGCCCGCATGAGGCTCAAGGGCAGCACTCAGGAGACTCCGGGGGGTGTACAGCCCCACTCATTCTTACGTGAGAGTGTCACGGGCGGAGACTTGGGGGGCGTAAGGCGGTTGCCTGCTTCCTAGTCAGGGGTCCCACTCCGTGCCCTGGGCCGCGCACTAGCGAGCCCGAGCGCTGGCAGCCTTGGGCGGGGCCCCCGGACTGGCGACCGCCGGCGGGCGGTGCGACGCGTCACCGTATTGGCCGCGGGTCGCTTGATTGGCTCGCGAGGCCCACCTCCGGACTCCTCCTGAGCCCTTTTGGCCCCGGGGCCCGAGCAGTCGCGGCCTGGGGGGCCGCGAGCCCTCGTGAGGCTCCCTGGCCTCGCGGGCCCCTTAAGCCCCCGGGGCCCTATCTTGGTCCGGGGTGCCACCTCACCGGGTGCACCCCGGAGCGCACACTCTGGCCGCCGTCTCGCGAGCACGCCACGTGACGTAGGTCTTCTGCGCTCCAAAGTTAGCAAAAAATATGTTCTGAAAGTATTTGTCTCAGCAGTCATGGCCCTGCTTGCAGCCCCTAGGCTTCGAGAGGCCTTGATGATCTCGAGGGCTGTACCAGCGAAGGCCTGCCTTCCGCCAACCTGCGGGTTCTTCGGACTTGCTGATAACCACCCTGCCATCATGTCATGATGGCCAGGAGGCAGCCCGCCGTAGCGCCTCCCATTGGGGCCGCTGACCCCGCCTGAAGCTCGGGGCGTCTCCTGAGCCTGGGCGGAGATCTCGTTCTCCTTCTCTTCGCCGCCCTGCCTTCCGGGTCCTCTACCTGCGCAGACACAGCAAGGGCATCTCCGAGCCTACAGCAAGGGTCGAGACAAGGGATAGAGGGGGTCTGTACCCCTACAAGCGATGTCGAGCAGTTCGGCAACCCGGTCAAGCCAAGCGGCGTGATCGCCCTCCGCAGGGCGGTAGCGCAGTAATTCACGTGCCGTAAGAAGCACGGCTTGCGCGCCCGTCAACCCCTGACAGGTGCGGAGGGCGGAGCTACGGCGGTGCCAAATGAGTGTATGGCGGCTCGCCTGTTGCATTGCGCAAGGGGTGGCGGCAGTAAACCTTGTTGTTCATGACGGTGCACCGAGGAAGGCGGGGCGCGACGAGGAGCGCTGCGGGGGGGGGGGGGCGCCGCCTGATCGGAGTGCACGGCCCATCGCTCAGCGCGAGCCCGGCCAGATCTCGTCATGGCCAAGTGAGGACGGAACGTGGTTGATGAGGAGGCAGGGCTTCGACACGCCCCTACCTGGTGCGCCAAATATCGGATTCAGGGCTCCGCAGACCCAAGAAGGTTCAAACTCTGGGGCATGTGCGAAGATCTCAACCTCTCACTGGTACAGCGAGGTGCTATACAAACGGTTTTTAACCCCTTTCCACGACGGCATTCTGAACCATCGCCTAGTGAGTGACTGCGATAGGGGGGTCCTTCCCACATGACCCTGTCAGATTTCGGGTTCCGCAAACCCTTGAGAGGTTCGAACTCTGGGGTGCGTGCGAAGAACTAGTCCTCCCCAGTCTGCCTACTCGCTAATCTCATAGCCTAGCTCGACGAACTGTAAGGAAAAGAGACACATCAGTTTACCCAGGTTCGGGCCACCTTGCGGTGTAAAACCCTACTCCTGCTTTGTGATGGATTGGCCTCGAGGGGCTGAGGATGAACTAGTACAGTGGCGAACAGCCTCCGGAGGAGAGGTGTTCTTGAGCTCGGGTGAGCTGGTGAGTGTGTGGGAGATATGGATGATCCGTCGATGCGATCCCCCTCTACGGTGGTGGCTAAGTCCTATTTATAGTGGCCTTGGTCCTCTTCCCAAATGAAAGGCGGGAAGGGATCCCACAATGGCCAAATTCGAAGGGAGACAGCTAGTACATGTTATCCTGACAAAAGTAGTCTTCGCCTGCAAAAGCCTCTGGTCGTGATGCCATGGTGGGCTCGGTGATGACCTCCGTCCTGCCGTCCTGGCGGTCTTGGTCTTGTTGCACGGGAATGGAAACCTTTGGCTGATTCCTCGGGACTCCACGCCTGCGCTTGCCTCTTTAGCACCGAAGAGGAAACTGGTACACTGCGCCCGCTGGCGCCCGCCTGGCCTTGGTCGTCATGGCTCACGTCATTCGGACCTCACGAGGTGAGGCTTGCATAGAGATCTCTGCTCCTCGGGAGCCAGCATGAGGAGGCCGCTCCTTGTGGAGGTCTTGGTGTTGTCCGCCTCGCGAGGCTTGGCCCTCGCGAGGGTCTTGAGTTGTTGTCGCTGAAGCTAGGCCGTACGAGGCTGTCGATGGAGCCACGCTGTGGGCCGCAGGCAGGCAAGTCTGGGTACCACCATTCCCAGAACGCCGACAGTAGCCCTCGGGCCCAAGGCACGCTCGAACTTGGCTTCGAGGCGAAGCCAAGGGGCAAGTGTGGAGCACCGCGGGCCCTAATCGCCTGCGGCCTTGGTCGACGCGTGGCGATTGATGGGACGTGGGCGTCTGCTTCCCCACGCTGCCTCAACAACTGTTCGACTTGACGAGACTCCGCTACATGCAGAGAAGAACCATCATTGCGTGGGATCGTGGAGGCCGGCGGTTGGCCTCCCTCTGGCTATAAATGAGGGGAGGGGCAGAGCCCCCCCTCACTCATCTCCATCATCTCGCTGCCCGCTCCTTCTTCTTCTTCCTTGTCTCGCCGTCTTGCAGCAACATCCATGGCGCCGATCAGAAGATTCTCTACGGTGGAGAAGGGAAAAACCCCTCGGGAGGAGCCGGGGCCACTTCCGTCGAAGAAGAGGCTCGGCCGTCCTCACGACACCGGCGAAGGGCAAGGGTTGACGCGGCCTTGGTACGAGTGGCCTCCTCCTAGCTTCCCGCTTCCTCTGTATGCCCGCGCGCAGGGCTTTGGAGAGGGCGGCAATGCCCAGCGCCGCGCGGGCCGGGGTCTTGGTGGACGGACCGAAGCTGCGCGGCCAGCAGGCCGGCGGACCCATGGCGAGGGGACCTCGCGCGAGTTCGTGGTGTGGGCGGCAAGGCCGCCGTGCACGTGGATCCGGCTCCCGAGGTTCTTCACCGAGGAAATGCCACCGAGGAGGCCGCTTGAGCTGTGGCTGCAGCATGCCGGGTGATGCGGCCTGGCCACGGGGGCGGAGGTCGAGGTCATGCCCCCGGGCGACATCTTCATGACCCAAGGATGGGGCGACGTCGCCCGCGCCTGCCGTCCAGAGGGGCCCCTTGCCATCCACTTCGAGTATGATGGCGCCTCTACATTGTTCTTCAAGGTCTTCGATGAGGAGGGCCGACGTTTGGAGTGCTGCCCTGGGAGAAGCAGTCCGCGCGGTGTGGCCGCGGACGTCGAGCCCGCCTCCGGCAGCTCTTTCAGCAGCGGCGACGACTCTAGGGAATCCAGCGACTCTCCCGAGCCCAGCGATTCTCCGGAGTCCAGTGACGACAGCTACGTGCCGCCGAGCTCTCGCCGTGCCCGGAACGCGGCAGCGGCGTCCGCTCGGTGTTGTCGGTGATGCCCAGCAGCCGGGGTCCCTTGACGTTTCCTTCTTTTGTTTCCCTGCGCGGAATTGTGACAAACCCCATGGGGGTATGTAAAAAACAGTAATGCTTTTGCTATAATGTTTATTATTCCTAGTACGATGTTGCAGCCGCGTATCTTGCTTCGGCATGGTTCCCCCTTTTCGTTCCCGCGGTAGCTTGGTGCCCTACACCGGCAGGTCCCAGTCCCCAGGCAGGCTTCTACCATCGCTAGTATGCCAGGTCACGATGCCGTGGTCAAGGCCATGAGGTGAGCGGCCCGAGGTCCGGTAAGAGCTCCTGAAGCGCGATGCTCAAGAGGTCCCCTTTGGCGTGCAAGCAGCTCCCTAGAGGCCGAAAAGGGAAGCGGCATTGCCGAAGCGAGATTACGAGAATCAAAATACCGGACGATGAGGTTCACTCTGATATGCATGGGCGACTTATCTTAGTGGGCCTGACATGATTCCTTTGCGCAGCGCCTGATTGTGCCTTGGCAGTGATGCTTCCAGGTAGGGCTCACACCGACCTCCCCTTCTCCCCGCTCATCTAGGTGCTCTACGTCCTCGGGTCCCGACCCTCGAGCAAGGCTCAGCCACTGCTGGTATGCCAGGTCGCGATGACGTGGTCAAGGCCAGGGGGTGAGGGCTGGAGAGTCAGTAAGAGCTCCTGAGGCACGATGCTCGGGAGCCCCCCTTTAACGTGCAAGCGAATTGTGTGAAAAAGGGACGGCCAGCGGGGCCACCCGTGGCTAACCTCCATGGATTCCTGCGGGTTAGTCCGAGAGGAGAGTACAACTCATAACCGCGCTTGCTGTCCTGTCGCTGATCTTTCCGCAAGAAGATGAAGGCACTGAGGATCTGGTGAGGTGACGTGCGCGGGGCAGGCCGCGAGCCAGAGCTCGATCTCTTAGATTTGTGAGCGTTGTAGGGACGGACCCGAGCACAAGTGCCGTGCCAGCATGTGTAGCCCCCGTTGCGGAATGAGCAAGAGGCTGGTCAGTAATGCGGGAGGCCGCGGAGGCGATAGAACGTCAGGCAAGCAGGTGATAACATAAATCAACCCATAGATAAGGTACAGCTAGTTCTGATAGATGCAAAACGATACATGCCGCAGGGATGGACCCACGCAGCTTGGGGATAATGCAGCCCGATGGGCGCCCCAAACTGAACAAACCAGAAAATGTCAGCTGGCACCGTTGTTGAAGAGATGTTGGAGTAGCTGAAGATGCGTGCCGCAGAAATCGCTCCTCATGAGCCGCCCAGGCCCCGAACCTCGGGAGGCTCTGGGGGGCCGGGAGGCTCGCGAGGATCCATCTCCTCCTTTGACAGGATCGCCTGGCTTCTGGCCTCATGAGCCGCCAGGACGCCCCGCATGTGGGGCTGGAATGCAACAGCTGCGCTCGGCAAGCCCAAAGGCATGCGAACATAGCTGTTAGGGGGACCCTCGCATCGGCCAGCGCGGGATGGCCAGAAGCGCTCCTGAGATGCGGCCCTATTGAGCCTTGGGATGTTGACGCAGATGCGCAGCTCGCTGTCCTCGCCGGGACAAGGAGCTGCGCCGGGTGGTGGGTGATGGTCGCCTCGCATAGCTCTTGCCTCCTGAAGCTCCTTGATTGCCTTGGTGATGAACTCCTGAGCACCTGGTGCCTCATGCCTTGTACCCTCCTGGCGGAAGCATGCGCTGAAGCACGCCTCCACATGGTGCCCGAGCGCCTCCCTAGTGACGTTGGCCAGGTCAGAGGCCCTCCAAAGGAGAGCCCCCGAGCCCAATCCGAGAGGGGTGCCGGGCGTGCCTTCCTATGCGAGAGAGGGAGGTGCCCCGTCAGTAGGCGCTGGGCCTGAGGTGGTGCCGCTGGGCACCCCGCCCTCCTGAGGTTCTTGGCGGAGTAGCTGCTTCTTCTTCTTGGGGACAGCCTCAGGAGGGTAGACGGCGCCTTCATCGTCTGGGTTCTCGACCGCCGCAACCTGGTAGGCGCGCTCGAGAGAGCACACCGCGTCCTTCTCCTCGCAGGCGACCGTGATGATGTCGCAGCTCCCTGGCATCTTGAGGACATTGTAACCATGATGAGTCACCGCCATGAACTTGGCCAGGGCCGGATACCCAAGGATGGCGTTGTATGGAAGGTGAATGTGGGCAACGTCGAAGTCGATGAGCTCAGTGCGGTAGTTGTCGCGCTTGCCGAAGGTGACAGGGAGGCGGATCTGCCCTATCGGGGTGGTGGAGCCGTCGGTCACTCCTGAGAAAGGCTTGGTAGGCTGCAGCTGGTCGTAGGGCTCCTAGAGTCGGTCGAATGTCTCGATGGAGAGAACATTGAGCCCCGCACCGCCATCGATGAGAGTCTTGGTGATGAGCACGTTGCTGATGGTAGGCGAGCAGAGCATCGGGAGAGCGCCAGCAGTCGCCGCGCACTTGAGCTGGTCGGATGAGCTGAAGGTGATGGTGCACTTGGACCACCTGAGTGGACGCGTTGCCTCGAGCTTGGGGAGGGCCGCGTTCACCTCACGGGCAAACTGCTTGAAGATGTGATGAGAGGCAGGGGCCTGAGCGCCGCCCAGGATGCAGGCGATGGCACGGGGCTCTTGGAAGCCCCCAGCCCCCTCGTCCTGGTGATGGTCGTCATTCCTTCTTGGTGGTGGAGGCAGTGGAGGAAGGCCAGCGTTGCCCTGAGGACGGTTCTCACGAGGCTGGTCCCTCCAGGGGCCCTCGCGAGGCTGGCCCTGCCAGCGGTCCTCACGAGGCTGATCACGCCATTCTTGGCGGGGGTCGCGGCCGTCCAAGTGTCCTCCACCTCGGCCTCCTCCGCGGCTGTAGCCTCAGTCGCTGCACTCGGGGCGACGACCGAGGCACCCGTCGCGGATGGCCCTAAGCTCCTGGTAGTCGTTGGTGTTGTGGTTGTGCACATTGTGGAAGACGCAGAACGGGCGGCTGCCCTTGGATGACTCTGGGTGGTCGCAGCTGCGCTTCATCTCTGGCTCGGCCGCGAGCACGGCCGGTCCCTTGCGCTTCACGTCCTTGGCTTTGGCCTTCTTGTCTTCTGGGTCAGCCTCCGGGAGCTCCAAGAGAGAGAGGCGACCTTCCTCAGCTCTCGCACACTTGGTTGCCATGTTGAACATCTCCAGAGCTGTGCACAGGTCTTCATGTGTGGCGAGCTCCTCCTTCATCTTGACGTCGCGGACGCCATCAGTGAACACCGAGATGATGGCCTCGTCCGACACCTTGGGGATCTTGAGGCGGACGCTGTTGAAGCGTTGGATGTACTTCTGCAAGGTCTCTCCTGGCTGCTGCTTGATGCACTGCAGTTCACCCGTAGCCGGCGGACGGTCGCGAGTGCCCTGGAAGTTGGCAACAAAACGCTCTCGCATTTCATCCCAGGAGGAGATCGATCCTGCGGGCAGGTTCAGGAGCCACGAGCGCGCACCATCCTTGAGGGCCATGGGAAACCAGTTTGCCATAACCTTCTCGTCGCCGTTGGCTGCCTCGATGCTCAACTCTTAGAGCTGCAGGAACTCGGCAGGGTCGGGGGTGCCGTCGTAGCGCGGAGGTAGGTCGGGCTTGAATTTCTCCGGCCAGACGACGCTGCGAAGCTCCGGAGTGAACACGCGGCAACCTGCTGTGGTCACGGAAGCCCGTCGTGGAGGTGGAGCCTGGTCTTGGCGCTCGCGCGCCACCGCTGCAGGCAGTGCGCGGTCTTGACGTGGTGGTGCTGGGAGTGCACGAGCATCTTCTCACGGCCGCTGCACCACCTGGTAGCTTTCGTCTTCACGCGCCTGCGCCCTGCGTGGTGGGTCGCGCCGCGGGGCCTTGCACCTTGGCTCGAGGGCGACGTCTTGACGGGGAGGTGGAGGAGGTGCTCCATGGGCTACATCACCCGCAGCAGGCGGTGCGTGAGGCAGCGAGCGAGACGGTGCAGGAGAGTCCCTGGCGGCGCTGACAAGCTCGGCGGTGCGGTCCAGCCAGTCTTCATAGATGTCGTCGACGGGGCGGTAGCGCAGGAGCTCGCGCGCCATGAGCAAAGCAGCCTACGCGTTCGCCGGCCCGCGACGAGCATGAGACGACAAACTAGCCGAAGTAAGCGCCGGGGTGGCGGTGCGTCCATCCCGCCGCACAGAAAGGGTGCAGCGATGAAGCTTGCTGCTTGTGCCCCGCGGGGCCGGTGGCGGCGTTCGCCACTGGAGATGGGGGACGGCGAGGGCAGCCATCACCCGCCGGCGCCGTCTAAGCGACGCGGGAGGCGAGGGCGGCCCGGCGCTCAGCACGAGCTCGACGAGCGTTAGCCATGGAAGCGGTGGAGCGATGGCGGATCGACTGGCGGAAGAGAGGCTTCGACACACCCCTACCTGGCGCGCCAAATGTCGAATTTCGGGTTCCGCAAACCCTTGAGAGGTTCGAACTCTGGGGTGCGTGCGAAAAACTTATCCTCCCCAGTCTGCCTACTCGCTAATCTCACAGCCTAGCTCGACGAACTGTAAGGAAAAGAGACACAGCAGTTTACCCAGGTTCGGGCCACCTTGCGGTGTAAAACCCTACTCCTGCTTTGTGGTGGATTGGCCTCGAGGGGCTGAGGATGAACTAGTACAATGGCGAACAGCCTCCGGAGGAGAGGTGTTCTTGAGCTCGTGTGAGCTGGTGAGTGTGTGGGAGATTTGGATGATCTGTCGATGCGATCCCCCTCTACGGTGGTGGCTAAGTCCTATTTATAGTGGCCTTGGTCCTCCTCCCAAATGAAAGGCGGGAAGGGATCCCACAACAGCCAAATTCGAAGGGAGACAGCTAGTACATGTTATCCTGACAAAAGTAGTCTTTGCCTGCAAAAGCCTCTGGTCGTGACGCCGTGGTGGGCTCGGTGATGACCTCCGTCCTGCCGTCCTGGCGGTCTTGATCTTGTTGCACGGGAATGGAAACCTTTGGTTGATTCCTCGGGACTCCGCGCCTGCGCTTGCCTCTTTAGCACCGAAGAGGAAACTGGTACACCGTGCCCGCTGGCACCCGCCTGGCCTTGGTCGTCATGGCTCACGTCATTTGGACCTCACGTGGTGAGGCTTGCATAGAGATCTCCGCTCCTCGGGAGCCAGCCTGAGGAGGCCGCTCCTCGTGGAGGTCTTGGTGTCGTCCGCCTCGCGAGGCTTGGCCCCTCGCAAGGGTCTTGAGTTGTTGTCTCTGAAGCTGGGCCGTACCAGGCCGTCGATGGAGCCACGCCGTGGGCCGCAGGCAGGCAAGTCTCGGTACCCCCGTTCCCAGAATGCCGACAGACCCAGAAATCGTCGGGGATATGCCCTCCTGGCACACATGCTCGGCAAAATGAGGTCGTGTGCGATCGGCGAGCGATCAAATATGGTTATACGTACAGTAGTGCTAAAAAATACAATTATACAGGCGAAATCATTTCCGGTCGTAAGTACATCCCACACAGTCAGTCCCCGCGAAATGTTTCCGTTCGTATATACATCCCACACAGTCGCTCCAAGGAAAACGTTTCCGTTCGCAGGTACATCACACACAATTTTTCCCATTAAACCATTTGTGATAGCATTGCCATTGCACACTATATTAACAATTTTATCTTTTGTGTTATTGAATGCATCACACATGGTGCGTAGAAGAAACTGTGTGGCAAAGGTTGTCCATCACACACAGTTTTTATGTGGTAAACGTTTGCGCAAGGTGGCCTAACGCAAACAGTTTTCAAGAGGATGTCGTGTGTGATTGTTCATTGATCCAACACGGTTTATTCCTAGAAACTATGTGCGTTGCGTGAGGTCATCTCCCATGGTGTTTTCTCAATAACCGTTTGCAATAGAAAAACCCAATTAATAGGCTAATTGCCCTATTATTAATAATCCATTTATTAATCTAATTGACATTTCATATTAAGCACACAATATATTTCATTTCCATATTAAGGAAGCAGGATTTCATAATTGAAATACATCAGAGTACAACATCATATAGCTTCAGCACTCAGCTACCCCATTACACAGCTGCACCAGCACCAAGTTTCACATGCAACATATAGAACCTTTCGAAATTAGCATCATAGACAGTACATAGACAGATGCATCTCATCTGGAAAATAGCTGAAGCAAAAGGTGAATATTGAGCCTTCATTGATGTTGAAGGTCTTTGCAACTTTAGGCCAGTAATTGTGGATGATTGATCGTCCATCCTTCATCCTATTCAGGAACACTTCAATATTGAACCGTGGGTGTTGTATGAAAACCTTCCTCGCCTCCTGACCATAGAGGTGGTTTGAGAGGTAATCATCAGTGAACTGCTTTGGAAAGTCCTGAAAACAAGGATGTGCATAAATATCTTCTCTATATTGGAAATGGGGCAAAGGAATAAAAAAAGGCAAGGTATAATAGTTAGCACCATCTTGTAGTGAACTGATGTCTTCTTCATTTTGCAGACAAAGATCTTGTTGTTTTTTGTCGCTAATTTCTTTATCCTAACAATCTTTCTGAGTTTCTTGACATGATTGATATTCATGGACAACTCATTTCCCCATATGCAAAAAGGGTCGAACAGTGGGTCAAAACCTCTGACAGTAGAACCTACATGTGCAAGACCAAATTGTTAAAAACCTAAATATTATAATGGTTCCTGCAATAGCACAATAATGTGCTATTAGACAACGGACCATGCATGTGCTAACCTCGATTGTAAACCTCAGTGCTTCCCATTGTTTCCCTGCAACACATATAAGGTAGTTAGTCATCAGGTTAAGTGAGCGTTCGCACGCTATCAGTAAAATATGTTGATGAAAAATAAGCGCATTGCAGATTCATCAGATTAATTCAAGCCACATGGAAAACCCATTTATCCAAACCAAGCATGATTAAGAACTAGGAAATATAGCACTTGTATATGTTTCTCATGTATTAAGTGCAGCCAAATTCGATTTATTCCTCACATGCACAACAATACAAAATTCTACCCACGACAATTGGACATCGCATTGCAGAATTGAACCAAGCAATTAACTAAACACCACAACAAATGAACCAAACATTAATTGAGCACCACATTGCACAATATAACATACTCCTAATAGAAGACCAGACAGTTAACCAAACCAAGCATGCTTAACAACTTGGAAATATAGCAATTGTATTTGTTTCTCATGTATTTTGTAAAGATAAATTCAATTTATTTCTCACATGGAAGACAATACAAAATTGCACCCTGAAGAATTGAACATCACATTTGCAGAATTGAACCAAACAGTTAACTGAAGACAACAACTAATTAACCAAACAGTTAATAAGTGAGCACCACATTTCACGACATATAGAACATATACACTAGAGCAACGGATTGCATGATAAAATTAGATAGCACAATTCACTAGAATTTGTTAAGGAAAGGCAGGAGCAGCACACGCAATGGGTAAACCGAGCATGCTTAACCGGCATAGCTAGCAAATGGCAAGGTGCTCCTCCAAGATCTGGGGGTCGGCACGAATGGCAGCCATCGCGACCTCATCCGCGCGTGCGGCCGCGATTTGCTTCTCTGCTGCCAAATGCTCCTTGAGCTCCTGCCTATACTTCGTGCACCAATGCTTAGGGTGGCGCTTATTTGGTGGAGGGGTCGGTGATTTGGCTGGAAGGTGTCGCGCCGGCGTTCGGGGCATGTGGGATGTGGAAGGAGGAGGAGGAGGATGGGGGTCAGGTGTGGATTACCTGCATGGATAGACGAGGTCGAGCAGCGTGAAGGAGGGTCACCGGCGAGGAGGCGGCGCTGCAAGCAAGGAGTGAAGGTTTCAACTTGGAAAGGAAGGCGGAAACTGGGGAAATGTGGCTTTTGGTAAGGGGGAGGGGGCGGGGAGGTAGATATTTCCGCGAAAGCCGAAAATTTTGAATCGGTTCAGCAAAAAAACTGGCGCGTAAAGTGTCATCAAACACGGTCTCTTATTTAGAACTATGTACGATATGTGAACATCACAAACGATTCAGATAGCTTAACCCGTGTGTGATGAGTTTGAACGTAAAAAATTTTGGTTCAAATTTCCCTGGTTACAGTGGTCATCCACGTCATTGCATAATTTGGGTACACAAAGGAGACTACAGCACACCCACACTTCTTAATCGAGCAAGTTCAGCAATTAAACAGAGCTAGCTGACCTAAACATTACTCTAACAAATTAAAGACCGGTGCTCTTAATTAAACAAAACAAAGAGTACTACTACGGCTGGTGCTCGTCGATCTCCGCTGCCTCCTCCATGTCCAGCTCGCGCCTGACGGTCTCCTGGGAAAGGGGCTCCATGGCATCCATCGCACCATACTCGGCAAGCATCTCACCATCCGCGTCCGCCATCTCTTTAGAAAAGGCCGCCATGAGCTGGGCGTGGGCGGCCGCGATCTGGGCTTGGACGGGCTCCGTCGTGGCAAGGTATGCGGCGGAGGAACGGATGGCTGCTCGAACGCTCTCGGCGATTGCCAACTCTTCGGCCGTGGGTTGCCGACTGTTGTCGGAGAAGCTTCATTCGATTTGTGCGGTAACCGCCATGAGCTAGGCATGGGCGGCTTCGACATGGTCGTGGGCGGCCTCCATGAGGGCTAAGGTCGCCGCTGCGGAACGGACAGCTGCTGTGCCACTCTCACCAGTTGCTATCCCCGAGGCAGATGTTGCCGCCGCCACCTGAGAAGCAATAGTAGCTGTTTGGGCTGCCTTGGCCGCCCGGTCGCAGATTGCAGCCGCGCTCATGCACCTTGTTAGCACGCGCATGGCGGTTGCGGCCGCACTCTCGCCGGAGTGGGCCGCCGAAGTTGCCCTCACGACGCGGGTCCACGTCCCCATCTTTCACCAGCGATGATTGAACAGTGAAATGATATTTGGGGAGCGAGCTAGTATGCTTGACACGCCGGCTGTGGACTGTAGCCGACGCACCTTCTCGTGTAAGCCATAGGCGTACTCCGATGGTGCTCCAAGATATTTTGTACTGCATCTCACACGGTTGGTGATAATAAACTGTGTGCGATCTACTTGATTTTTCATCTTGATTTGAATTACATAATGGGGTCACATCGGCAATGGAGGGTGTTTGAATTGCTAGAACTTTTATCTGCAGTGAACATGCAACAATATGTGTGTCATAAAAAATTGGAATTATTCAGAGTTCGTTTGGACATTTTATACATTAAATTGGTTTTCTAGCCATTTCAGGTGCACAATTCAAAATTAAACTACATGCACATGCTCCGGTGCACCAACATGGGTTGTAAAATCATATATGTGTCCATGGGTTTATGCTTATGTCCCATGCAAGAAATGGGGATGAATTTCGAACACCACGGCACGTGGCTCTCCGGCAAACATTGAGGTACTTTCTTTTGTAATTCTAGCAAATCCAAAACCCGTCTGAAATTCATGAAACCTTGGCATGCTATCATGGAATGGCATCAACATGCTGGGGTAAAAAATATTGTCCCATTTGGGGCAGGTTGGGGTATAAGCTTCCCACAAACCAGAGCTTCTCACAACAAGCCTCATGGTTACGGTAGGGAATGTTTCACCTTTCTGGACGAAACGATATCCGTTGCCTCTTCTTGATTTCAATTTTTTTTCTACTGTCAACATAGAACAACATGAGTGTTGTGTTAATTTTAGGAATTTTTTGGGGTTTGTTTGGACATTTTTATACATTAACTGAGTTTTCTATGCATTTATGTGCATAATTCAAATTTGAACTACAGGCACATGCTCCAGTGCATGTAAATTGTTTAAAAAATCAAATTTGTGTCCTTGGCTACATGCTTAGGTCCCATGCAAGAAATGGGAATGAATGTCAAACACCTTGCCACCGTCGCTCGACCGCAAACATTAAGATACATGGTTTTTAAATTCTAGTAAATCGAAAACTCGTCTGAAGTTCATGAAACTTGACATGCTATCATGGAGCGGCATCAACTTGCTGTGGTAAAAATTTTGTCCCATTTGGGGCAGGTTTGGGTATAAGGTTCTCGCAAACCAGAGCTTCTCACAACAAGCCTGATGGTTTCGGTGGGGAACGTGCCACCTTTGGGGACAAAACGATATCCATTGCCTCTTCTTGCTTTCAAAAATTTTCTAGTGTCAACATAGAATGACAGGAGTGTTGTGTCAATTTTTGGGATTTTTCGAGGTTCGCTTGGACATTTTTATACATTAACTGTGTTTTCTAGGCATTTTATGTGCATAATTCAAATTTGAACTACATGCACATGCTCCAATGCATATAAATTGGTTGAAAAATCAAACATGTGTCCTTCGGTGCATGCTTAGGTCCCATGCAAGAAATGGGAATGAATTTCAAACACCAGGGCACTGTTGATTGCCGGCAAAACGTTGAGATACTTTGTTTTTAAATTCTAGTAAATCCAAAACTCGTCTGAAATTCATGAAACTTGGCATGCTATCATGGAGCGGCATCAACATGCTGTGGTAAAAAAAAATTCCCATTTGGAGCAGGTTTGGGTATAAGCATCTCACAAACCAGAGCTTCTCACAACAAGCCTGATGGTTTCGGTAGGGAACGTGCCACCTTTGGGGACGAAACGATATCCGTTGCCTCTTATTGCTTTCAAAAGTTTTCTAGTGTCAACATAGAACAACAAGAGTGTTGTGTTAAATTTGGAAATTTTTGGGGTTCGTTTGGACATTTATATACATTAACTAGGTTTTCTAGGCATTTTATGTGCATAATTCAAATTTGAACTACATGCACATGCTCCAGTGCATATAAATTGGTTGAAAAATCAAATCTGTGTCCTTGGGTGCATGCTTAGGCCCCATGTAAGAAATGGGAATGAATTTCAAACACCAAGGCACTGTTGATTGCCGGCAAAACGTTGAGAGACTTTGTTTTTAAATTCTAGTAAATCCAAAACTCGTCTGAAATTCATGAAACTTGGCATGCTATCATGGAGCGGCATCAACATGCTGTGGTAAATTTTTTGTCCCATTTGGGGCAGGTCTGGGTATAAGCTTCTCACAAACCAGAGCTTCTCACAACAAGCCTGATGGTTTTGGTAGGGAACGTGCCACCTTTGGGGACGAAACGATATCCGTTGCCTCTTATTGCTTTCAAAAAATTTCTAGTGTCAACATAGAACAACAGGAGTGTTGTGTTAAATTTTGAAATTTTTCGGCAATCGTTTGGACATTTTTATACAATAACTGTGTTTTCGAGGCATTTTATGTGCATAATTCAAATTTGAACTACATGCACATGCTCCAGTGCATATAAATTGGTTGAAAAATCAAATCTGTGTCCTTGGGTGCATGCTTAGGTCCCATGCAAGAAATGGGAAAGAATTTCAAACACCAGGGCACTGTTTATTGCCGGCAAAATGTTGAGATACTTTGTTTTTAAATTCTAGTAAATCCAAAACTCGTCTGACATTCATGAAACTTGGCATGCTATCATTGAATGGCACCCGACATGATGTGGTATTTTTTGTGTCCATTTTGAGAGAAGGCGCACTCGAATAACAGCCAACAAAGGCATTTTGAAAAAATAGCTGCCACTTTAACATCTCAAACATTTGTATAATTTAAATCATGTGCATTCTGTTAACCATTCACGTGATGCCACGTGTCTAGCTTTTAATGGCTATAGGAGGTGCCGTGCGGATAGCTGCTTGACTGAACGGGAGGCGTGCGAGCACAGTCCGGTGCGCAGGCTGACCGAGAGGCATGCAAGCTGTCCTCCAATGCGCAGGCTCACCAGGAAGCGTGTGAGCTATACGCTGCGCGGGCTCACTGGGAAGCGAGCCCTTTGACTTCCATGGCCCCCTGCCTTGGTCACATCCTCTCCATTAATGGCGCCCGAGCTGCTGTTTAATACGGGCGGCCTTACTGTTCGCCTCTCATTCCCCTCCCTCCCGCAGACCTCCACCAACGCCATGGCGGAGAAGGATCATCTGCCACTAGTCTTCAAGTTTGGTGAAGTCAACTCCGAGCCAAAGGAGATAGAAAATAAGGAGGAATGGGGCCTCATGGACATGGCCCTGAATGAGCTTGCCACGGCGGTTGCTGCCCCCGCGCCCGTCCCAGCTCCCATCCCCGCGCCCGCGCCAGCGACCATCCCTGTAGCATTGACGGGCTGGTCGCCGAGCACTATTGCAGAGCTAGAAGCCGCGGGCGTCAGTGAGGTCTTCGCGGACCCGCGCGAGCTCGTGTACATGCCAGCGCCAGCGCCCATGCTCGTGCCCATGCGCGCCCCTCCACCCATCGCGGCATCGGTCCCCGTGCGTTTGCCTACACCCGCCGCACCTGTGCCCATGCCTGCGCCCCCCTCAGCGGCATGGGACGCCGTCGTCGACCATTACCTCGCAGCGCCACCAGTTGCCGTCCTCCCGTGCCCCGCCCGTCGGTTGCGCGATGACATGATGTTTGATTTCCAAGTGAAGAACATCCTGTGCCGCCTTGAAGACTTCAACAACGGCGTCCCGGAGGACGATAACGACAATGCCGGCGCGGCACGCCGCCTTCGCCGACGCCGAAAATAGTAATTTTTTTGGTTTAATAATGTATCTCGATCGTATGAATATAAATTCGCAGTGTGACTGAATGAAAGATATGGTATGAACAAACTTGCGTTTTTCTCTCTTAATGTACAGACTTATCAAACGATTTTCTTTTGAAAAAAACATCAATGGTTTTTAAATATAAAACTCTCATCGCAAACGTTTTAGTTAGAACACCTGTATGCAAACTGACAGCTTCCGCAGGAAGCCAAGGGAAAATGTGCCGAGCAGGATTTGTGCAGCTCTTGATCGCAAACGGTTTAGATAGAACACCCGTGTGCCAAGTGAGAGCTATGGTCTTCCCCTGTAAGTCAAGGGAAAATTCGCAGCACAGGATTTGTGCATCTCTTCAACGCAAACAGTTCAGATTGAATACGGTATGCAAAGCCAGACTTCGGCGCTAAGCAAAGAGAAAATGTGCTGAGCAGGATTTGTACATCCCTTCAACGCAAACGGTTGTTTTGGATGACCCGTGTGCAACCACGTACAGACAATTTGGTAAGATTTGCATTTGTCATATTGGGTATATTGCCATTTGTCAAACTAGAAAGATTGACATTTATTGATTTAGCAACATTGCCATTTGTCAACCTTGTAACACTGTGATTTGTCAAAATATGCAGCTAAACATCACTAGCACTATCTAATTTTTGCTACTAAAATTCAGTAATTAAGAATAGATTTCATTCATAGATTAAGCAGTCATTCTTTATACAAACAGTTCAACTCGACAGCTGAACCGACCAAACTTTTCCCAATTGTTGCCAACCACGTACTGAAATAGCTAGTTCAACTATATATACTAGCTAATTTTAAGTACGTTATACAGTTTCACCACATCTATAGTCAAATGAACTGAACAAAATAGCCCCTAAATACTACTACGGAGGGGCTTTGTACTACTTCCGGCAGCCTCTCCTCTGCCGAGCATGCTCAGTAAGAGGCAGAGGAGGAGGAGCCTACCGACGAGCTGGATAACTGCAATACGGTGCCGGCCACTGCTGCACCTTCAGCGGCGCTCACCTCGAATGCCCTCTGCCACTCCAGACGACCCCTCTCGAAGCAGTGGTTCTCCTCGTAGATCTCCTGATTCCTCGCCTCTGCGGCAGCGTGTTCTGCGGCCATGGCAGCGGTAAGGCTCTTTGCGTGCTTGACGAGGCGCTCCTCCTCCTCCCGCAGGAACTCGATGTAGCGCGCAAGGTCGCTGACGCACGTGCGGACCTCCACCTCCGCCTCCTGCCTTCGGGCAGTGGTGGCGGAGCGAGTGATGACCCCGGCGGTCGATGATGGGCTGGCGGCCATGGCGGCCGACGATGGGGTGGCAGCCACGACCACCACCTCCGGCCTTCGGGCCACGGCAGCAGAGCGGGTGATGGCCACGGTGGCATGCAGGGGGGTGGCGGCCACGATAGCCACCTCCCGCCTTCGGGCCGCGGCGGCAAAGCAGACGATGGCCCTGGCTTTCAATGGTCGTGTGGCAGCCACGGCGGCAGACGGTGGGGTGGCGGCAACGGCAGCCAGCAACAGCTGCCGACGGGCAACGGCGGTGGAGCGTGTGGTGGGTGTTCCGCGCACACCCAACAGGGATGCCACGCACACAACACAACGCCGGGGACTGCACCGCCGCCGCGGTGTAGCCTCCCAGCTGGAGCTATCCTCTGATGACGGCGGAGTGGCTAAGTGACGACGACGGACCGGTACCATTGGCGATTGTGGGAGAAGCAGACGAGATAAGCTACAGGGAGGGAGGGGAAAATGTGACGCAGGACTCGCCGGCCATGAGGGTTTATATAGCAGGCCGGTAAGCATTGGGATTTTGGGGGATTTCACCGAGTCGGGTGGGAAGATTGCGCGCGAACCTGTGCGGTTGCGCGGGAATGGGCTCACCACCGTTTGGCCAAAAGAACGCCCCCGCGCGCTGCTCAAGCTTGCGCTCTAAGTCGTCTGCGGCAGCGGGGTGACAAGACGTGTGAGAGGAGGACGAAAGGACACGTACACATACGGTTAATAAAATAAAAACGTTTGCGATTAAATTACCTACTACCCGCATCCTGGTTTATATATAAGTCATCTATGTATTTTTGTGACAAATTTTGACTATAGATTTAACTAATAAAATACGAATGCATGTCGCCAGAGATTATATCATTGGATTCGTATTTGAACATTGTTTCCAATTATATAATTTTTGTAACATGCATTAACATTTTGTTGGTTAAATTTAAGGTCAAAATATGGCACAGAATATAAAGGGGACTAATAGACCAAGACGGCGGTAGTAGCACACGGCCGCTCTCTATGCAGCGACGCAACTGTCGGCCGGCTTGTAGACGACCATTTCCCGCGTATTCAATTGCTCTATGCATGTGCTTGCTTGCGATTGAGGCGACCGCGGTGCGCTCTGCTCGCATCCCTCCAGGCACTCTTCCCTCATCCCCCCACGTGCGCTGCCAGTGTTTGGGGCCGGCGCACGATCACACACGTTCGTGTGCATGCGGTTGCACTGGGCGCGGCGTGACGATGCAGTTACCCGCTGCAAAAACTGCCATGCGGATGCGCCGAGAATCCAGGCCGCCCGGCCCCCATTTATTCCTGTGGCCATTTACCTTCATCTCTCGTGCCACATGACACAATAAGCACACCCACGACGACACATACAGAGAGGACATCCAGCAGTTCCAATGGCGCTCCCAGCGGCCGACGACGACAACGACGGGTAGTTCACCACGCATCACGTAGTGGACACCCACGTGAGGGGGAAGGCCCTCTCGGTGGTGTACACGAACGATCTGGTCTCGGTGGAGAGCTCCATCCAAACTATGGAGCAGTTGCTTGCCGAGGACAAGTACCAAGTGGTCGGCTTCGACCTCGAGTACACCATCGGTCGTGCCGGGCATGATCAGAAGGTTGCCGTCGCCCAGTTGTGTGTGCGACATGACGTCCTCGTCTACCACTACCACCTGGCCACAAGGCCTTTCAAGCATTTCTCCAGGTTTATCAGCAGCTCCGACTACAGTTTCGCTACGGTGGACACCACCAACGATCTAAAAATGCTCAAGGTTTTGGGCTTGAAATGCCAGAATTTTGTCAACATCCAGAACCACTGCAAGGTCTGGGGCAGCGACAACAACAAACAGAACTCCCTGGTTGACCTCGCCTCGGCCATCATCGACCCCTACTACATGAAGATGGAGGATGAGAGCAAGAAGGACAAGAACGCCTGGCACAGTGTCTGGCATGAGAGACTGGATGAATAAAATGTCAAGTACGCGGCCAAGGACGCGTACACAAGCTACGAGATGTACATGTGGATCGTTGACATGAGGGAGTGTATTCTTCCTACCCCAGACAAGGGATCGAGCCACAGAGCAGTGGCGGGAGCGTCACAAGAAGTAGATGACTAGACGATTGTTTCTCCTAGTTTAGAATGCATACAATTGTTTATTGAGGTGTGTGTGAACGATCTGTATAGTCACTTATGTAATTGGATGTTTATTTCAGTTATATATATATATACATGTTATTCTTCTATAGACAGAGCAAATCACACGGCTTATTAGCAGCAATCATCTGTGTTATTATTGGTCTTCGCACACATTTCTGATTACGGACCTGTTTGCCGCGTATCACACACATCTTGTTCAGTTGAACCGTTTCCATTGTGTTGCCTAATCACACACAGTTCATCCTAGTGAACGGTATGCCGTATATCGCACACACCCTCATCTGGCTGCCCGTTTCTGTTGTTTTGCATCATCGCAAACAGTTCTTCTGGATTAACAGTTTGCCACTCATCGCACACACAACTCTAATATGAACCGTGTTTGATGTCGCCACCATCGCAAATGTTTTGCATCTTTTTTTACGGTTTTATTACATCATCGTTTGTGATTGATGCATCGCACACAGTTTTGTCGAAGGGTCTCTGATTCGACTGTCGCGTTTGGACCATCCTGCAGTAGTGTCTCAAGATTCGAGCTCGTCGCCCCACAGCCTAGCCTAGCTGGACTCGCACGAGCAAGGAAGAAGATGAACACGGCAGTTTAGCCAGGTTCGGGCCACCTTGCGGTGTAAAACCCTACTCCTGCTTTGTGGTGGATTGACCTCACGTGGGGCTGGGGATGAACTAGTACAGCGGATGAACAGCCTCGCGGGGGCTATGTTGGTGAGAGTGGAAAGGATCCGATCCCTCTCTACGATGGCGGCTAACCTATATTTATAGTGGCCTTGGTCCTCTTCCCCCAAAATGTAGGCGGGAAGGGATCCCACAGTGGCCCATTTGAAAGGGGACAAGTAGGACATCTTATCCTGACGAAAGGTGGTCTTCGCCTGCAAAGCTTCTAGCCGTGACGCGGCGGTGGGCTCGGTGATAACATCCATCCTGCCGAGCGTGGTTTTGGTCTTGTAGCACCGGAATGGAAACCTTTGGTAGATTCCTCCGGAACCCACGCCTGTCCTTGCCTCCTTAGCACAAAAGAGGAAACTGCCTCCTCTGCGCCCGCTGATGCCCGCCTGGCCTTGGTCATCATGGCTTGCGTCATGGCAGTCTCATGAGGCTGGTACCTGCATAGGAATCTCCGTTCCTCGGGAGGCAGCCTGGGGAGGCCTCCCCCTCTAGAGGTCTTGGTGTCGTCCGCCTCGCGAGGCCAGGGGGCCTTCGCGAGGGTCTTTTCTTGGCGGTTTTGTAGATGGGTCGTACCAGGCCGTTGGTGGAGCCATGCTGTGGGCCGCAAGCAGGCAAGTCTGGGTACACTGGTTCCCAGAATGCCGACAACTGAAAACATAGTTTTTTAGTTTCCAATAAAGTTTATGTTCCATACTTTACCATGCAAATGAATTGTTACTCTGGCATGAGAAGTTTTATGATGATATATTGCTGTTATGATAATGACCATGATGCTTTCATGTCCGTATTTTAATTTTTATCGACACCTCTATCTCTAAACATGTGGTCATGATTATCGATAACGGCTTTTCCTTGAGGACAAGCAAGGTTTAAGCTTGGGGGAGTTGATACATTCATTTTGCATCATGTTTTCATGTTGATATTTATTGCATTATGGACTGTTATTTCACTTTATAATACAATTCTTATGCCTTTTCTCTCTTATTTTGCAAGAATGATATGAAGAGGGAGATTGCCGGTAGCTGGAATTCTGGACCGTAAAGGGCTATATCAGAGGCAACTTTTCTGAACATCTCCAAATGAGCTGAAAATTGACGGAGAATTATTTTGGAATCTATTAAAAATATTGGTGAAAGAAATACCAGAGGAGGGCCACCAGACAGCCATAAGCCTGGGGGTGCGCCCTACCCCCCTAGGCACACCACCCGAGCTTGTGGTGAGCTTGGCAGGCCTCCAGGGCCCATCTTCTGGTATATAACCCCATTTACCCTAGAAAAAAAACAAGAGAGAGATTTCGGGATGAAGCGCCGTTGTCTAGAGGCGGAACATGGGTAGGAGCACTTTTGCTCTCCGACGGAGCGATTCCGCCGGGGAAACTTCCCTCCGGGAGGGGGAAATCGGAGCCATCGTCATCACCAACGATCCTCTCATTGTGGGAGGATCAATCTTCATCAACAACTTCACCAGCACCATCCCATCTCAAACCCAGTGCATCTCTTGTATTCAATCTTTGTATCAAAACCTCAGATTGGTACCTATGGCTTCCTAGTAGTGTTGATTACATCTTGTAGTTGATGCTAGTTGGTTTATTTGGTGGAAGATTATATGTTCAGATCCATTATGCTATTCAATACCCCTATGATCTTGAGCATTAATATTATTTGTGATTAGTTGCTTTTGTTCTTGAGGACATGGGAGAAGTCTTCTCATTAGTAATCATGTGAACTTGGTATTCGTTCGATATTTTGATGAGTGTATGTTGTGATTCCCTTAGTGGTGTTATGTGAACGTCGACTACATGACACTTCACCATATTTGGGTCTAAGGGAATGCATTGTGGAGTAGTAATTAGATGATGGGTTGCTAGAGTGATGATAACCCACAAGTATAGGGGATCGCAATAGTTTTCGAGGGTAGAGTATTCAACCCAAATTTATTGATTCGACACAAGGGGAGCCAAAGAATATTATCAAGTATTAGCAGCTGAGTTGTCAATTCAACCACACCTGAAAGACTTAATATCTGCAGCAAAGTATTTAGTAGCAAAGTAGTATGGAAGTAACGGTAACGGTGGCAAAAGTAACAGTAGCAGTTTTGTAGCAATTGTAACCGTGGCAACGGCAAAGTAACGTAGCAAAGATCAATATGTGAAAAGCTCGTAGGCAATGGATCAATGATGGATAATTATGTCGGATGGCATTCATCATGCAACAGTCATAACCTAGGGTGACACAGAACTAGCTCCAATTCATCAATATAATGTAGGCATGTATTCCGAATATAGTCATACGTGCTTATGGAAAAGAACTTGCATGACATCTTTTGTCCTACCCTCCTGTGGCAGCGGGGGTCCTAATGGAAACAAAGGGATATTAAGGCCTCCTTTTAATAGAGAATAGGACCAAAGCATTAGCACTTAGTGAATACATGAACTCCTCAAACTACGGTAATCACCGGAAAGAATCCCAATTATTGTCACCTTGGGGTATGCGGATCATAACACGTAATAGGTGTCTACAATTTGCAAGATAGGATCAAGAACACAAATATATTCATGGAAACATAATAGGTTCAGATCTGAAATCATGGCACTCGGGCCCTAGTGACAAGCATTAAGCATAGCAAAGTCATAGCAACATCAATCTCAGAAGATAGTGGATACTAGGGATCAAACCCTAACAAAACTAACTCGATTACATGATAGATCTCATCCAACCCATCACCGTCCAGCAAGCCTACGATGGAATTACTCATGCATGGAAGTGAGCATCATGAAATTGGTGGTGGAGGAAGGTTGGTGATGATGATGGCGACGATTTCCCCTCTCCGGAGCCCCGAACGGACTCCAGCTCCGCCCTCCCGATGAAGAACAGGAGGTGATGGCAGCTCCGTATCGTAAAACGCATTGAATCCTTCCCTCTGATTTTTTTCTCCCCGAAAGTGCATATATAGAGTTGGAGTTGAGGTCGGTGAAGGTCCAGGGGACCCACAAGGCAGGGGGCGCTCCCTAGGGGGGCGCCCTCTACCCTTGTGGACAGCCGGTGGGTCCCCTCCGGTTGATTCTTTCGCCAATATTATTTATTTATTCCAAAAATATTCTCCATGAAGTTTCTGGTCATTCCGGGAACTTTTATTTCTGCACAAAAATAACACCAAGGCAATTCTGCTGAAAACAACGTCTGTCCAGGTTTGTTCCATTCAAATCATGCAAATTAGAGTCCAAAACAAGGGCAAAAGAGTTTGGAAAAGTAGATACGACGGAGATGTATCAACTCCCCCAAGCTTAACTTATTGCTTCTCCTCAAGCAATTCAGTTGATAAACTGAAAGTGATAAAGAAAAACTTTTACAAACTCTGTTTGATCTTGTTGTTGCAAATATGTAAAGCCAGCATTCAAGTTTTCAGCAAAGATTATGAACTAACCATATTCACAATAATATTTAGGTCTCACATTTACTCATATCAATGGCATAATCAACTAGCGAGCAATAATAATAAACCTGGGATGACAACACTTTTTCAAAACAATCATGATATGATATAACAAAATGGTATCTTCTTTAGGAATTCTACCAAGGGCTATAGTCATAGTGATCCTCCTATTCAATTACTTCAACCATTTCCGAGCACCTCATATCACTTTCCAAGGCATATGATAGTTTTATTATCTGTGGACGATTTCTTTCTCGTTCAATGCCCTTTTTCAGTTCCGCATCATTTCCTAAAATGATGATCTCATTATTAACTATTCTCGCAAAACCGCTCCACAGAACCGCCGTTAACCATTGGTCGTTGAGGAGGCGTATTCTCAAAGGACCCATATCTACTGCTGTGTTAATGGGGGCGTGGTTTGGTAATACGCGCTAGCCCTTTCTGAGACCGCAAAACATAAATGCAGAGCACCCCTGAAGATCAAGGATTGACTAGACATTGTAATTCATGGTAAAAGAGATCCAGTCACAGTCATACTCAATATCAATTAATAACAACGCATACAAATGAAAGTGGTGCTCACTAACTGGTGCTTTTTATTAGAGGGTGATGACTCAGCATAAAAGTAAATAGATAGGCCCTTCGCAGAGGGAAGCAGGGATTTGCAAAGGTGCCAGAGCTCGAGCTTTTTGAAACATAGATGAATATAATTTTGAGCGGTATGCTTTCATTGCCAACATAACAACCAAGAGATCTCGGTATCTTCCATGCTACATACATTATAGGCGGTTCCCAAACAGAATGGTAAAGTTTTTACTCCGCCTCAACCAACAACCACACTCCACGGCTGGTCCGAAACAACGGGTACCGTCCATACAAACAACAGTCCTGGGGGAGTTTTGTTTGAAATTATTTTGATTTGATTTGAGCATGGAACTGGGCATCCTGAATACCAGCCACTTTCTCGTGAATGATAAGTGAATCAACACTCATCGCGAGAATAATCCACCTAGCATGGAAGATACTGACAGCCCCCAGTCGCTACATGAGCGATTCAGGCATACAAAACAGATTATCATTTGAAGGTTTAGAGTTTGGCACATGCAAATTTACTTGGAACGGCAGGTAAATACCGCATATAGGTAGGTATGGTGGACTCATATGGAACAACTTTGGGTTTATGGAAGTGGATGCACAAGCAGTATTCCCGCTTAGTACAAGTGAAGGCTAGCAAAAGATTGAGGAGCGACCAACTAGAGAGCGACAACAGTCATAAAAAATCGTTAAGATTAACCAACATTGAGTGCAAGCATGAGTAGGATATAAATCACCATGAACATAAATATCATGGAGGTTATGTTGATTTTGTTTCAACTACATGCGTGAACATGTGCCAAGTCAAGCCACTAGAATCATTCAAAGGAGGATACCATCCTATCATACTGCATCATAACCATTTTAAAAGCATGTTGGCATGCAAGGTAAACCATTATAAGCTCCTAGCTAATTAAGCATGGCATGAGTAACTATAATCTCTAATTGTCATTGCAAACATGTTTCATTCATAATGGGCTGAATCAAGAATGATGAACTAATCATATTTACAAAAACAAGATAGGTCGAGTTCATACCAGCTTTTCCTCATCTCAATCATTTCATCATATATCGTCATTATTTCCTTTCACTTGCACGACCGAACGGTGTGGATAATAATAAGAGTGCACGTGCATTGGACTAAGCTAGAATCTGCAAACATTTATTCTAAGGAGAAGACAAGGTAATATGGGCACTTTGTTAGATTAACAATAATGCATATGAGAGCCACTCAACATTTTCATCATGGTCTTCTCCTCTCGACCCAAAGAAAGGAAAAAGAATTTCAAAGAAACACACTGAAATGTTTTTGGAGTTTTTGTTTTTCTGAAGGAAGTAAAACAAGAACGAGAAAAACTATTTACACGGGAAAGCTCCCAACAAGCAAAAGAAGAATGAGAAATCTTTTTGGGTTTTCTTTTAATACTACAACTAACTAAACATGGAAAGGAAACTAAAAAGAAACTACAACTAAATTTTTTTGGATTTTCTCAAAGTTTTTCAAACACACAAGAAGAAAGCGAGAAAAAGAAATAAACTAACATGGATAATATAATGAAAAACTATGAACACTGACAACTGGAATGAGTGTGTGAACATGAATGTAATGTCGGTGAGAAATACGTACTCCCCCAAGCTTAGGCTTTTGGCCTAAGTTGGTCTATGGCCAAGGCTGGCCTGGCGGGTATCCAAAGTTATAGTTGGGGTTGTACTAGGATGCGGCAGCTACTGCCTGAAGGGCTGCAGCATGGAGGCGAGTAGCCTCCACCTCTCTCTCATACTCGTTTGCCTCCTCTCTGGTTATAAAACATCTTCTTTTTACCTAAAAGTCAAAGAAGGCAGGAGCAGGAAGGGTAATATAGACAGCACGCTACCTGTCAAAGATTAGTCGGTACAGGAGGGACTGTTCATTCCTCTCAAGAAACTGGTAGCGTACCATAGCATTATAATCAAGAAAAGCAGGTGGTAACTCCATGTCATCCCCCCTTATGGGTACCCCGAGATAGTTAGCTAAATGGGTGGCATAAATCCCACCAAAGAAATCTCCATCTTTAGCATTATTATGTAACCTCCTTGCAATAATAGCCCCCAAGTTATATCGTTTATCACCCGTTACCGCACACTTGAGGACACTAAGATCCGATGCACAAAGGTGTCTATGATCATGTTTACCATTAATGCATCTACCTATAAAGAGAGCAAAATAATGTATGGCAGGAAAATGAATGCTCCCAATGGTAGCTTGTGTAATATTTCTAGTTTCTCCTACAGTGAGGCTATCAAGGAAATCATTGTATTCAGTTTTGCGAGGCTCACTATGAATTCCCCACTGCGGAATTTTACATGCTTCATTAAAATCTCTTAGGTCCATGGTATATGATTTATCATAAAGATCGAACATGACAGAATGAGTATTGCGCTGGGATGTAAACTTAAATCTTTGCACAAACGAATCAGTGAGGTGATAGTATTGTAGGCACTTATCTGACACGAAGTCCTCAAGGTCAGCATTTTGCACGTACGCGTCAAATTCATCCTTGAAACCTGCATGAACCATGAATTGATCCAACGGCCACTCGCAAGGCCGCACTGGAGCTTCTCTTGGTGGTTCAAGGTCCGGCTCACGTATCGCGAGCCTTGGGGCTTGCTTCTTCGAGGAACCACCTTGGTATATTTTCCTAAACATTTTTCTTCCTCTGAATTTTTTTTGAAATTTTTAGTGACTTAAAATAAAAGTGAACCAAACTCAACAAAACTGATAGCAACTACTCCTACAAGTGTCTAGAAGCTGTATCATGCATCAAAACTACTTTGGACCATATAAATTTGACATGCAAGCTCAAGAACAAGGTCACCACAGCAGCAAAAATTTGCAATAAATAAAGCACTAGAACAAAAACTAATTGGACCATTGGAGGAGTTACATACCGAAGAACAATCCCCAAAACAGTTTTGCAAATGGAGCTTTGCACAAGGAGATCGAAAATGGCAGCAAGATGAGCTAGAACACGGGTTTGAGCAACATGATGATTTTTTCTGGAGGAAGACAAAGTGGATGGGTGCTGGAATAAGTGAGGGGGACCCACGTGGGACCCACAAGGCAGGGGGCACGCCCTCCACCCTTGTGGCCCACTGGTGCAGCCCCCTGGTGCAATCATAGTGCCAGAAATTCTAAAATATTATATAAAAAATCATACTAAACTTTCAGGGCATTTGGAGAACTTTTATTTTCGGGACATTTTTTATTGCATGGATAATTCAGAAAACAGACAGATAATACTATTTTTGCTTTATTTATTCTAAAAAGCAGAACATAAAAAGTGGGTATAGAAAGTTGTGCTTTCTAAATTCATCCATCTCATGCCCATCAAAAGGAATCCATTAACAAGGTTGATCAAGTCTTATTAACGAACTTCTTTCGAATAACATGAAACCGAAGAATTTTTGAATAACACTTACCTCAACGGGGATATGCATGTCCCCAACAATAAGAATATCATATTTCTTTTTGATAGTAGGAAGAGGGAATTCAAAACCTCCAATAGTAATAGTTGAAAATTTTCCAATAGAATTAATACTATGAACTTGAGGTTGCTTCTTCGGAAAGTGTACAGTATGCTCATTACCATTAACATGAAAAGTGACATTGCCCTTGTTACAATCAATAACAGCCCCTGCAGTATTCAAAAAGGGACTACCAAGGATGATCGACATACTGTCGTCCTCGGCAATATCAAGAATAACAAAGTACGTTAAAATAGTAACGTTTGCAACCACAACAGGCACATCCTCACAAATACCGATGGGTATAGCAGTTGATTTATCAGCCATTTGCAAAGAGATTTCAGTAGGTGTCAACTTATTCAATTCAAGTCTACGATATAAAGAGAAGGGCATAGCACTAACACCGGCTCCAAGATCACATAAAGCAGTTTTAACATAGTTTCTTTTAATGGAGCATGGTATAGTTGGTATTCCTGGATCTCCTAGTTTTTTTGGTATTCCACCCTTAAAAGTATAATTAGCAAGCATGGTGGAAATTTCAGCTTATGGTATCTTTCTTTTATTTGTAACAATATCTTTCATATACTTGGCATAAGGAGACATTTTCAGAATATTAGTCAAACGCATACGCAAAAAGACAGGTCTAAGCATTTCAACAAAGCGCTCAAAATCCTCATCATCCTTTTTCTTGGATGGTTTAGGAGGAAAGGGCATAGGTTTCTGAACCCATGGTTCTCTTTCTTTACCATGTTTCCTAGCAACAAAGTCTCTCTTATCATAACGTTTATTCTTAGATTGTGGGTTATCAAGATCAACATCAGGTTCAATCTCCACATCATTATCATTACTAGGTTGAGCATCCATATGAACATCATCATTAATATTATCACTAGGTTCATGTTCATCACCAGATTGTGTCTCAGCATCAGAAATAGAAATATCATTTGGATTCTTAGGTGTGTCTATAACAGGTTCACTAGAAGCATGCAAAGTACTATCAGTTTTCTTTGTCTTTTTATTACTAGGACTAGGTGCATCAGTGTTAATTCTCTGAGAATCTTGCTCAACTCTCTTAGGATGGCCCTCAGGATACAAAGGTTCCTGAGTCATTTTACCACCTCTAGTCATAACCCTAACAGTATTATCATTGTTCTTACTATTCAACTCATTGAGCAAATCATCTTGTGCCTTAAGTACTTGTTCTACTTGAGTCTTAACCATGGAAGCATGCTTACTAATAATTTTCAGATCACTAACAGTTCTACTCATATTATCACCCAAGCAGTCAAGCATGTAAGCATTACGTTTCAATTGTCTACTAACATAAGCATTGAAGTTTTCTTGTTTAACAATAAAATTATCAAACTCATCCAAGCATTGACTAGCAGACTTATTATAAGGGATATCACCTTCATCAAATCTATAGAGAGAATTTACCTCTACTACCTGTGTCGGGTTATCAAGACCATGTATTTCTTCAATAGGTGGTAAATTCTTAACATCTTCAGCTTTAATACCTTTTTCTTTCATAGATTTCTTTGCCTCTTGCATATCTTCAGGACTGAGGAATAGAATACCTCTTTTCTTGGGAGTTGGCTTAGGAGTTGGTTCAGGAAGTGTCCAATCATTATCATTACTCAATATATTATTCAATAGCAATTCAGGTTGCTCAACGGTTCATTCCCTGAAAACACAACCAGCACAACTATCTAGGTGGTCCCTAGGAGCATCGGTTAGTCCATTATAAAAGATATCAAGTATTTCATTTTTCTTGAGAGGATGATCAGGCAAAGCATTAAGTAATTGGAGAAGCCTCCCCCAAGCTCGTGGGAGACTCCCTTCTTCAATTTGCACAAAGTTAAATATTTCCTTTAAAGCAGCCTGTTTCTTATGAGCAGGGAAATATTTTTCAGAGAAGTAGTAAATCATATCCTGGGGACTATGCACACAACCAGGAGCAAGAGAATTAAACCATAACTTAGCATCACCCTTTAACGAGAAAGGAAACAACTTAAGAATATAGTAATAGCAAATGTTTTCCTCATGAGCAAATAGGGTGGCTATATCATTCAATTTAGTAAGATGTGCCACAACAGTTTCAGATTCATAACCATGGAAAGGATCAGGTTCATGCAAAGTAATTAACTCAGGATCAACAAAGAATTCATAATCCTTATCAGTAACAAAGATAGGTGAAGTAGCAAACTTAGGATCATATTGCATTCTAGCATTCAAAGATTTTTCTTTCCACTTGCATAATAATTTCTTAAGATCATCTCTATCCTTACAAGCAAGAAAGTCCCTAGCTACCTCTCCATCCATAACATAACCCTCAGGAATAACAGGAAGTTCATATCTAGGAGAGCTAGTCTTATCAGGTGTTTCAAAGTTTTCAGTTTCAATAATTTCATCAGTTTCAGAAATATCATCATCTTCAGCATAATCAATAGTTCTAACTCTAGCAAGATGTTCATCAAGTAATTCACCCAGTGGCACAGTAGTAGCATCATAAGCATCATTCATAGTAGAAGTAGCATCATCAATAACATGCGACATATCAGAAACAATAGCAGGTGTAGGTGTCGCAAGCTTACTCAAAACAGAAGGTGAATCAAGTGCAAAGCTAGATGGCAGTTCCTTACCTCCCCTCGTAGTAGAGGGAAAATCTTGGTTCTAGTATCTTTCGAATTCCTCATAGTGATCAACAGATATAAATCCCAAGTGACTCAGAGAATAGAGCTATGCTCCCCGGCAACGGCACTAGAAAAAGGTCTTGATTACCCACAAGTATAGGGGATCGCAACAGTTTTCGAGGGTAGAGTATTCAACCCAAATTTATTGATTCAACACAAGGGGAGCCAAAGAATATTCTCAAGTATTAGCAGATGATTTGTCAATTCAACCACACCTGAAAGACTTAATATCTGCAGCAAAGTATTTAGTAGCAAAGTAATATGGAAGTAACGGTAATGGTGGCAAAAGTAACAGTAGTAGTTTTGTAGCAATTGTAACCATGGCAACGGCAAAGTAACTTAGCAAAGATCAATATGTGAAAAGCTCGTAGGCAATGGATCAATGATGGATAATTATGCTGGATGGCATTCATCATGCAACAATCATAACCTAGGGTGACACAGAACTAGCTCCAATTCATCAATATAATGTAGGCATGTATTCCGAATATAGTCATACGTGCTTATGGAAAAGAACTTGCATGACATCTTTTGTCCTACCCACTCGTGGCAGCGGGGTCCTAATGGAAACTAAGGGATATTAAGGCCTCCTTTTAATAGAGAACTGGACCAAAGCATTAGCACTTAGTGAATACATGAACTCCTCAAACTACGGTAATCACCGGAAAGAATCCCAATTATTGTCACCTTGGGGTATGCGGATCATAACACGTAATAGGTGTCTACAACTTGCAAGATAGGATCAAGAACACAAATATATTCATGGAAACATAATAGGTTCATATCTGAAACCATGGCACTCGGGCCCTAGTGACAAACATTAAGCATAGCAAAGTCATAGCAACATCAATCTCAGAACATAGTGGATACTAGGGATCAAACCCTAACAAAACTAACTCGATTACATGATAGATCTCATCCAACCCATCACCGTTCAGCAAGCCTACAATGGAATTACTTACGCACGGCGGTGAGCATCATGTAATTGGTGATGGAGGAAGGTTGGTGATGATGATGGCAACGATTTCCCCTCTCCGGAGCCCCGAACGGACTCCAGATCTGCCCTCCCGATGAATAACAGGACGTGACGGCGACTCTGTATTGTAAAACGCGATGAATCCTTCCCTCTGATTTTTTTCTCCCCGAAAGTGAATATATAGAGTTGGAGTTGAGGTCGGTGGAGGTCCAGGGGACCCACAAGGCAGGGGGCACGCCATAGGGGGGTGCCCTCCACCCTTGTGGACAGCCGATGGGTCCCCTCCGGTTGATTCTTTCGCCAATATTTTTCATTTATTCCAAAAATATTCTCCGTGAAGTTTCAGGTCATTCTGAGAACTTTTATTTCTGCACAAAAATGACACCAAGGCAATTCTGCTAAAAACAGCGTTAGTCCGGGTTAGTTCCATTCAAATCATGCAAATTAGAGTCCAAAACAAGGTCAAAAGAGTTTGGAAAAGTAGATACGATGGAGACGTATCAAGTGACAGAAGCTTAAACCCTAGTTTATGCGCTATTCCATAAGGGGCTGATTTGTATCCATATGTTTCATGCTATGGTTAGATTTATTTTAGTTCTTCTTTCGTAGTTGCGGATGCTTGTGAGAGGGGGTAATCATAAGTGGGAGGCTTGTTCAAATAAGAACAGCACCCAAGCACCGGTCCACCCACATATCAAATTATCAAAGTAGCGAACGCGAATCAAACAAACATGGTGAAAGTGACTAGATGAAATTCCCGTGTGTCCTCAGGAATGTTTTACTTGCTATAAGGGAAAGTTTCGGCTTGTCCTTTGCTACAAATAGGATTGGGCTACCTTGCTGGACCTATTGCTACTATTTTTACTTGTAACTTGTTACCAATTATCTTGCTACCAAACTATCTGTTACCGACAATTTCAGTGCCTACAGACATTACCTTGCTGAAAACCGCTTGTCATTTCCTTCTGCTCCTCATTGGGTTCGACACTCTTACTTATCGAAAGGACTATGATTGATCCCCTATACTTGTGGGTCATCAACAACTCAACTTCTAATACTTGCAAATATTATTTGGCTCCCCTTGTGTCGAATCAATAAATTTGGGTTGAAGACCTCTACCCTTGAAAACTGTTGTGATTCCCTATACTTGTTGGTTATCAGGGATCACCATTTCATTGATGCCCCTGAGCCTCCTCCCCTCATTTGTTATAACTTGGTTTTTAGTGAGGATACTCGTGATATTATTCCGTTGCCTGCACCTGCCTTGTTTGACTTTCATGCCAGAAACGGATACACCCTCATGCCATAGGACATAGTTGCTTACCAGAACGCGTTGGCAGCGGCAGAGGATGAGGCCCCGGATTGGGACGCTCAGGTGCCGCCACCTCATCACTTCCATATGGGACCAGATGGCTACTATGGATGGTGATTACCAATCTAGGCAAAAGCCTAAGCTTGGGGGAGTACGTACTTCTCACCAACATTACATTCATGTTCACACATTTCATTCTAGTTGTCGGTGTTCATCCTCTTTCATTGTATAATCCATGTTAGTTTTATTTTTTCTTTCTTCTTGTGTGTTTGAAAAACTTTGAGAAAATCCAAAAATATTTCTCGCTTCTTTTTCGGTTTTCCTTTCTAGTTTAATTAGTCTAGTTTTAAAAGAAAACCCAAAAAGATATCTCGTTTCTTCTTTTGCTTGTTGGGAGCTTTCCCGTGTAAATACTTTTTCTCATTTTTTTCCTTAGTTAATTCTTCTTCAAAGAAAAAACTAAAAACTCCAAAAATATTTCAGTGTGTTTTTCTGAAATTCCTTTCTTTTGTTGAGTCGTCGTAAGGAGAAGACCACGATGAAAATGTTGAGTGGCTCTCATATGCATTATTGTTGATCTAACAAAGAGCCCATATTACCTTGTCTTCTCCACTGAATAAAATGTTTGTAGATTCCAACTTACTCCATGACACTCTTGCACTATTATTATTTTCATATCATTCAGTCGTTTGTAGTGAAAGGCAATAATTATGATGATTTGATGAAGTGACTGTGGCAAGGAACTTCGGGTATGAACTCAACTTGTTTTTTTTTGTAAATATGTTTTAACTCAGTATCCATGATTCAGCATATTATGATTAAACATGTTTATGATGAAAATTAGAGATTATAGTTGCTCATGCTATGCTTAAGTAGCTAGGAGTGGATAATGATTTATCTTGGGTGTCAACATGCAATAAAATGGTTATGATGTAGTATGATAGTATGGTATCCTCCTCTGAATGTTTCAAGTGGCTTGACTTGGCACATGTTCATGCATGTAGTTGATTCAAAACCAACATAGCCTCCACGATATTTATGTTGATGGTGTTTATATCCTACTCATGCTAGTATTCAATGTTAATTATTCACAATGCATGATTATGACTGTTTTCGCTCTCTAGTTGGTCGCTTCTCAATCTATTTGCTAGCCTTTGCCTGTACTAAGCGGGAATACTGCTTGTGCATCCTAATCCCTAAACCAAAGTGGTTCCATATGAGTCCACTATATCTACCTATATGCGGTATTACTCTGCTGTTCCAAGTAAATTTGCATCTGCCACCTCTAAATATTCAAATGAACATCTATTTTGTGTGCCTGTACCGCTCATGGAGCGCCAGGGGGCAGTCAGTATCTTCCATGCTAAGTGGGTTATTCTCATGATGAGTGTTTATTCACTTGTCCTTACATGAGAGGGGCTGGTAATAGGGATGCCTGGTCCCATGATCAAATCGCAAAATAACGAAACAAACTCCCCTAGAAAGTTGTTGGTATGGAGGGCACCCGAGGATTCGGCTAGCCATGAATTGTGTTTGTTGGCTGAGGGGGGGGGGGTAAACTTTACCTTTCTGCTTGGGAACCGCCGCTAATTGTTTAGCATGGAAGATATTGAAAACTCTCAGTCGTGATGTTGACAGGAAAGGCATACCTCTCAAAATTATATTTATCTCTGATTTAAGCTTCGAGCTCTGGCACCTCTACAAATCCCTGCTTCCCTCTGCGAAGGGCCTATCCATTTATTTTATGTTATTTTATTTTTATTGTTGAGTCATCACCTTCTCAAACAAGCACCAGTCCTGAGAGCACTATTGTCATTCTTATGCATTGTGTATAGTTAATATTGTGTGCATCATGACTGGATCTCTTCTACCATGAATTACAATGTTTAGTCGCTGCTTGAACTTTGGAGGTGCTTTGCATTTATGTTTTGTTGTCTCAGAAAGGGCTAGCGAGATACCATGTTGTCATATTATATCATGATTGTTTTGACAAAGTGTTGGCATTTGAGATATGTTATTATTGCTCTCTAGTTGATTATGCCATTGATATGAGTGAATATAATTTCTAAGAGTTATCATTTGCATGGTTAGTTATGATTTTGCTGAAAACCTGGGTTCTATTTAAGCATATATATAGATACAAGAACAAAAGAGTTCATAAAAGTTTTTCTTTATCACTTTCAGTTTGTCAACTGAATTGATTGAGGACAACCAATGAGTTAAGCTTGGGGGAGTTGATATGTCTCCATTGTATCTACTTTTCCAAACACTTATGCTCTTGTTTTGGACTCTAATTTTCATGATTTGAATGAAACTAACCCAGACTGACGTTGTTTTCAGCATAACTACCATGGTGTTGTTTTTGTGCAGAAAATTTTTGTAGATTTTTTGTGGAATAAATAAAAACACTGGAGCGAAGATCCACATGAGGGGAGTCACCAGTGGACCACAAGCCACCAGGGCGCGGCCACCCCCTGGGCGCGCCTTGGTGCCTTGTGGGGCCCACATGGCTCCGCTGACCCTAATCTTAAGCCTATAAATTCCTATTTTTGGAGAAAAAATAAGTGAAGAAGTTTCATCGCGTTTTATGATACTGAGCCGCCACCACTTCCTGTTCTTCATCGGGAGGCCAGATCTGGAGTCCGTTCAGGGCTCCGAAGAGGGGGATTCGTCGCCATCATCATCACCAACCCTTGTTCATCACCAATTTCATGATGCTCACTGTCGGGAGTGAGTAATTCCTTCATAGGCTTGCTGGACGGTGATGGGTTGGATGAGATTTATCATGTAATCGAGTTAGTTTTGTTAGGCCTTGATCCCTAGTATCCACTATGTTTTGAGATTGATGTTGCTATGCTTAATGCTTGTCACTAGCGCCCGAGTGCCATGATTTAAGATCTGAACCCTTTATGTTTTCATGAATATATTTGTGTTCTTGATCCTATCTTGCAAGTTATACGCACCTATACGTGTTATGATACGCATACCACAGGTGACAATATTTGAGATTCTTTCCGGTGATTACCGTAGTTTAAGGAGTTCATGTATTCACTATGTGTTAATGCTTTGTTCTGGTTCTCTATTAAAAGGATGTCTTAATATCCCTTAGTTTCCTTATGGACCCCGCTGCCATGGGAGGGTAGGACAAAAGATGTCATGCAAGTTCTTATTGCAAGCATGTATGACTATATACGGAATACATGCCTACATTACATTGGTGAATTGGAGCTAGTTCTGTGTTGCTCTAGGTTGTGACTATTATATGATGAATATCATCCAACATAATTATCCATCATTGATCGAATGCCTATGACTTTCACATATTGATCTTTGCTAAGTTACTACTACTGCTGCTGCTGTTACAATTGCTTTAAAACTGCTACTGCTACCGTTACTATTGCTATTGTTACTACCGCTATCAAACTCTCATATTACTGTGCTTCTGATCACTCTATTGCAGACATTTAGTCCTCCAGGTGTGGTTGAATTGACAAGTTAACTGCTAATACTTGCAAATATTCTTTGGCTCCCCTTGTGTCGAATCAATAAATTTGGGTTGAATACTCTACCCTCGAAAACTGTTGCGATCCCCTATACTTGTGGATTATCAGTAGACTTTGCGCCATGCATGCCACCATTATAGTCTCCCCCAGAGGGTTACAACTCATGACAATTAAGGGTTTACCCCAGGGACGGGGCCAAAGGGCGGTCTCCGTTATTCCCCTATCGAATTGGTAGGGACAGGATAGGTAGAGGATACTATTGTCACTTTTTCTCCTCCACTTCCCTCGATATTGCGCTATCACTTGCTTTCTCTGCTCTCTACTTCATCCAATAGTAATATCCTTGTGTCCAGAATTGGCAAATGTTGGATCATGCACTTCACCCAACATCACAAGAACATTAACAATACATGAAAATGTTATTTCATGTCACACAAAATTATTCGGTGCTAGTACAAACTAGAGTTCATCCTATTCCCTAAGAACTAGTAATTCACTCAAACATGTATATGGAGTACATAGAGGATTGAGACAAGATACAAGCCAAGATGATGTTGGAGATGGAGAGGAGCATGGTGGCGGCGGTGATGGAGAGGGCACCAGCCCTCTGGCCGGCGCCAGGTGTTGGGGGTGCCCCTTCTCCTCCTTCTTCTTGTCTTGGCCCTCTCTCTATGGTGGAGTTGTTGCCATGGAGGTGTGGTAGCTATAGATGAGACTTGTGGAGGATAGAGATGGTATGTACCGACGGCTAGGGTTGGAGGTCTTCTTATGGGAGTCCTCCTTGGGTCTCCTCCGTTGATCTAGCCTCCTCCCCTTCATCCAAGGGATCAAGGGGAGCCAAATCCATGTCCCAAACAAGCCTTGGTCGTCAAGGATCTCGTAGGAAAAATGGGGACGAAATCGAAGCAAAATATGGAAAGTTCTGGCCAATTACCGTGGCTGTCTGGAGCTCAAACGGGCGGCTCCGGTCGTATGAAAGGCCATCTTTCATTCTGGACTTCGAGAGCCGCTTCGTATTTTGGTTGCCATTTCTTCTTACGAACTCTAGTTTTGACATTCTTGGGCTCGTTGGATTGCTAGCGGAAAGCCCGATGCGTTTGTGGCCTTGGATCTTCATTTTGTCCAGTTGATAAATGCCAAATCAGCAAACTCTCCAAAGGGCCTTGATCTAGTGCCTGGAACTTCTACGGTTTGACCCCTAGCTTGATTCTTTTGATGTCCCAAGTCCATGAACATGTGAACACACCTACAAAGACCACAAAACAAAGGAAAATAATATAAATAAGTAAAAATAAAAGGTGTATAATGAACTTGGTAAAACAAGTAAATACCAAAAACTATGCATTGGAGACATGAGTAAGTGCTAGATGGATATGATATGAGGAATTTTGGCACTAGAATATACTCCGAAAAGTATGCATAAAATCCACTCATCAGTTGCGCGGTACTTCCGTGTTCTACTGGTGCCTCTACTACTACTTATTTTGGGGCTGTGTTGCCCTCTCACTTTAAACGGTTGTTGAGCGAATGTTAAACGGTAGTACCGCTTCCTGCGGTACTTCCGCCCTGACACCACTCTAACAGTGTTGTTCACCTGTTCTTGAGACCAGTTGCGGTAGTACCGCTGATGGACGGTAGTATCACTCTGGCGATACTGCCACTCCAGTACTTGATGTACTCTTAGGCTATAGCTGGAACTTCTTCTCTAAGCAGCAGTACCGATCTGTCGAGTCGTAGTACCGCTTGTGTGCGGGCTGTGAGCAGAATAACGGTTGGATCTTGCTCCACTATATAAAGGTAGTCTTCTCCCCCAAGAAGACTCACCTCTTATCCCCTTGAATCCATTGTTGCCCCTAAGCTCATTTTCGCCAGATCTCTCTCCCTAGCCATCAAAACTTGTTGATCTTCTAGGGTTTGGAGGAGAGGGCCTCGATCTACACTTCCAACAAGAGAAATTTGATTCCCCCCACTAATCCCTTGCGGATCTTGTTACTCTTGGGTGTTTGGGCACCCTAGCCAGAAGAGGTCCCCTCGGGAGCCACATTCCATCGTGGTGAAGCTTCATGGTGCTGTTGGGAGCCTCTAATTAATTAAGCTGTGGAGAGAGCCCCAACCTTGTTTGTAAGGTTCGGTTACCGCCTTCAAGGGCACCACTAGTGGAACCATGCATCTTGCATTGTGCGAGGGTGTGAGGAGAATACAGTGGCCCTAGTGGCTTCTTGTGGAGCATTATGCCTCCACAACACTCCAATGGAGACGTACCTCCCCCTAAAGGGAGGGAACTTCGCTAACACATCCTCGTCTCCATCGACTCCACTTGTGGTTATTTCTAACCTTTACTTTGTGCAAGCTTATATTATTTTTGTATCTTGTGCTTGCTTGTGTGCTTGTCATATAGCTTGTTCACCTAGTTGCATATCTAGAAAACCTATTTTTGTCAAGCCTAATTTGTTTAAAAGAGTTAAAAATTAGTAGTTGCCTATTCACACCCCCTCTACTTGACCATATCAATCCTTTCAATAGGTCATGAAACAGTTCGTCGGGCTGGAGCATAGCTACCTACTCGGTCGTCTCTTGTCGAGAAGCAGCATGCTAGACCCATCGCTGGAGACACGACTTGCCCGAGCGCTTGCAGCAGTGCCGTGCTGGAAGTCGGGGCAATGCTTGATACAGAGTGGAAGGCTAGCGAAGAAGAATGCCATAGTTGCTCGCGCAGAAGTGTGCAGCACCACACACATGCATAGATTGAACATCCAACTGGCCTCCTAGAGCCACGCCGAGTTGTCAGCGATGAAGTGGATCGAGCCAAAGAGGATCTCACTGCCAGTGACCAACTTCATGCCGGAAACTGAAGATTCCACCTGCTCCATTGACTGTAAGGTGTGCAGTCCCATGGTGGGCACCAACTATCGTGGGGACGATTCCAACGATAGTAGAGAAGGGTAAGGATGGTGCTGGATCTAGCTAGGTGCAGGTGTGACAGAAGAGGTTTTACAAGTTCAGGCCCCTCCAAGAAGAGGTAACAACCCTACGTCTCGAGTTCTAGGAGCTTTTCTTTCTCTGTGTCTGATGATGATTACAAAGGATGCAAACACATGTCTACGTGCTAGGGCTACTTATATAGAGTGCGTGGAAGCCCTAGCTTCTGCTGTTACAGAGGAATTGAAGGCATTGCGTTAGTTAAGTCCACCATAAAGGTAACTGATGTAATAAAGCTAGTAACGCTAGTTCTACTTGAGGCCCTGACGCTTTGGCTGCCTTCCGTGCCTGTTATGCTTTGTGCTTTCGAGTGATTAGTACGATCAAACATCTGCGAGACTCCGTCAGAGTGATTTAATGCATTAATTCGTTCGAGTGAATCTGTGTTGTTCGAGTGACTTGTTTTGGGGAGTCTTGACTAACATGTGAGTACTCTGTGTTAGGATTCCATGAATTATGATTTATCAAGTGTTCATAGGCCTACCCCTTAGTAGGTGACCTCATCAACGACCGTGGGCGCTCTTGTGGTGGTGGTGTGAGTGTTGGGGGAGGTGAAGGAAGAGGTGTGAGTGCTCTGGGGTGCTATGGGCTATTTATAGCCGGGCGTCGGCAATGGATGAGCTCGTTCACAGTGGCATTCAGCCAGGGTCTGGGCTAGCCATGGGTGTGTGACACAATGCGAAGCGTCATGAGAAAGGGGGCAAGTGAGGCCTCGAGCGAGCTGGGGGTGCTGGGCCAAGGGTGGTCCGTGTGCACAGTAATTGGAGTGACGGCAGTGGCGATGAGCTTGGGGATGAAGCAAGCGACGGGGAGGGCTTCTAGAAGGGTTGGGTCTTGCTGCTAGAGGCCTTGTGAAGCTAGAGGACACGGTGGGGGTGGCTAGGGACAACTGTAGGTGCTCTGCATTGGGCACAAAGCACCAAATGGGCATGCCAGGGTGGTGGTCACCACTGGCATGGCATGGTTGGCTTTGTCTAGCCAGACCATGTCTGGTGTGTTGTTCAGTGTACCTAGGGTCTGTGTGTTCAATAGTGGAGTCCTGGGGTGGATCAGAATTGACTGGAACATCCAAGAAGTGTTTTGACAACAAAGTTTTTGTACGGTGCCATTTAAAATTGGTGTGGTGACCAAAGCTGAATTGTAGTGTGGGGTTGTTTGGTATGATGATGAATGTGTATGCAAAATTTGTGGCCAGATGGATGAGCGTAGGTGGTGCTTCATGTCTAAGCTGAATTTCTGGCCAAAAACTTTGGGAGTTTGGTGTGGCCAAATGGTGTGGTGGAATTTGAAGAATTTTTGGTGGCAGTGGTGTTTTGTCATGGTTGATCACCTTGGCAAATTTGAGAGAAAATGGATGAATGCAAAATATACTTCCTTCACCAAGTGGGTGTGTGGATGCAAGCTTTGGAAAATTATGGAGGGAGTTATGGTGGTTGGGTAATGATCAAAATTTATGGATAGGCTTTATGTGTATGGATGATGGTTTGTGAAAAATTTCAGCTTCATAGGGTGAGGGCACAATGCACTTGCTTCATAGGTCAACAGATTTGGCAGAAACTCTGGATGGATGCTCTGGTCAAAATTTAACTTAAGTGTGTGGCTTTTCCGATGGAAATGGTGAAGATATTTGTAGGAGGAGCCTTACAAATATTTTGGGGATTTGTGGTGCAAGGGAGAACGGGTGTCCAGTGCAAAGGTGATCTTTAGGGTTTAAATAAAAAAATGGCAATCAGGGTTTTGGAGGCAAAATCCTAAGTCAAAGTAACCCGCAAAGTTACTTATCCTCACATAAACACAAGAGTGCTAATAAAATCCAAGAACACAAAAAGAAAAAGATAGAAGCCAAATCTAGAGAAAGAATTTTTCAGGAGTGAAAATTCAGGGTGTTACATAAGCACATGGTTGTAGCCTTGCAGGCATGGTGGCGCCAAGTGGACGACCTAATAAACAGGAACAACCACTTGGATCATACCAAGCTTTGTTCATGCTAGTCGCACTCAGAGACGACCTCCGTGCCATAAAGGCCAAACACGACGATGCTTAAACCATCCTTATCCGTGAAGAACCTTGAAGATGAGGAAGTGCCTGGTCCTGAAATGACACGTAAAGCTGGAACCAGTGTTAAGGACACAAGGAATCAAAAAGCATGGGGACAATCAGACCTAAAAAACCCAAATGTAAAAAACCCCAAGGGAGAAGGAAGATAACAAAAGGAGCAACAGAGCGGAGAAACGTCCAGCATCCAACAATAGCACGCGGGCCTAAGAACAAACAAAAACGAAGAACAAAGAATCACCAAGAGGAGCTGTAATCGAGAGGAGAAAAGAAAAAGGACGGCGAGTGAGAAGAAGAGGCGTAGAGGATACCAAATACAAAAAACACCCAGAAAGAGGGAGAAAACATCACGAGCATCATAGTGAAGAAGCAACCCACCTCGAACATCACCTACGTCAATAGAAGGTACGAAAAGCCAGCAGGCGCCAGACGTCGCCGACGGCGAACAAAGCACCAACATAGAGAAAGCTTGAAGAAGCCCTCGCAGTACGAAAAGAGAACGGTGTGAGGGGCAAGTAGGGGAGAAGAAGACCACCATCCATTATATACCAAGAACACCCCACGCACCACAACAAACTGACATACCACACATCGAGCACCCACCCGCCAACGCCCACCAACCCAGGACATACTGGGACAAGGGCAATAGGGTATCCCGAGCAAGAAATAAGCCTGAGCAGGGGAACCAAACAACCGGGTAGATAGACAGCCTGAGCAAGCGCCTCTTGACCATGCGAGACGGCTCGTGCGATGCGAGGCCAACACCCAGAGCTGTCCGGCATGCGCGCATGCACAGTCGGGCAGGGCAACTGAACAGCCGGATGGGCAGAGAGCCCGGGCAGGCGCCTCTCAAACGCCCGAGTTGACACGCACGCTGTGAGGCCAATGCCCCAAGCCGTCCGGGAGGCGCACGCATAGCCGGGCATGCCCCACGCACGCCCCTCACACGACCAAAGCAGCCCGACAAGGTGCAAATGACGCTGTCCCTATTGGGTACCGCGGGCGTACCGGTCTTGCCCGAGCGAACTACCCGGCGGGGGGCCAACGATGCTAACCGACAAAAAACATCTCATAATCAAGTCATTAGAGGTACAATTATCTTCAATCCCAATCTAGAGAACAACCGAGGGCATTTTGATCATTTCCGCATGTTTCAGCAGCTGCCGCAGCACAACTGCCAAACGACTGCATTTCTACTCCAACCTTACACACAGTTTGCAATCTTAGAGCATCTCCAACACGCACGCGGTTGCACGACGCACTTGATTTTTTCAGCACTGAAATAACGGTTTTTAGCGCAGGAGGGTGTTTGCTTTACCAGGCGCTGCAAAATTTAGCGCGCCGCTATAGCGCCAGCAGGCGCTGCAAAATCCAGCGCGTGTGAGCAAACGGTGCTTGGAAAAAATGGAAGCAACACATACGAAAAAAAATATGAAACAACACATCGTTCAAATTCATAGCATAAATTCAAGCATCAGACCACAAGCTAGTCCATACGATGCAAATAAAACTAGATAAAATGATGCTACGATGCAAATATACTAGATAAACACGTCGACGTAAACTAGATAAACTACTCGTCGTCCTCCACGGTGGTGTAGTTCGATGACGTAAACGCGTCGACCCACCAAGGATCTTCCTCGTCCCAGGTCGACGCAGGTCCCAGCTCGCACTGGGCTTCCGCTAGTGCCTTCCGTGCACGCTTGTCCGCCCAACGCACGGCTCGCTCCGCCCTCCTCTGCGCCCAGAACTCGTTCTTGGCGACGACATCCTGCGGGAAGCGCTCGCGCCACACCGCCATGGCGTGCTCATCCGCCTCAGCGATGAGGAGGCAGCGCTCCCGCCTCTGCTGGACGTGTAGATCCTGCTCGGTGATTAGTCGCGGTGGAGGCGCGAGTTCCTTCGCCTGCTCGCGCGTCCGCACGTCGGAGAAGTTCATTCGCGCCCGTGGCCTTCCGAGGCACCATGCCGCCGCGTCGTACGCGCGGGCGGCCTCGTGGGCGCTCTCGAACGTTCCGAGCCCAAGACGTGTATCACCGGAGCGGATCTCCGCATATACACGCTGGAGGGGCGGAGGCGGACGCCGCGGAAGGCCGAGCTGCTCCGGGGGCATGGCGGGGCGCTGGAAGAGATGGGGGGAGAAGGCGCATCGGCGGCGGGGCGCTGGAAGAGGCGAGGGAGAAGGCGCGATGGCGGCGGGGCACCGAAAGAGGCGAGGAAGAAGATCCGGTGGAGGAAAAGGGTGGCAGTTGGCGGGCGCCTGCGTGCAGCTTTTAACCAGCGCGCTGGGTTCCGCGCGCCAAAACTACCACGCGCAATGCAGCTTTTTCCCGCGCGCACTGATTTTTTTTGCACGCCTGCTGGAGCGCCAGACGGCCTCTCGCGTGCCAAATAGTCAGTTTTTTCAGCGCGCGACTTATGTGACGCAGCATTAGCTGGAATCTCAATTAGTGACATTCCCCAGTAGCCACTGTAGCGTGAGAGTGAGTGGTACCCAACCTCCTCTCCTGGTACTTCCACTTTCACGAACAGCAACGGTCGGGGACCAGCTCGCTGGACCCTGTCAGGCAGTGACCCGGAAAGATTTGAATCCCCTCCCCTGCGCTGTCCACTCTCTCATCAAGGCTCCACACTCCTTTCTTTCTATTGGGCTGGGACCCTCCTTAATCATCTACCCCATCCTTTCCTTTAGTTTGAACCAACGCTCCACCTCAGACACTGGCCACCGTCTCGACTCGCGCATCCCACCTAACGCCGCCCGCGGACTGGGAGCTGCCGCCGCCGCGGAGCACGGGGACTCGATGGGATTCGACGGGCTGGTCGTCGTGTCCGACCCTTACCTGCAGCGCCGCTTCACGCAGGCGGACCTCCGCGCGCTCCAGGCCCAGGTACGCGCGCGCTCTCTGCCCGTCATCTTCCTTCGCGCTGGCGGTGGTGTTTGTGACTGCGTTTTTCGGTCTTTTTCGCCAGTACGCGGGGCTGCGGGACACGGCGCCCACCGGCAGGCTGCGGCTGCGGGACCTCCCCGCCGTGCTGACCGGCCGGGGGAGCCCCACCGCTACGGCCGCCGGTAAAGGGGAAGCGCTGCGCGGGGACGCCGGGAAAGAGAACAGCTCGCCGCCCGAGCCGGCGCTCACCGACGAGGAGTGGTCCTCCGTGCTCAGGGCTGTCTCCCGCGCCGACGAGAAACCGCAGCTCGACGTCAACTTTGAGCTCTTCCTGCGCGTCTACGCCGAGATGCAGCTGCGGCTCAAGGGCGGGAAGAAGGCGCGCGAGCGCGACGGCGGCCAAAGCATTAAGCGCTCCTCCTCCTCGTCTGCCGCCTTCCTCACGGCGTCCACCACCACGCTGCTGCACACCATCAGCGAATCCGAGAAGGCTTCCTACGTGGGCCACATCAATGCCTACCTCGCCGAGGATCCGTTCCTCAAGAGCGCGCTGCCCGTCGATCCAGCCACCGACCAGCTCTTCCACCTCACTAAAGACGGCGTGTTGCTATGGTGCGCTCCTCACCATTCGGATTTGTGCTTTCGATCCACTGATATATATATATATATATATATATATATATATATATATATATATATATATATATATATATATATATATTGCTCTGATCTGGTTCCAATCCTTTTCGGCTTTTTGGTCCAGTAAGCTCATCAACTTGGCCGTGCCGGGGACGATCGACGAGCGTGCTATCAACACCAAGAGGCTGCTTAACTTGTGGGAGAAAAACGAGAACCACACCCTCTGTCTCAACTCTGCCAAGGCCATCGGCTGCACTGTTGTCAATATCGGCACGCAGGATCTCGCAGAGGGGAGGGTAGGACTCAACCTGTTTCTATTTTTCTTGCTTTTTTGTGGCATCATCGCATTACATGATATTCAGAGTAAAGGTGACTTTCAGTCCGTTCTTTTTACTTGGGTACTTGTTCATTCGGATGTTGTTGAGGGACACAGTGAAGTTAAGTCCATGTGATGTACACGACTGTAAAGCACCCTGTGTTGGTTCTCTCTACTTTTGTTGCTTTATACATGCCCTTACTGTTGGTTATCATGGGAACACGATGGAACAATCATTTATATATCAAAAAAGTGGCGAGGGGTAACTCATGGTTGATTTGATTGCTCCTGTGCCCTTTTGTTATGACTGACAAGATAGTTGAAATTTGCGGCAAACTTACTGTGAAAGAATAAATCAAGTTCAGTCCGTGTCACACTGATAATTTGGCACACATTACAGGCTTCATGTCCTCCAGTGCACCACTACATTCTACTTCAGGATACAGAAATACTTGGCATACCTCTGTGTTCTTATTTATTGCCATTGAACTTATACCCCAGTGCATCATCTACTCCTTAATTGTTTGTTCAGATCTAAGCTCTGGTTCTAGCATGTATTTTTCATTTGTAGTTTTATCTTTTCACTCTTTTTTTTACATGAAGAATTCTTGTATAATGAGCTTACCAAAGCTTTCTCTTTCTGCTTGCAGCCTCATCTTATCCTAGGGCTGATATCTCAGATTATCAAGGTAACTTCATATCTTTGTTACATTTGTCTACTTGTGTGTGCAACATTGTGTCTGTTTTATGTATGATACTATCTGTGACAACGTGTTGTTACAATGACTACCAGATACAACTATTGGCAGATGTAAACCTGAAGAGCACACCTCAGTTGGTCGAATTGGTTCAAGACAGCCAGGTAGTCCTAATTTCAGTTCATTATAATGCACTTTGGAGACTATTTGGTATGTGTAATATGCTAGTGAGAGTAACACACCGTCAATGGTTTCATGTAAAATTGCAGGAGATGGAGGAGCTTATGAGCCTTTCTCCTGAAAAAATACTACTAAGGTGGATGAACTTTCAGCTGAAGAAAGGAGGTTTCCAGAGAACAGTAACAAATTTTTCATCGGATATAAAAGTATGCTGATGTTAGCTGCTAGACCCCTTACACATTTAAATATTTAACACATAAATGCAATTTCGCAAGCTGTGCTACATATGTTCCAAAAACTATATAACTGAGCTATTTCACTTCTCTTTCAACTAAGTTCTTATGGTTTTAATAATCATCATAACTTTCAAATACTTTTGCCCCTTCACCATTGATCTCGTTTTCGATTCTTGACTTAAAATTCTATCTGGTCAAGGGGAGTATACAGTAAGAATGTTAATAAATGATGAAGATCAATCCATCTATCATGTTTTTTAGTTCGAACTGCGGTCCTGTATGAGGAATTAATATTTATTTACCTTGGTCACATGAAAACCCAGGACAGTGAGGCATACGCTTGCTTGTTAAATGTCCTGGCTCCAGAATGCAGTGCTAAACCATCGCCAATGTCGGTAAAAGATTTTCTTCATAGAGCAAGATTAGTTCTTGAGCATGCGGATAGGATGGGCTGCAAAAGATATCTGGCCCCGAAAGACATAGTTGATGGTTTACAAAATCTAAATCTCGCCTTTGTGGCTCATATTTTTCAAAAAAGGTATGTATTATGAGCACCCCTTCAGCTCAGAATTTATATACTTAAGGTACAATTTGCTGAAGAACTCACATTTCCATTGATGTTTATCACATTGGGATACCGAAGACCAATTTTTTTCTAATAACTGCTGTTAGCATGTGATAGTTCTTCATCCTGTAGTTTTGCTTTTGTATAGTCCTTGCTATCTACTACTGTTCTTGGTAACATACTATGACATTCACTTAAAAAACAACTTCTTGTGCAAACTGGTAGCATTATGTTGTTAACGTTCTCTCACCTGTCCACCACTAGTTCCCAGGAAAACTCTCAACTCTGAAGTTTTCCTTTTATTGCTGAGAATGAAGGTGAAACAATGTTTGTAGGGAACAGTCAGACATCAGAAGACAATAGAACCATTTTTTCTTTTTATTTTTCTCGTTGATTGAATAATGTGTGCTCCTACAAAAAAGAGATTGTTTTGTTACCATTCACATGACATAATATTTTGTGCATGAGAATGAGACCCGCACAAAGATTTCGAGAGAAGAGCCCGTTTGCTTGCAGAAGTTTCCCTAGCACAGAAAAGGATTGCGAAGAATCAATATACAGTCGTCCTTGTGCAAGAGAACTGAGCAAGCTGAGCACGGCAAACATTGTAACTAGATAATGTACAAATATTCCTGGCCAGTAAAACCATATGTAGTACCCCGTCGCCGCTGTAGATGTGCTATTATTATGGGCCTATTCAGCAAATACTTTGCTCATATCTCTTAACTAGGGAGCAGCATTGATTACCAGTACTACAGCTAGACACACATGCTACAGAAGCCTAAATGAAAATCTGATGCTTGTACTTGGTAGTGCACTGTTTTGACAGTCTAAACTCTATAATTGTAGTCCTTTTATTGCAGGAATGGGCTGTCGAAACAAATGAAACAAGTTTCCTTTGTGGATGGAGTATCTGATGATGCTCAAGTTTCAAGGGAAGAGAGGTCATTTAGGCTATGGATCAACAGCCTTGGAATTTCTACATATATAAACAATGTATTCGAAGATCTTAGAAATGGGTAGGCCATACCTCTGATCGTCTATATCTAACTCTTCTGTTCAAATGAAGCTGATTCTATCTTCAATATTTCCTTGTGGGACGATAGATGGGTGCTCCTCGAGGTCATGGATAAGGTTGCTCCTGGTTCAGTTAATTGGAAGTTTTCAAACCGACCCCCAATAAAACTTCCATTCAGAAAAGTTGAAAACTGTAATCAAGTTCTGAAGATAGGAAAGGAAATAAATTTTTCCTTGGTGAATATTGCTGGTCATGATATTGTGCAAGGAAACAAGAAATTGATATTAGGTAAGTGGGTTTTTCATTCAGTTGCAAATAATAAAATGTACTTAAATTTTGCACATAACTTGGAGGTGAGCAAATGTACTTAAATGTAACATACCAATTGGGCCATTCACTGTTCAAGAAGGCGCTATTAGGCGCTCGCCTAGGCGCGCTGGGCGTTGGCATAACGCCTCGCTTTGGCCCTAGGCGCTCAAAAAAGCGGCCGGCGAGGTTCTCCGGCGAGGAATCATGTTTCTCAGGCGAGAAATCAATCTCCCCTGCGAGGATTCATCCTTGCCGGCGAGGATTCAACCACTCTGATGACAAATCGAGCTACTCCGGCGAGATATCGAGGGAGGGGTAGAGGAAGAGGGAGAGAGGCCGCATCATGCAGAAGGGAGAGAGGACGAGGGGAAGAGGCGGCGTCAGGAGGAAACCTAGCTTTCTGTCGACTGTGCACATACGAGAGGTTAAGTAAGAGAATAGGAAGATGGGCCTGTGGTTTAATGGGTTAGGCCAGCCCATCTAGCTTATTTCTTCAAGCTACAGTACTAACGCCTAATCACGCCTAAGCTAGAAAAGCGCAAGTAGGTGGCCAAACGCATAATTAACGCCTAGCGCTTTTTTGAACTTTGGGGCCATTACTTATACAAATAATCATGCCTTCAGAGATTAGTAAATTTATAATAATCAACTAGATATTCATGATATGTGTTAATTTTTGGTTGATTAACTGGTTTTGCTGAACAGAAATTTCAAAATATCAATGTACCATTGTTGTTTTGTACTCCCTCCGTTCCAAAATGTAGTGCGTATAGATTTTTTGGAAAGTCAAACTTTGTAAACTTTGGCCAAGTTTATAGAGAGAACTACTTATATCTACAATATCAAATATATAAAATATGAAACTATGTCTTATGACGAATCTAATGATATATGTTTGGCCTTCTAGATGTAAATGTTTTTCTCTACAAACTTGGTCAAAGTTGATGAGGTTTGACTTTTCAAAAAATCTATAGGCACTACATTATGGAACGGAGGGAGTACAATTCTTTTGCACACACAGTATTCCATTTAGCTTTCCAGTTGATCATACGATGACAAGGCACCCCCTCCCCCCCCCCGACAGCTTTTCTCTGGCAATTGATGCGGTACAACATCCTACAACTGCTGAAGAATCTTAGGCTTCATTCGAATGGGAAGGAGATCACAGATAATGACATACTATTATGGGCTAACAAAAAGGTTAAGGATTCTGGAAGACAGTCTCGATTGGAAAGTTTCAAGGTTTGTATACTTCAATATATTTTATTAATGCACATCATGCTTTGAAAATATCGTGCCATTTTACAGTCTGCCAACTTGCTTTATCATTTCTTTATGTGAGTTTCCTGCAGAATATTCTTCATTACAACGATCTCGTCGTATAATTTAAAGATATAAATATGCACTCATAATATATACATATTCTAATCAAGACAGTCAATTGAATTATGTGCTTGGGATGAGTTACAGTTTGTTCTTAAAGTAGTATGAAGGCATGAACTAAATTGCCGCATGCACTTATGCTATCTTTTCTAAGTTAGGTCCTATCATAAAATCCAGAATAATCTCGAGAGTGGATTTTTGGAGTTTCTCGAAAATTTTGAAGTATTAAAAATTCTGAAAAAAAAATGTACATGAACATAGAGATGTATACTAGATTCCTGTAAAATTTCATGATGAAATAAGCTTTGGTGTGAGCTGCAGAAAAAAAAAGCTGACTTTTATAGTGAATAGTTCATGTGGTAGAAATTCATGATTTTTTTGTGTAGATCTTATCATCATGAAAATTTACAAAAATGTAGTATACATCCGTAGGTTCATGTGTAGTTTTTTCAGATTTTTTTGAAACTTGAAAATATGATTTTTTTTTTGAAGAAAAGAGCTCCAACTGGCATTTCCGAATAATCTCCTACTATTCACTTATGCTATATTTCTAAGTTAGGTTCTACTCCCTCCGTCTCAATATAAGTGTCTTGACCTTAGTATAATTTTGTACTAAAGTTAGTATGAAGTTGAGACACTTATTTTGGGACGGAGGGAGTATCATAAATCCAGAATAATCTCCTACTCCCTCCGTTAAGTATTATTAGATGTTCGGATGTATGTAGACATGTTATTATGTGTTTGTTCACCCATTTCAGTCTGTATGTAGTCCATATTGAAATATCCAAAACGTCTTATAGTTCGGATTTATGATAGACCATCTTATAATTTGGAACGGAGGGAGTACATTTCAATAATGTAACTGTGCAGTGTAATAATGCTAGTCTGAAGGGCCACTACTTGCATGAGGAACTACTGTAACTATCACTTCTAACAATATGTCAAGTATCATAGTGTCCATATCGCTGTATCTTCCCCTAATTTGCTGTTCAGGGTATGTACGATAAACCACAAGTACTAATTGCAGGATAGAAGCCTTTCAAGTGGCATATTTTTTGTCAACTTACTAAGTGCTGTGGAGCCTCGCGTTGTGAATTGGAGCCTTGTAACCAAAGGGGAAAAAGGTTGGATGTCTCATGTCTCTGATGAGTCTGAAAATCTCCTATCAAATTTTGAATTAAGAAATGCTAGTGCATAGAAATTCAGTATGTCTTGTTTTATTATGAAAGTATAAACCATTTCCCCTTGCATTATATCCTCATAGTGATAGGCAACACATTATAGACACGCTTCCTTATTTATATCGCCAGAGTGTTATTTGCAGATCACTAGATTTACTAGTACTGTGTATGCTTTTCAGAGCTTGTTAACTAAAATTTTATATGGTTTCGGCACAGATGAAGAAAAACAAATGAATGCTTCCTACATCATCTCTGTGGCTAGAAAGCTTGGTTGCTCCATCTTCTTGCTGCCAGAGGATATAATGGAGGTGAGGCATTTGATTGAATTCTTGGAAGTCAAAACTAGTTTCATACAGTGTTACTTGCAGATTAAGTTTGTGAATGTTTTATTACTCCCTCCGACCCTGAATCATCAGCTGTAAGTAAGTTGAACTACACCAATGTTGGGAGTTAAGCCTATATTGCACTTTTTAAAGAAAAAACTAGAAACTAGATCATTTTGGTGGTGTGATGCCCCACTTGCTAGTCTATCCAAGCAGCCTCAAGTAGTGCGCCATGTTGAACCATATTCTCTTGTGATATCAACTAATTAACATTTGCAATATGATTTTGGCAATTTGTCTCAGGTCAACCAGAAGATGATGCTGACTTTGACAGCAAGCATCATGTATTGGCATTTGAAAAGGCCAACATCATATTCACTGGACCCTGACAACAGTAGTTCGTCTGAGACAAGTTCTATCTCAACTTCAGATGACTCAGCATCTGAATCATCAATTGATGATAGCGGAACTAGATAGATGAAATTGCATGGTCTGGCTGCTATTTCAGGGCTCGAGATTCTATATTCTTGATTATTTGCTATAAATTGGAGAGCAGACGCATTCAAGAATGAAGGGGAGAATGGTGAAAGAGTTTTGTTTGTTTCATTTGAGGTTCTGTAGTGTGCAAATTGATTTGGTGAGTAATGTACAACATCCTGTAAATATTGACACAGGTAGCAAGTATATGTAACATCATATAGCGGCAGTTGTTTATTCAAAACCCAACCACACTGATTAGTTTGTTGAGCAATTTTGCTCAGGAGACGTCGGTGACTCATGTAGTAATTTTCGGCAATGATTTAAATTGCCATGTCACTTTGTGTTGCTATCCTAGCTACAACCGTTATAGCGCCAAATAGCTGCGCTATTTTGGCATGGCTTGCTACCAGCTATAGCTGAAGCTATTACCTAATTAGTGCTATTACCTAATTAGTGTACAACGACCGAAAATAGCATGCAATCATTTATACTTCCTCTGTTCCTAGATATAAGTCTTTTTAGAGATTTCAATATGGACTGTATACGGATGTATATAGACATACTTTAGAGTGTAGATTCACTCATTTTGCTCCGTATGTAGTCCATGTTGTAATCTCTAAAAAGACTTATATTTAGGAACAGAGGGAGTACATGTAAATTTAATCCAAAATGATCATATATGTATAACTAAATAACATTAGAAAACAACACCCAATCTTAGGAGATTGTTTTACCTTGGAGCTTTGGCCCACTGGTGACTCTCACCAACACATTATGACTCAACTTGGAAATAAAGTAAATCACCTACTCATATGTTAATTAGTTAAATGGATTCTCTTTATTCCTTACTTTGCTAGTGTTTTTTTGTAAGGATTTTTTTTGCTTCTTATAAATGCTATTGTAAATAGCTTCCATGGTAGATCGCGATAGCTAACATGGCTATAGCTCAGACCTCCCCGCGATGCCGCATAAAAAGAAATTTAAAACCTTGATTTTGGAGAGAACCTTAAAATGAGTTTGTAGGGTTGAAGCCCATCCTCTCGTTCTGCCACGAGGACAACACTGACAACCTGGGGATAAAGGTTCCTCAGGCTTTGGGTGTCACCAAGACTGGTGGTGAGGTGAGATATTTCTTCATTTCATGGAGTGCTTGCTCGGCCTTGGGTGTCCAATTGAATGGCCTAGATCTTTTGAGAAGCTTCATGCGCATTCCACGCAAGATGTCAAACGTCTTTGCCACATCTTCAAGGAGGGTGGACTTGTCCCTTGTTTCACAGTGAGATCATCGATGTAGGCCTCCACGTTGTCGCCTACCTGTGAATTCAGCATGATGCGCATCGCTTGCTGGTAAATGGGGCCAACATTCTTCATGCCGAAAGTTATATAGGAAGGTTTGTTCCATGGGTGATGCAAGAAGGATATTGAATGGATTTAGGGTTTCAGCATGCAAATGTAGCAGAATGTCCCCACTGGGGGTGATGAACGTTGTTTTTTCTTCATCCTATTCGGCCATGTGAATTTGTTGGTAACCTGAATACACATCCAAAAAGCATAACACATCACACCTCACAGTAGAATCAACGATCTGATCTATGTGGGGAAGAGGATACGGATCTTTGGGGCACGCCTGGTTGAGGTCGCTGAAGTCTGATTACTAATAAAATTTAAGGTTTGCGCCCGGACAGTTTTCGGATTCTTACCTTTGGGCAGGGGGGTTGACCCTGGGGTTCCTTGGAGGAACCTCTTCAGAAGCTTCGGACTCCTCGGCGGAGTCCGAGCTGTCATTGGACATGACCACCTTGGCCCTGCACGGCTTCTTTGGGGCATCAGGAGGTTGTTCCTACTCGGCGTCATCCGCCGCCGCCCTCTTCCTTGTTTGGGAGGAGTCGCTCTCCTCCCCGTCCTCTTCCTGCTCCCCCTCGTGAGCGGAGGGGGCTTGGGTTTCCCCAGACTTGGTGTCCGGATGCCCCTAGGGCGGGGGCCTTCTCGGGCCTCCCTAATCTCAATCTTCTTCTTCTCTTTCTTCTCCGACGCCTTATATGGCGCCACGACTAGCATTTCATCCAGCAAGGCCGACCTAGGGTCTTCGGGCAGCGGGGCCGGGCTGTCGATTCGCACGGCTTTATTTAGCCAGCTCTGCGAATGCGGGGAAGAAAGAGTTAGGTTCCTTGTTAAAAGGCAAGAACCCGAACATGAAGAATAAAACCTCATTACCTCTCGAGAAGGGTGTGCGGCGTCAAGGACAATGTCTTCTTTCTTGGCCGTCCACTCCTTCTGGGGCTTGAATAGCACCTTCCACAGCTTGTCGTGGGTGGTGCCATAGAAGCGAAGCACGGTGGCTGGGTCCTCAGGCTTGTAGGACCACACTGGGGCGGCCCATTGTTGGCAAGGTAGGAGGCGGCGACAGAGCATCACTTGGACCACATTGGTCAGCTTGGCGTTCGCCTTTATCATACTGGAGACGCGTTTCTGCAGCGACTCCACCTCCATGGGCGACCCCCAGTCGAGGCCCTTCTTGATCCACGAGGTTAGCCTCGTGGGAGGTCCGGATCTGAAATCGGGGGCCGCTGCCCAGCCCGTCCCGCGTGATTTGGTGATATAGAACTATTCTCTTTGCCAGATCTTGACGGTATTGAAAGTACATGTAGTCCCCATGTGTGGTTTTGGTAATTAAATGATAATCCTAATGGACTAATTTCTGCATTGAGATATACATTTGAAGGAAAGTTCCATTTGCAATGCATGAAGAATATTGGATGAATTGATGGATGAAATCCATCAACATAAATATATGCATTGAGACTTGATAATGAATGACAATTCCTATGAAGAAACAATGACATCAAGTTATATAGGAAGGTTTGTTCCATGGGTGATGCAAGAAGGATACTGAATGGATTCGGAATGAATGCCATATACATATAGTTGTGCATCAAGATTAATCATGGAGCAAAGATAAATGTTGACCAAGATGAAGATCAAAGATTGAATTCAAAGATGGTCAACACTCAAGCGCATATCATGTGCCACATGGGATCTTGTGGTATGGTAAGAATTTGTCAATTGCGCTTTGAGTACTAACCCATTCTATGTGTTTTCTATGTCTGTGTGGGTTAGATGATTCTCATGGACTTACATTAAGAGAAAGATTTCAAGTGCCCATGAGAGGATGACATCAAGTGATGATGATCATGGTTTACAAGGGCAAGTTCAAGATAGGCAGTCTGGAGAATTACATGCTTAAAGCTTGCAGATGATCATGTGATGGACACGTGAAGATGAATACAAAGCAAAGCTACCCACATTATGTATGGGGGAGCTACTTGAAGACTTCACCAATGTCTTGCCTTCAACTTGAGCCAAGAAGAAACATCAACATCAAGCTCAAGTGAAAGGCTCGAGTCAAAGGTATTAGTTCCTTTGACGTTAGTGTGTGGAATGATGACCACCGAAGGAACACATACACTCAAGAATGGATTCTCGATAACTATGTAGTATAGCTCTTTTATGATTCTTGAGTTATAGGGATCCCGCACTATTAAGAGGGGATCAAAGGGGTTCATGATAGATTTGCTCAAGTCAACATCTTCTCTACATAATTCCACTCCTATCCTACACCAAAGAAAATCCAAAGCCAAATAGGGTTCCCAAATATATGTTAAAACCTTTGCATATTTGGCATCCTCCATTTTGCTTGATCTTGGGTGGTTCTCTATGTGAGGACCTGGGGTTTTTCCATAGCTACAAAACGAGCCCAAGATCATCAAAATCGGAGTTCGTATGAAAAAGTTGTGCATGTTTTACTATCTGGAGGGCCGGAAGTTCCGGGATGCCCGGAAGTTCCAGGCTACCCGGAGGTTCCGGGGTCTGGACGTTCCGGGATAGGTTCCGGGCGAAGTTCCGGGCTTTCCAGAGTGTTGCGCTGATATTCTCCAAAGGGAGCCCGGAAGTTCCGGGTTGCGTTTTTCTATGCATAACGGGCAGATTTGGTGGGGGCACTATATAAGGTTCCCTTCTTCCCCAACGAGCTAGGGTTCCACATCCGAAATTTCCCCATTCTTGAGAGCTCACTCCTCCTCCCCCAAGCCTCAAAACTCCAATCCATTTGGGGGAAAACTATCCCATGGATCTAGGGTTCATTTGTTGAACTCTTCATCCAAAGGAACCCAAGAACACCCAAGTGGTTTCCTCTCCTTTCTCCTACACCAAATCAAAGATTTCAGAGAGATTTGTGAGAGTTCTTGAGAGAGATTTCATCCAAGCATACATCCACTCCTCCTCTCTCTTTTGACCAAAGCAATTTGTGATTTGAGCATGTCTTGCGCATTCCCCCCTTTGGTCTTGTTACTCTTCGAGGTTGGAGACTCCTAGGCGGTAGGAGTACTCCGGTGAGGAATCAACTTGTGATTTGTCCCCCGGAAAGTTTGTGAAGGTTTGGAGGCCGCCTCAAGGTCTACCACTAGTGGTTGAGAATCGCCTTCGTGGTGATATCTCAAGGAGAATAGGGTGAGCCTTCATGGTGTTGGTGTGCCTTCGTGGTAACACCCATCCCTCCAACGGTGACTAGCTTCCCTCCAAGGAAGTGAACATCGGGATACATCCTTGTCTCCATGACTTCGGTTATCCCTAACCCTTTCTCCTTACTTGTGGTTTACTTTGGTCACTTGACCGTGCATTCACTATATCTTGTTGTACTCATTATATTGTGTTGGTTCATTACATTGTGTTGGCCATTTCCTTGTAGAGATTATTTAGGCCTACACTTCATATTCCACAATTCATACTTGCTACTATTGATATACTTTGTGATTAGTGTGAATTGCTAACTTGTGTCATACACTTCCATATATTGTGATATTGCTCAAGTAAGTTTGTGTAACTTACTTGTGCTTGTTATTATCCTTGTTGTCCTCATTATATTGTGTTGGTTACCATATCGTAGAGATTATTTAGGCCAACACTTTATAGTCCGCAATTCATACTTGCTACTATCGCGTGATATCTTGTGTAAGTTTGTGTAACTTACCTGTGCTTACTAGTATCCTTGTTGTGCTCATCTTATTTAGAATAAGTTGTTGGCGCACTTAGTTGAGCCTAGTATATTTAGGATTTGTGCTTGAAAAGTATCCGCTTAGTATATTTCCGCATTAGGATATAGCCAAATCCGTAAAAGATTTTAAAACGCCTATTCACCCCCCCTCTAGGCGACATCGTGGTCCTTTCAGGTATCAATAAAGGTACCCTCCGGCCACTCGACCCGGGGAAGCTTGCTGATCGTCGCCCCCCCCCCCAGTCCGCTTGCTGGCCATCGACTATCTTCAGCTTGACATTGAAGACCTTTAGCCACAAGCCGAAGTGTGGCTGGACCCGCAGAAAGGCCTCACGGATAACAATGAAGGTTGAAATATGCAGAAAGGAGTTCGGGGCAAGATCGTGAAAATCTAGCCCGTAGAAGAACATCAACCCCTTGACAAAGGGGTGGAGTGGGAAGCCCAGCCCCTGGATGAAGTGGGGGGAAAACACCACCCTCTCGCCTGGCTGGGGCGTGGGGACGACTTGGCCCTCCTCCGAAGCCCGGTGGGTGATGTTAGCCGGGAGGTAGCCGGCGCGCTTCAGATCCTCGATGTCGTCGTTGGTGACGCTGGAGGCCTCCCACTTGCCTTTCGAACCAGATCCAGCCATGGTCGAATTAAGGAGGAGGCTAGGAGGGATTCTTGAGGGAGGACGATTCAGGGCGCTGGAGCTCAGCAGATTGGGAAAGCAATGGCGACAGAGGTACGGGAAAGCGTGTAGAGAAAACGGTGGCGGTTTTCTTTTTATAAGCTGCCGTAATACCAAGAGTCCCTTTACTGCGCCGCAGACCTCGCCGTTTCCTGATATAATCGTGCCATTATGCGTGAGTGGGATAACTGAAATCATTGATCATATCCCTTAAAAACAAGGCACTATCTCCATATTGATGGGACATGCCCATAGAGGAGCTGCCTCGAACTGTGAATCAAGTTTTCACAACGGTTCAGTGTTTGTGGCCAGCTGTGACCTTTCGCCAAAAGTTGTCAGGCGAGGGCACTATTCACACTTGAGCGGTTGGCCTTCGTGGCTAAGCAATGTTTACAATTCAGAATCAGGACATAATCCGGATGACCCATGGCCAAACTTGGATAAGTGGCCCTTGAAGGATTGGCTGAGGAGGACTGCTTACCTGGTGTGAACACCAGTGAGGGAAGGAACTGGTCTACGAAGCCAATGATTCTCGCACGTACTTCGGCTCTGAAGACTAGTTCGGGGGCTACTGAGGGAGTCCTGGACTAAGGGGTCCTCGGGCTGCCGGCCTATCTCTTGTGGGACGGACAGGTGGGCCGCTCTGCGACTACGATAAGGCCGAGCTATAAGGCGACTCCGTATCCGGACAGGAAACCTTCGAAGCCTTGGTGTGTCCTCCAAGTCAAGATAAGAGAATCGACATGTTTATTCCTTCATTGTAACCAACCATGTGTAACCGTAGTACCCCTGATGTCTATATAAACCAGAGGGTTTAGTCCGTGGAGGCTAGAAGAAGAACCACCATCCTACTCACCTAGGTTTTAGTTGATCTGATCTCATGGTAGATCGACTCTGTAACCTTCATATACACTTAAATATAATCAAGCAGGAAGTAGGGTTTTACCTCTTCGAGAGGGCCTGAACCTGGGTAAACATAGTCTCTTTTGTCCCTTGTTCCCCATTGATCCAAGATCCACAGCTCGGGACCCCCTACCCGAGGTCCACCGGTTTTGACACCAACACTTGCCATTGCAGCTAGCGCTCCCGCAGCTAAAGAGATGCCTTTAGTCCTTGTCATCGAGCCACAAGCTTCGACATGGGCGCAACAAATTGTCGAATTCCTTCAAACAGGAGAACTTCCCGAAGATTAAGAAGAAGCTGAAAGAGTAGCCCGTCAGTCTAGTATGTATCAGTTTTTCGGCAATGACCTATACAGAAAGAGAACAAATGGGGTGAAATTGAAGTGTATTTATCAGGAAGATGGACAGAAGCTGTTGGTAGAGATACATGGGGGAATATGTGGCTCTCACACAGGATCAAGGGCCCTTGTCGGCAAGGCTTTCCGGCAAGGTTTCTATTGGCCCACTACCCTCCAGGATGCAACTGAGCTAGTAACCAAGTGTGTGAAGCATGCCAGTTCCATTCAAAGCAATCACATCAGCCAACTCAAGCTCTTCAGATGATCCCTCTCTCCTGGCCTTTCTCAGTCTGGGGGCTCGACATATTGGGCCCCTTTCCCCTTGCTGTCGGGGGCTTTGAGTACTTGTACGTGGCAATCGACAAGTTCACAAAGTGGCCCAAAGTAGAGCCAGTAAGGAAGGTGACAACACTGTCAGCCGTCAAGTTTTTCAAAGGACTTGTTTGCCGTTTTGGAGTGCCCAACAGGGTCATCAGCGACAACGGCACACAATTCACAAGCCGCACCTTCATACAGTACCTTGAAAACCTCGGCAGCAAGATTTGCTTTGTCTCAGAGGCTCACCCAAGGAGCAACGGCCAGGCGGAAAGGGCAAATGCTGAAGTGCTGCATGGTCTCAAGATGATAACTTTCGACAATCTGCAAAAGTGTGGAAGGCGCTGAATTGATGAGTTGTCGGCAGTCTTTTGTCACTCAGAACGACACCAAATCAAGCCACTGGCCAAACACCCTTCTCCCTAGTCTATGGTGCAGAGGCGGTGCTCCCATGGAACTCACATACGGGTCACCTCGAGTGCTCGCTTACGATGAGCTTGAGCAAGATCAGTTGCGCCAAGATGATGCAATGCTCCTTGAGGAAGATCGTCTTTGGACTACGGTGCAAGCTGCACGCTACCAACAAGCTTTCATCGCTACCATAGCTGCAAGGTTCATGCTCGAAGCCTTGAGGATGGCGACCTTGTTCTTTGATGGATCCAGTCCGCCAAGAATTCCAACAAGTTAATGCCAAAGTGGGAACGCCCTTATCGGGTAGTACAAGTCACTAGGCCTGGTGCAGTCCACTTAGAGACCGAAGATGGCACTCCAGTACACAATTCATGGAATATTGAGCATCTTCGCAAGTTCTACCCATGAGGCGTGGGTTGCTGGGCTGCTCGACAACCACCTTTTGTACAAGTTTGCCTATGTTGCATGTAATCCTTTGTACAAAGCCAGACGCAGACCCTATGCGTAGTGAAATAAAGCTAAGTGTTTCACAACTCTTGTCAATTCACATGTTTAATTGTATGTGTTCCTTTGTGATGTTGTGATATGCTTACCTTGTATGGATGTTAACAAACCGTCAAGGTTCCATACCTTTAGTTTCTCTTCTTTATTTTCCTCAAATGATAGAAGGTTTCCTCGTGTGCATGTTTGCCGGGGGGAGTGATGGTATGGGCACCGGCAAGCAACGCTCAAGTTATATTCTATGACAAGAAGTACAACAAAGAAAAGCTAAGTTGAAATTTTTTCAACCAAATTCTTCGTTGCAGAGCTATTCTCCCTTGAACGTTTTTGGCTTTTGTATGGAAAACTTTCACGCGAAGGAACCTTGTCATGATCGGCTGCGCTCTTATTTTGTTTCAAGTCCGCTCAACAATCTAAGTAGCTACGCTGAGATAGCCAAGAGACATTGTCGGTGGCAGCATTTCCAGTAGGATGCTAAGGATCCGTTCGTCAAGCGCTCGTGGCAAGTGTGCGTACCGGCAAGTTTCCAAACAACGTAGGGTATACATCACGCAAAAACAGAAATGAACAAGGAGAAACAACACACATTCATCAAACATAATAAATAGTGAATATGTGGCACGACGAACTCGTACGCCTCCGCCCGACTGAAAGGAGAGGCGTGCCACCATGACCGCCCCGGCTCTGAGCGTCGCGCCTCCTACGGCCCTGAGATGCGCTCCTTCCATAGGAGCTAGAGCCGGCCCTCGCAGCCGTAACAAAATTGCTAACTTGGCATCGAGGAGAAGCCCTCGAGGTGACAACGGATGCTCGGACTTGGCCCCTACCTCTCACTATCACGACGGTGATTTTCGGGAGAGTAGTGAAGGGAGGAAGACGAAGGAAGAAGGCGATGGTGGCTCATAGATTGGAATGGGAAGAGGTAATTGAGCAACGCTCTCCGTGGTTTCCTGTTTATGGGGAAGGCGTGGGGGGTTGGCTCTTTACTATTCGAAATGACCACACATTACCAAGCGCACTACTCTAGCCGCCGCCCTGTTCCACCAATCCTACGCCTCACATGTAATGCGTGTCGTGGGGGCGCAGTAAAAGAGATGATTATGACAGATTGTGGAAGTTATTCTCTGCCACGCGTGCCTGTGCATTGTTTGGGCCTAGCCCAATGACGCCTCGCATGCGTGTGTGGCCCAGGCCCGAGGACTCCTGTCGGTGTATTAAGAATTGGGTCTTTAATACCCCAGACTTATGCACATGCAGTGGTAGCCTTCCAGACGGCAAGGCTTGCCAGAGGATAACTAAAGCCAAGCTCAAGACCAAATTACAAGAATACAAAGACAATCTCCGAGACAGAGATCAGAAATACTGAAGATCTAGCTTGAAGACCCGGCAAGATCCTTGCTGGGGAAAGCTAGCGAAGCCTGCCAAGCTTCAAGACCGGCAAGCTCCGAGCCCGGCAAGAATCCCACTACCTAGCCACCTCTCCACCTCATCGATCAGGTTGTCACTTGTCGATTAGGTGTCGAGCAGGCAGGTAGTTAGGTGAGTCTTTGTAGTGCCCAAGATGCGATTCTATCCCAATCACGTGATGAATTCATGATTGGGGCACAACCACATTTCGAGCGCATAGCAAGGTGGATATCATTACAACATACCATGTACTGAATAGATGAGAATACAAGATAAAGGCTTACACTCACCACAAGCTACATCATGAATACATGAATACATCAATACATAGCAATCATCATACAGAAGAGCAGGATCCGACTACGGATGAAATCAAACGATAAAGAAGAACGACATCCACCCTGCTAATCCTAGTCTCCCGACCCGGAACCTATCCCTTGATCGAAGAAGAAGAAGCAGAAGAACTCCAAAACAAGCAAGCATCGCTCTCACGTCAGATCATCACATTACCTGTACCTGCAACTGTTGTTGTAGTAATCTGTGAGCCACGAGGACTCAGCAATCCCATTACCATGGGTATCAAGACTAGCAAAGCTTAATGGGTATGGAATGGATAAGTGGTGAGGTTGCAGCAAGCGCTAAGCATTGTATGGTGGCTAACTTACGAGTACAAGAGTAAGAAGAGAAACTACGCATAACGGTCGCAAACTAGTAATGATCAAGAAGTGATCCTGAACTACTTACGAGTCAAACATAACCCCACCATTTTCTCTTCTCGAACTCGCTCGAAAAGAGACGGTCACGGTTACACACGCGGTTGGTGTATTTTATTCCGGATCTGGTGTCAAGTTCTCTACAACCGGATATTAAAAATTCCCATCTGCCACATAACCGCGGGCATGGCTCTCAAAAAGATTAAACCCTGCAGGGGTGTCCCAACTTAGTCCATCACAAACTCTCACGATCCACGGAGGAAAATCCTCCATTCCGGAACAACCCGATCAAGCTCGAAATCCCGGTTCACAATACATTTCAACAATGGTTAAACAAGTCAAGCAAGACCTCCCGACGTGCCGACACCCTGATAGTAGCCACGTGTATCTCGTCTCAGGCCACGATCGGATTGTCCAAATTTCTGGTAGGCCAAATCTAGAGTTGCCCCTGGCGGTCACCGGCAATTGACAGGTTTGGACCAACACTCATGAGGAGCACTGGCCCGGGGTTGTTGATTAATTATCCTCGGGGCCCGGGAAGTCCCTATGCATGTTTTAGTTGTTATTAAGCAAATGGTAAAACCAAAGTTGGGCCTTGCTGGAAGAGTTTTATTCAAAGCGAACTGTCAAGGGGGGCCCATAAACCCCGACCGTGTTAGGAACGCAAAATCAAGGAACATAACATCGGTATGATGGAAACTAAGGTGGCAAGAGTGGAACAAAACACCAAGCAAAAGGCTAAGCCTTCCACCCTTTACCAAATATATAGACGCATTAATTAAATAAGAGGTATTGTGATATCCCATGATATCCATGTCCCAAACATGGAATAACCTGCACTGCACCTGCAACTAGCAATGCTATAAGAGGGGCTGAGCAAAGAGGTAACATAGCCAAACAACGGTTTGCTGGGATGGTGGAAAGGTTAAAGGCTTATCATGGCAATTTGGGAGGCTTGATAACCAAGTGGTAGGTAGCGCGACATAGCGATAGCATCGAGACAACTAGCAAAGCAAAAATAGTAGTGGTATCCAGGGTAATGATCATCTTGCCTGAAATCCCGCTAGGAAGAAGACCGAATCCATGAAGTAGACGAACGGGCGTAGTCGAACGAATCCTCACAATCGCAACATTACCGGAACTATCGAGAAGAAGCACAACCGGAAAGAAGCAAAACAACATGGTAAACCGACAAGCATAAACATGGCATGATGCACAATCAAGTATGATGCATGTCCGGTTTAAAGAGGCATGGCATGGCAAAGTGCACAAACAACACTACAAGTTAAGTGCAGCTCAATATGCAACGAGTTGCATATTGATGAAACCCCACAACAATTATTTAGTTCTCTCCCATTTAATCTACTCAACAATATTAAATGTTGGTTAACATGGCAAGGGGGTGAACATACTTGAACTACCTATCTAGGCAAGTTTAAATGAGGCCGGAAACAACAAACAACAATTCCAGAAAATCCCCATATGCATATTTCAAATTTGGTATTGTTCTGCACTAAACCATATTTTAGAGTTGTTAAACATGCAAAATAAGTGCACCAAGTTAATCTATGCATTTTTCCACCCCATTTACATATAAAGTTTATTTAATTCGGAGCTACGGTTATTTAGTTATGAAATAAACTATTTTAGCATGACATATAGCAAAATAAATGCAAACATCATTTTAAACATTTTTAACATGGATGAAAGTTGTGCATTATGAAACTAGATGAAATTCTAAGCATTTTACATATATAAGGTTTTTACATGTGATGCACGGTTTGTGAGATATTAAATGCATGAAGTGCAATGGGTTTTCTGTAAACATGCAGTCTCTAGATAAATAGCAAAATTCGCAGACAGGAATAAAACATGCACTGGGCTGAAACTGGCAGGCTGGCCCAATAGGAGGGGGAAAAAGGAGGGGCGCCGGGGAGAAGCTCACCATGGGCCAAGGCCCAGTAGGTGGAGAGGGAGGCCGGTTGAGGAGGCTCTGGCTGGGCCGGAAGCAGGGCAGCGGCTCAATCGATCCAAAGGCGAAGCGAGAGGCTGGGACTTGGCGGTCAACGCGAGCTGGCGGCTCGATGTAGGCAGAGGGGACTTGGCACTGGGGTCGCGCTCGTCCTCGCGTGCTCGCACGCTGAAGCAGGGGAGGCAACGGCGCGATGCAGGGGAGCGGCGGCGAGACTTGGCAGGAGGTGAACACGGCATGAGGTGGCTCCCGTTCACGGCGGCGACATGACGCTCCTGGGTTCCTGGACATAGAGAGTTTAAGAGAGATACAGGAGAAGGGAAGGGCGACTGAGAGGAAAGGAGCAGGGGCTTGTCACTGGACCTGCGGTGCTCCGGCGTTGCGCTCGCCGGCGCGGCAGTGAGGCAGCAGATCGGGGCGTAGGCGGAGCTCTGCTCGGCTACGAAGGCGGCCATGGCGGGTCCTGATAGAGAGAAGCAGGAGATGGGTGAGAGGGAACCAGAGAAAAAGAAGGGAAGGAAGCAGCGAGTGGGGCGGTGCCGCGACCGGAGCTGGAGACGAGGTGGAGCGGCGCGGGTCTCCGGCGAGGTCAGCGAGGCGAGGGAGCTGGGCCGGCACGGCAGCGAGCGGAGATGTGGGTTGCGGGCGATGCGGGTCTTCCTCCTCGATCCTGAATAGGATGAGGCAGGGGAGGCACTGGCGTTCTCCTCTGCTTGATGCAGAGCTAGCGGAGGCCGGCGGCACTGGGGCTTCAGCGGAACGAGCTTCAGGCGCAAGGGAGGAGCAGGGGACGGGCCTGGCCGGAGAGGAGGCCGGCACTGGACGGCAGAGGCGATGCGAGCTCCTGTTTCAGAGAGATGAGAGAGGGATCAGAGAACGGAAGGGAGAAGTGAGCCAGGGAGGAAGGGAAAGAAAAGGGAGTGCGACGGGGCTGGGCTGGCGACGGCTCTGCTGCTACTGCTCGCCGGTGGCTCGGTGTCAAGGCCGACGGGGATGAGGTGGTCGGGGAGCCCCTCGAGCGCGAGAGGAGGCTGGAGTCTCGGGGTCGAGCTCCTCTCGAACAGAGCGAGGCTGCTGCGATTGATTTGGGAGGGATCGGGAGGAGGCTCGCTGGTTGGGTGGAGAGATCGGGAGGGATCCAGAGGAAGGAGTTGGTCGGGTGGATCGAATGGATCGGGCAAGATCCCGAGGATGGAGGAGACAGTGGGCGGTGGCGGCGCGGAGGATTTGATGGATGGGACAGCTAGGGCTAGGGCTTGTCCAGATATATATAGTAGGTGGTCAAAGGTGGGACTATTTGGTCCCTCCGATCATAATCGGATGGTCCGAGATAAATAGGTTAGGTAGTCCAAATAAGAAACCGAAGATGTTTTAGGGAGGTTTGGGGATGATCCGGACCCATCGGTCACAATTGGTCGGTTCGGGTTCAGGCAGATTTCGGACGCGCGCGAGGTTGCGAAGGAGGGTCCATGGCTGTGCAGAGAGATAAGGCGCTCAAACAAGAGGGAAATGAGAACCGGTTGGTCTGAGAAAAATCAACGGAGACCACGAGGAGAAGCGTCGACTATGAACAGATGCAAGTTTTATGAAAACATGCGGATGCAACGTGCATGATGACATGATGAAATGCAACAAGCAAAAATAAAACACACGACGACAACGAAATAACTGGAAGGCTTCTGGAGTGTCGATCTCGTGTCGTTACAGTCTTGTCTGGGCACGTGGCAGCTCGCCGCCCTGAAGACAACTTTAATGACACCCGTCTAGGCGATGTGTCAAGGGAATAGAAGGTAGATGGGCGAATAACACAGAAGGTGAGATCATCCTTGCCGGGGAGCTCCATCCACAAGACACCTCACAACGCAATAAATGCGCTTTTCCTAACCCGTCAGAGTTAGGTATATAACACTGTAGCTACTGTTTATAGTGTAGATTTACCATTTTGCCACTATGGTGACCCCTTAGTCTATAAAAGGAGGCCCGTGGCTACCTTAACAAAGGTCGAAACCCTGTCCATTTGCACATGTAGCTGCACCTCACGAGCGCCTTGCTGGGACGTGCGCACCTTGTAACTGATCACACACACATCCAATATACAAAGCATGAGTAGGGTTTTACGCTTCACAGCGGCCCAAACCTGGGTAAACACCTTTCGTCGTGCTAGTTCTGCTCTTTGTGCTCACCGATCTCCCTAGCAACACCCCTGGATGACAATGCTGAGATCCTAACAATCTACGAGACCTTTTCCTCAAAAAATCAGAGGAAGAGAGCCCTTCGGGAGCTCGTTCAAATGCACCAGGTGGCAGCGACTAATTCATGGACAGATACACCCATCACCTTCGGCGAGGAAGACGAGCCAAGGGCCCGGCCCACCCGAGCACCTTCCACCCTGGTCCTCGATCGCATAGTGGACGGATTTAGACTCCAAAGGTGCAAATGGACGGCGGCAGTGGCTTAAACCTCATTTACGAGGACACTCTGGACAAAATGCAATTCGACAAATCTCGTGTCGAACAAAGCCACACCACCTTTCGAGGGATCATCCCCAGAAAAGAGGCACGTTGCACCGGACGAGTTACTCTCGACATAGTGGTCGACACTCCCGAGAACTACCGGTCTGAGGAATTACTCTTATACATTGTGCCCTTCCATAGCGGTTATCACGCTCTATTAGGGCGTGACGCGTTCACAAGATTTCACGCTATACCACATTACAGGTATATGAAACTCTAGATGCCAGGGCCCAATGGCGTGATGACAGTAACAAGTGATCTGGACAGAGCTCTTCAGGTCAAGAGCAAAACATCATCTCTCGCCCTTGAAGCATTATCCGAGGCTCTGGCAGCCGAGGAATTAACAACACTCCGCTCAACGGTGGATAGGGATGACGTAATTCTCAGCAAAAGGTCCAAATCCACATCTTTCAAGCCATCAGATGAAATCATCAAATTTCAGGTGCATCCGACGGACCCTAACAAGACAACGTCCATCGGAGCTCAGCTGAACCCCGCGGTCGATGAGGCATTGCGCACATTCTTGCACGAGAACTGGGATATATTCGCCTAGCACCCCTCATATATGCCAGGAATCTCACGAAGACTAGCTGAGCATACCTTGAACATAATTAAAGGCTTCAAGATAGTCAAACAGGCGCTACGCTAATTTTCGAACCCAAGCGTCAAGCTATGGGTGAAGAACTAGCGAAATTACTTGAGGTCGAATTCATCCGAGAAATCAAACACCCCGAGTGGTTGGCCAATCTGGTCATGGTGCCTAAGAATGACAAATCCTGGCGGTTGTGCATAGATTTCAAGGACCTAAACAAAGCTTACCCTAAGGATCCCTTTACTTTACCTCACATAGACCAGATCATCGATGCCACCGCCGGACACGACTCACTGTGCTTCCTTGATGCCTACTCCGGATACCACTAAATCAAAATGAAGGAGTCCGACCAAGCCGCAACGGCCTTCATGACCCCCTATGGGCCATTATGCTTCAACACAATGCCCTTCGGATTAAAAATGCAGGCGCTACATACCAACGCATGATCCAGACATGCCTGGAAAAAGCAAATCAGCAAAACGGTCTAGGCATATGTAGACAACATGGTCATCAAGACCAAACACGTCAGTCAGCTGGTGGACGACCTCCGTCAAACCTTCGACAGGCTGCGGGCTTATGATATACGGCTTAATATGGACAAATGCGTCTTCGGAGTCCCCGCGGGCAAGCTGCTCCGGTTTATTGTATCCCATAGAGGAATAGAGGCCAATCCGGCCAAAATCCGAGCACTGTCCCAGCTAGCGGTCCCTACCGAGCTGAAGCACGTCCAAAAATTGGCCGGCTGCATGGCGGCCTTGAGCCGCTTTATTTCCTGCCTCGGGGTAAAGGCCATACCTCTCTACAGGCTGCTTAAATAGACCAAGAACTTCGAGTGGACCGACAAAGCAACGGTTGCACTGGAAGAAATTAAAACGTTGCTGGCTGGCAATCCCATCTTGGCAGCGCCCGACGCAGGCGAACCAATGCTGTTATACATCTCGGCCACAAATCAGGTGGTCAGTACAGTTCTCGTCGTCGAACGAGAGGTAGAGGGTCACAAGCTTTGGGTGCAAAAGCCGGTCTAGTATGTATCATAGGTGCTCACCCCATGCAAAACCAGGTATCCGCATTACCAAAAGATTGCCTATGCAGTTTTCATGGCACCCCGAAAGCTCCAACACTACTTTCAAGAGTGTTCCGTCACGGTGGCATCCGAAGTACCCCTGAATGACATAATTAACAATAGGGACGCCATAGGCCACATAACCAAATGGGCTATTGAGCTCCTCTCTTTCAAAATTATATACCGACCACACCGAGCTATTAAATCTCAGGTGTTGGCTGATTTTGTCGCCGAATGGACGGACGCTGAGATCTCCAAGGAATATAATACGTACTCCCATTGGACGATGTACTTCAATGGCTCCAAAATGCTTGCCGGACTAGGGGCTGGAGTGATTCTCACATCCCCCACCGGCGACAATATCCGGTATGTACTACATATCATGTACACCGATTCCAATAACATTGTCGAATACGAGGCTCTGTTGCATGGGTTTCAGATGGCAGTGTCAATGGGTGTACAACGGCTCGAGGTGCGGGGAGACTCTAATATTTCCATTTCTCAAGTCAATGGTGAATTCAATGCAAAAGACCCAAAAATGACAGCATATCAAAATGTCGTCCTCAAAATATCCGCCCAGTTTGAGAGGTTGGAATTCCATCACGTCTCTAGAGACAACAATCAAGCTGCCGACGTCTCGCCCGCATGGGCGATAGGCGCGACCCTGTCCCTAAGAACACCTTTTTGAAACGGCTCTTTAAGCCATCCGTGGTGTGGTAGGGGGCAAGGACACTGAGGCCAATGGTCCAGAAAAGATCACCCCTCCTATCATCGAACCAGACAAAGAAATAATTGGAGGCTCGGCACTCAAAGAAATGTCTTCGGCCCATGAAGTCATGGGAGTAATCGCGCCATGGGCCGAGCCATTCCTCACCTATCTTCTCCGCCAAGAACTCCCCGATGACTAGACCGAGGCAAGACGCATAATCCGATGATCTAAGGCCTATAAGGTCCACGAGGGTGAACTGTACAAGAAAAGCACTACCGGGGTCCTCCAAAGATGCGTATCCGAAGAGGAGGGGAAGTCGCTCTTGACAGAGATACACGCCGGCATGGGAGGTCATCACGTAGAAGCTTGGGCCCTAGTCAGCAAGGACTTTCGAGCAGGGTTCTTTTGGCCCACCGCTCATGCAGACGCCCACACGCTCGTCCAACATTGCGTTGGATGCCAGCTCTTTGCAAATTGAAGTCACATGCCCCTCACGACTCTTCGGACGATACCTATCACCTGGCCTTTCGCTGTCTGGGGGCTGGACATGGTTGGACCACTTAAAGGGGGGACCAAGAAAAAGAAGTATCTACTAGTCATGGTCGAGAAATTCACTAAATGGATTAAGGCGAAACCAGTAACTTCAGCCAAGTCCAGACCGGTCATCGACTTTATGTCCGGCGTGGTCCACCGTTATGGTGTCCTGCACAGTATAATAATGGACAATGGATCCAATTTCACAGCCCATGAAGTAAAGGATTGGTGCGCCAACTTGGGCATCAAGCTCGACTACGCCTCTGTGTATCACCCATAGTCCAACGGATAGGTCGAACGGGCCAATGTGTTAATCATGAGCGGCATTAAGCCCCGAATAGTCCGTTTATTGAAAGAATCCGACTGCCACTAGGTGGAGGAGCTCGACTCTGTATTATGGGGCCTGCACACCACTCCCAATCGCTCCACGGGATACATACTGCTTTTCATGGTGTACGGCGCAGAAGCGGTCCTCCCCAGCGACCTTATCCATGACGCACCTAGAGTGCGCATGTATGAAGAAAAGGAAGCCAAGCTAGATCGGCAAGATGACCTGGATGCCTTGGAAGAAGAGCGTGACATAGCTCAGGCTCACTCTACCTTCTACCAATAGTAGGCACAATGGTACCAGAGCAGGGAAGTTCGGGCGAAGGCATATAATGTGGGCGAACTCGTCCTATGCCTCCCGGAGAAGCAGAAGAATAAGCTATCACCCAAATGGGAGGGTCCCTTCATAATCGATCAAGTGCTCATAGGGGGAGCGTACCTGTCATGGTGGGCTCACGGCAGATGCCATGGGATGGCTAAAGAGAGGGACAGGCAAGAGGCCAATGGTGGGCTCCAGAGGCGAGGTCGGTATGAGCGAGTGTGAGACGAAAGACGTACCCAGGTTCCGGGCTCTTCGGAGAGATAATACCCCTAGTCCTGCCAAGTGTAGTTTATATGAAGATGGTACAAGCTTGCTCCTAGAGCTGTTTTGGGGAGGAAGGAAGGCAGGCCAGTGCATAGGCTGCTCCTTCTCCGTGTGGGTGGATGTGAGTATGTGTGTGTTCTAGTGATGATCAATCGACCGCCCCCTGCATGGGAGAGCACCGGGGGGTCTTATAGGCTGGCCCCCGGGGTTACAATGGTAAAGTTACATAGGCGCGGGGCCGGGTTGTCAGTTTCTAGTAGCCGACAGTGGGGGCCGCCGGGTCTGCCGGGTCCGTCGGGTGCGGATCTTGCCGGGTTCGTCGAGTGCCGGCCGTACCAGGCCCGCCAGGCACGGGTACGGCCAGCTACTGGGCACTGTAGTCACGCCGTGTTGTTCATCATGGTACGGCCGCGGCGTTCTGCTACAGGGTTGCACCTCCGGGACGTTGCCCGCTCCAGGCGGAGGCTTGGTCGGCATGACAGCCGCGCCCGCCGGGGCCGGCGTAAAGGGGGGCGCACTGTAGCCATGCTTGCTTGTTGATGAAGGTTTGACTTGCGTGGGAACCGGCCGGCATGCGCTAGTCGGCTTGGCCGGATTGCCGCACCTGGCCGGGTTGCGCTGGGAAGCCGACCAGGGGCGCGCCGGATTGAGGGGCGTTGACAGCCTTGATATTTTTGAAGGGATCCGGGTTCTGCTGCCTGCGCGGGGTCCATCCCCCCGACAGTAGTCCCCGAAGCTGTGAAGGCTCGCCGGCTTCAGGTAGGGGGGCCTTCGCAGTTTCACCCCCTTGAGAAGGCGGCTTGGTTGATGAAGCTTGGGGCTGCCGGGTCCGGCAACACCCACTATGTGCCGGCTTCCAGAAGCCGGATCGCGGCACCCTGGTTTGGGCGGGCAACCGAGTCGTCTGCCGAGTCTTAAAGGGGAAGGGACGCGCCACCCGTGGCCCAACGTAGGCGCCACGTGGTGAACAAGAGTTGACGAGGCCTTGCCAGGCCACGCACGTGACGAGACGTAACAGTGGGCTGGGCCCCGCCACGCCGCGCCCTCGGCCCACGTGCGGGGATTGATTGCGGCCGCCGCGGACGGTTGCACTTCTCGGGGTAGTTAATTCGTGGGGGAAACATGCCCACATAATGCGGGGAAGTGGAAAAGCGGGCGCAGCCAATCCCACTTCCCCACGTCTCTTTCGTGGTTATAAAAACGGAGGGTGGGGGTGGCGGAAACACTCACACACGCGCCCTCGCCTTGCTCGCCTTCTCTTCCTCCAACTTCCATACTCGTCTCCTGCCGTAGTGCTCCGCCGCCACCAAGCAACATGCCGCCACCGCTCTACAACACTTAGCTACTGTCCAACCTTCTCGCCTGCCGCCGCACTTCCTGCCCTCCGCCACCTCTGCCAATGGCACGACCGAAGGGGTCATGGGAGAGGTCCGAGGCCACAGAGGGCGACATCCAGTATCTGCGCGACACCAAGCGGCTGCCCCCGGCGACAGAGGTGGCCACGCGTGCGCCGGGCGACGAGGTGGTGCCGCGACCGGAGGGGACCGAATGCGTGGTCTTCCTCTCCCACTTCAAGCGCGGGTTCGGCCTTGCCGCTAATGATTTTTCCGCTCCTTCCTGGATTTCTTCGGGCTGCAACCGCACCATTTGGGCGCAAATGCTGTGCTGCAGCTCTTCGGCTTCATCGCCCTGTGCGAGGGCTACCTGGGCGTTGAGCCCAGGATCGACCTCTGGGTTCGCTTCTTCTTCTTGAAGCAGCAGGGACCGACGGCCGGGGGGATGTCCGCCTGCGGGGCCGTCGTCGTCTCGGCCCGACCGCATGGGGTGTGCCCCAAGATGCCGCTCGAGGATTCTACCAAGAAGTGGCAGAACTCCTTCTTCTACGTCCGCAATCTTTGCGCGGACCGCATCAACTTGCCGCCGTTTGTCGACGCGGTGCCGCTGGCCAAGAAGAACTGGTCCTACAGCCCCAAGGCCATGCAGGAGGTCCGAAACCTGAGCGACCGGGTCGCGGAGATGGCGGCACTGGAGGGGCTCACCGGGACGGATCTCATTGCGGCCTTCATTGCGCGTCGGGTGCTGCCGCTGCAACACCGGGCGCACATCTTCGGCCAGATGGGTGACCGCCGGGATCCCACCAGGATGTCCTCCGGGAGGCTGCTGCCAGAGCAGGTCGCTGACCAGGTCAACGCCATCTCCAAGGCCGGGATGGCCCCAGACTGGCACTTCGGGAAGGCGCCCTACAACACAGAGTACCCAGTGTCACAGCCCTAGCTCAGCCCCTGTTGTCCTTGCTTGATCATGTTGCATCATGTTTAAATCTTATTTAAAGTTGAAATGGGGATTGATCAAACCCTAGCACCAGAAAGAATTCAAATAGGTTCAAATAAAATCTTTTTTGAAGAACCCAAAATGCCCTTTGAAAATGTTCACGATTTCTGATAAAGGTGAAAACCTCTGCCAAAAAATGATGAGCATATTTCTTGGCCATTTATGGATTTTTGAATTAACCCATATTGTATTTGATTTGGGGCATTTGAATTCTATAATTATTTTAAATGCTCCAAATATTCTGGAGTCATTTGTGGGCCTTTAGAATAATTCAAATATTGTCCACAATTTGTCTCAGGAGTTTTAAAAATGAATTAGTATTTTTACTAATTCAAAATGGAAAAGAAAATTAGAAAACAGAAACTAGAATAAGGAAAGAGAGAGAAAGAGTTTACCTGGGCCTTACCTAGCAGAAGCAGCCCAGCCCACCAGGGGCAACGCTGTCTTCTACCCCCTGCCAGTAGGAGCAGCTGCGTGCTCGCACGTGCGCAATCGAGGAGGCCAGCTCCTCCCTGCCTGCCTGCCCCCTCCCCGACGCATCTGGACGACGCCACACGACCCACCAGACCCGTCCGGCTCTCCCTCCCTCTCCCTTGAGCTCTCCCCTCCTCTGGCACCCTCTCCCCCCTCTTCCCCGAGACGCCCAGGAGCGCGCCGCCCCTCGCCGCCGCATCCACCGGCCACCCCACGCCTCGCTGACGCGCCAAGAAGCTCCGCATCGACGTCCTCTACTCCCTCGACAAGCCAAGCATCGTCGGATGCCCTGCTTCGCCGTCACTGCTGTCGTCTTCAACCTTTGGCCCCGTCAATTGCTGCCGTCGATTCACCACCGCCAGCACTTCCCCGAGCCCGCTGACCCTCTCTTCGTCCTCCCTGTGAGCTGCTGCATCCTCCCCCTCTCTTCCCTCTGCCATTTGTGCGCCTAGCCAGCTCCACCACCGAGCCCGAGGGCTCATCACCGCCGGCCATGTCACCGCCGCCGCTGCAGCCACCGGAGCTTGCGTCTAAGCGTGTCTTCGTGCTCAGAGCATCTCCAGGAACCCGTAGCACTCGCGGGTTCGCCCTGCTGTGCCCTGTAGCGTTGCCTCCGAGCACGCCCAAACTCCGGCCGCCGTGCATGTTGCTGCAGCCGTCGATTTAGGTCACCTGAGCTGCTGCTGCGTGCACCACAAGACATGGACGAGCTCCAGCATCATGTAGAGGCTCTCAGCCGTCGATTCGGTCATTGGAGGAGCATTTCCGACGCCCTCCACCGTCTCTAGCCTCGCCGGCGATGAGCCGTGGGTCAACTCCGGTGAGTTTTACCCGGGTTGACCAAGTTTGACTCCCCTGGGTCAATGATAGGTGGGCCCAGAGCCCTCCTAATTTTAGCTTAGTGCTAATTAACAATTAGTTAACGCACTAAGTCACTGACATGTGGGCCAGGCCCCTGCTAAAATTTAGTTAGGGTTAATCTTAACACTGGTTAACACTTTTAATTAGCTATGTCACTGACGTGTGGACCCCACATGTCAGGTTTGACCTGGACCGGCCCTGTTGACTTGCTGGCGTCACACCGAGGTCATGCTGACACAGTAAATGTTTTCTGGATTTTAAATAAATCTAAATGATTTATTTATTTTTAGAAAATGTCCTAAACTTCCAAAAATCATAGAAATTCAACCGTAACTCCAAATGAAATAATTTATATATGAAAAATGATCAGAAAAATCCAATCTATCCATTGGTACTAGTTTCATGCATGACAAAGCAACTTAACCTTGCTGTATAGAACAAAACATGATAATGCACATTATAAATTCATAACTTGAGTTTGAATTTGAACCTTTGGTTCAAATCAACCCAAACCCTTCTGTTGCTAGCTGCATTAGCTCAAATCACAGCATATTGCCATGTCACATTCATGCATCATATTGTTGCATTGCATTGATTGTGTTCCTTCTCTGTTTGCCGGTATTGTTCCCTCTCAGTGGACGTTGTTCCGACGTTGTGATCGTTGACACCGATGAAGAGCTATTACTATCTTCAGAAGTGCCAAGCAAGCAAACCCCCCCTTGAGCATTCCAATACAATCCCACTCTCTTGCTCTTGCTCTCTTTTACTGTATTAGGACAACAACGATTCAACTGTTACATGCTGCGGTAGTTGAACCCCTTTCCTCTGCATGACCTGTCTTTGCCACAGTAAATAGTTGAAACCCAATAGCATGAGTAGGAGTTGTTCGAGCCATGATGTGCCTACTCATTTTTTCTTGCTTGTCATGCCTGCTATTGCTTAGAGTTGTGTCAGGTCTGATTCATCGGGGATGAATTGGAATGTGGTCAACATGTCCTACTGATGAGAGCTAAGTGTGTGAACACAATTTGGTAAAGGTAGTGGTGAGAGGCCATGTAGGAGTACATGGTGGGTTGTCTCATTGAAACCATCCTCAGGAACTGAGTTCTGTGTCTGTGATCCAAGAACAGCTACTACCACATGTTGGGCCCTGAAATATGACCCCGCTCGACTTATTAACCCCCCTATCCTTTGTCCAGGAGTTGCAAGTAGTTTCTGGTGTTTGTAGTGTGCTAGAGGCCGTGCGTAGCGCTGACTGGAGGGGTGGGCTATGATGCGGTAGGCAAGTGGCACGGTGTACCGGGTCACCCGTTTGGTGCCTCGGGAACCCTGCACACATCGTTCGGGGCCGTAGTGGAAACCTCGGCCGGACTCCCTGCGGATGGAACCTGAATAGGCGATAAACCTGGACTAGAGACTTGTGTGGTTAGTCAGGTCGTGGTCTACACCCACGTCGGCTTTCGCTTGAAGTTTGCCGAGCACATATCGTGTGCAGACGCTAAGTGGTGGAAACATGTGTGAAGAAGTACACCCCTGTAGGGTTATAAATGATCTATTCGAATAGCCGTGTCTGTGGTAATGGACTACTGGGTTGCTTATGCAGTTCATAGACAAGTGAAAGTGGATACTCTAAAATGCGCAAGATAAGCGTGAGTGCTATGGATGGCCTTCTCGTAGGGAGATGGGAGCGGATCCATAGTGGTGTATTGATATGGTGAATATGTGGACTCGTGTGCGCCACCTCAAAAGAGTTACTTGCAGACGTAGTATAGGATAGCCACCGAGTCAAAGCTGGCTTGCTGCAGTTAAACTCCACCACCCCTTTGTTGATACTGATGCATATGTAGCTAATTCTGATGTAAGTCTTGCTGGGTACATTTGTACTCACGTTTGCTTAATTTATGTTTTGCAGAGAGACTTCAGTCTCACTAGTAGTTCCGCGTGGACTTCGACGTTTAGCTTGTTCAGCTACGATCTTGTACCCTTGGGAGGGTCTTGTAGATAGTCAGGCTTCTCAGTCTTTTCCATTTGTAGTTGTCTATACACAGACATGTTATGCTTCCGTTGCTTGTATGCTCTGTATGTTGGGTCATGTGACCTCTGTTTGTAATAAATGCTATGTGGCTCTTCTGGGCCTTTATCTATATGAGTTGTTGAGTTATGTTGTGATGCCATGTTGTACATTGCATACTTGCGTGTTATGCGTACGTGTAACATGTATTGCTATGTGTAGGATCCGACAACCTAGTTGTTTACTCTTGGTAGCCTCTCTTATGGGGAAATGTCTCCTAGTGCTTCCACTGAGCCATGGTAGCTTGCTACTGCTCCGGAACACATGGGATGATCGGCATGTGTCCTTCTTTGCTCCTGTGTCTGTCCCTTCAGGGAAATGTCACGCGTTATTCCTTTAAGTCCTTGTAGCTTGCTACGACTTGGGTTCATTCGTTGATGACCGACACGTGCATTGCTGGGTCATGTATGCCTGTCCCTGTAAGTTAGTGCCACCTTGGGTTTACGACTAGTCATGTCGGCCCGGGTTCTCTGTCATATGGATGCTAGCGACACTATCATATACGTGAGCCAAAAGGCGCAAACGGTCCCGGGCCAGGTAAGGTGGCACCCGTGGGAATACCGTGCGTGAGGCTGCAATGTGATATGATGTGTTACATGCTAGATCGGTGTGACTTAGGATCGGGGTCCTGACACCCGGCGCCAACGGTGAGTCCTTGGTCCCCCTTCTTTGCAATGTCTCAGCTCTTTCTCCGTCCTGATGCAACGAGGGAGGTGCTACTGAACACTATCCGGCAAACGCATGACGGGACAAGGGCGCAGGTATTGGCTGCCGAGCAGGCCCGCTCGTAGGGGGCTGAGTCTTTCGGTGACAACCCGGAGCCGGCTCACACTGAAGTCGGCCAGGGGCACCACGCGGGTAAGTCTCCGCACCCAGACGTCTTGCGAGACTGGTCAGACGGTGATGTGGAGATCCCGACGCACGCTGGTGGTGCAGCGCCACCGAGGGGAGGGGACAACATCATTGACCCCCCAAGGCGGCTGAAGAAGACGGCCGACGCCGGGTCGTCCTGTGTGCCGGTAACAACAAGCCAGCCGCACGGGAAGGACGAGGTGCCGTCGAAGCCGGCCGCGAAGCACGCGGCAGAGGGACCAGCTACGCGCGGCAAGACGAGTGCCAAGAGGGCGCGCCGAGTTGTCCCGGCGCCGCCGATCAGGCAAGCCGTCCCGACGGTGATCGGGTTAGTTCCCTTTTTATGATTTTTGTGTGCTGCTTGGTTGCACCTTTCTTATGTTTTCTTGTTGCGGCCCAGGACGCCTCTTGACCTGGCGCTGGCGGCGACAGATGCCGCATACGGGGCGGCTTCTTATTTTGGAGGACCCGGAGCAGCGTCATTGACATGCCCGAGGGTTCGCCCGAGGAGGACCTTGGTCTGGACCCGGAGGACGCAGAGCTCTGCGCCTGGCGGGACCGGAACAAGGCCCTGGAGGAGCTGGAGGCGGGCTTGGCCTAAGCTTGGGCCAGGGACGTGGAGGCAAGGAGGGAGGCCACCACTGATCTGGCTTGGCCGGAGATGCCAGCGGGCATGGAGCCAGCGGAGATGATCGTCGAGTCGCCGACAAAGGAGAGGCACGACCCGGAGCCGGCCGTGGATGACTCAGAGGTGGAGGAGATAGTCGTGGATGCCCCACCCCGAAATGACACGGCCGAGCGGGCGGAGGAGGGGCACACTGGGGACGCTGCCCCAGGTGGAGCGCCGTAGGCGACGCCGGCCGGAGCACCAGAGTCAACGCCGGCCGCGGAGGAGCTGGCAGGGAATGAGCGCGCCTTGGTGGTTTCGCTACTGAGGGTTGTCGTGAAACCGAAGCAGGCGCCGGGAAGCGGCCCCGCTACCGGGTCAGAGCAAGCCTAGGCCGGGTCCAGCAGAGCCGTCTTCGGGCCGCGCACACAGGAGGTGGCGGCGATGGAGGCCGTCCGCCAGCATCTTCGCGGGCGCGCGGACCGGGTTTAGGCCTTCGCCCAGAGCAAGCTGGAGCGGGCGTGGGAGCTGGAGCGCTCCGTGATCGTAAGTTTTCTTGCTTGTCTTTCCGGCTGGTCAGTGGGGGCGCGCTAGCGCACCCACTAGGTGTAGCCCCCGAGATTTGGGCCAACTACAAAGTAGTTGGGTCGAATCTTAAAAAATGTCTTTACAGTTT